>JASFAX010000020.1:1523687-1911187 GCA_030737875.1 Allium sativum
GCATTCAAACTCGATGCCTAACACAGACATTTTCAAACCCCGACAAATCATTGATATATGAGCCGAATCACCAATGGGGTTTGAAACAACTACGGGATCTACTACCATGCTAGTAATTAAGTGCAGAGATTGAACTACAAAACTTGATATAAATGAATGTGATGCACCAGAATCAAAAAGTGTTCTAATAGGATGGTTTGAAAGAGAAATTAAACCTTCCAAAGAAATTTTTCTAGCTCTATCAGAAGCACTGGTCGTGAGAACATGAACCTACCCTCTAGAATTTCCTGCCCTTTGACCATGTCCCTCTGATCCCCGTTTCTTCGGGCACCCTTTAGCAAAGTGTCTGGCCCCTTCACAGTGGAAGAAAGAATTCTTCCTTCACTTAAAGTCTTTAACCAAATGGCCTTCCTTCCCACAATGGTGACATTTTCACTTATCCTTGCCTTTATCATTTTCCCCCCTTCTTCTGTTGTTGTTGCCCCTTCTTGGGCCACCCCTTCCTATTTTGCGATGTCCCCTCAGCTTTTACCTCCTTCTTCTCTCCCTTGTCCTCCTCATGCATCGGGGCCATATCGAAAAGTTTTTCAAAGGTGGTCCCATTGGAATATGAGACATGGTTAACCCATGAAGGAGTTTATTCAGCCCATTAACAAACCGCAAAGCTTTTTTGTGCGGCATATCCACCAACTCTAACTCGAACCTTGCTAGATGATTGAATTTGTTCACATATTCTTTCACTGTCAAGTTTCCTTGTTTGAGTGCTAAGAATCTCTCCATCTGCATGCTACTTTCAGTTTGGGAAAGAAATTTCATTTCGAACCTCTGTCTAAAATCTTACCAGTTTCTACCTGATGTTCAGCTTGGGTGACTTCCCACCAAAATGAGCCTTCGTCCTTCAATAGCCAAGCAGCTAACTGAATCTTTCTCCGGTCCTCCACTTCAAATATTATGAATAAGTCCTCAGTCTCCTTAAGCCAATTCTGAACTTCGATGAATGTCTTGTTCCCATGGAATGGCTTCCCTCCCATAGCACGGAAGTCCTTGCGGATCTTAGCGAAGTTATCTGCATTTAGAGGGGGAGTAGGAGGAGGAATGACTGGTGCAGCTGGGGGAGGAACATCTCTTTGGCCTTCGGCCGGCATCATGGCCTCCAAATACTTACGGAATCATTCGGTATAGTGACGCCCATATTAGGGATGTTTTGTTCCCCAGACATGCTAAAAACGGGAAAATGTAACATCCTATGTTTTATCGATATAATAATTAATTTACTTAATTATTTAAATAGTGGTTTAGAGATTCAAATGGTTGTTTAATTAAATAATATTTATATTTAATTAATATAAAGGATAGAATAATGTATTTAATTTTTGAAATTGTCGGAAATAGTAGAATTCACTATGTTGTGTGAATCAGATGATTTAGCTAATTTAATTCAGTTTAGAATTAAATTATAATGACGATTCTACTAAATAAATATTGTTAGAATGTATAAATTATATTATAATTATAATCGAGCTCGAAATGGCACAACAGTTCGTAATATGGAGTTTTGAGCTTCAATTGAATATACAGAATCCGTTTTAAATCGAATTTTTGTGAAACAAGAAACATTCAGATCTAGTGAACTATATTTTTCTAATGGGAGAGAAAAATCGGGATTTCGTCGTATAGATTGAGATTTATGAACAAACCAAATTTTAAAATAGTCGCTATGAAATCGCTTATAGGCTATAATGGTTATTTAATTTTAATTAAATATCGGCTTTGAATTTGGACAAATCCTTTTAGATGTAGCTATAATTTAATTTACAGTTTTTTTCTAAAATTTTTATTTTGGAAAATAAGCATTTTTATTTTGAAGAATTTTACACTATAAATCAGTATTTTAGAACATCACAGAATAAGTTATCTTGTCTCTTTTATTTTATTTTTGGGAATGAGACATGTTGTGCGACATGGTGGCATTTTGACTTTTGTCCATAACGATCATAAATGAACAAAATTCTATGTAGTTGGTACCATGTAAATAAACAAAACCAATGTTAAGGCTAGTGAAAAAGAAAAAGGGGAAATTCAACAAGATATAGTAGTACACAAATATAATTATACCATATACTAAAATAGAACCAAAGGCAATATTTGATTTCATTTGTACTATGGATTCTTGCTTCTCTGTCTACACCAGCTAACATGTATATGATTAACGCTTTTACACATGGTATTATTTTAAAACTGGTTTACAAAAGAATGCATTCGTTCCTTAGCTTCAAAGTAATAAATTACTTAACTTGGAAGTATATAAAGTCAAATCAAAATAATGAGCTGCTGTGTATTTTCAAATCAAACATCCTACGTTGTATGCTAAGATAGCGACTTAACATATCCTATATCACATGTCTACCCCCTTCATTGCTTAATCCTGAAGTATCCATTTCCCCTATTCATAACTCATTCATGTTCAAAGTTCCTTTTCTTCTTGAAGCAGATATATTCGAACCCTCCATTGCTTCTCTTTCAAAACCATTTAACTAACAAACTAAATAAGTATATATATACAGGGACATAAGCACATATGGGAGTAGGCAGCGAAAAACACTCGGGAGGAAGAAAGTGTTTCATACGGAGGTGGGTCGTTCTTGTTTGCATGAAAACTTGGGGTGTTTTTGTGCAAATGCAGTTTTTTGCATCCTCAGTAGCAGTATAGAGAAGCTGTGAGTCGCAAAACTGTAGTGCTCGGGACTAGATGGACAAATGAAGTAGTTTTGTGTCTTGCTATTGGCGTGTGCTTTGTGAACCGTGTGTGCATGGGTAGCAACAGAAATTGTTGTCTTCAATAGTGCGGCATGCAACGTAGGACAGGAGAACGCCATTCAAAACTGCAGCGTGCTTTCTAGGAGGAGAAGGCTGCTGTTCGGTTTGAAGATGTGAGCGAGGTCGAGTTTGATTGGGTGATGGTTTTAAAATTCACATGAACGAAGTGTGCGACCACGTTGGAGAATGAGACGGTGTTGCTTGGGGAGTTTCTTATCAACTTTATCTAGGTTTTTTTTGTGGTTCGAACCGAAGCTTTTGTTTAAGAAAAGAAAAGAGATATTTCCAATGACTTCTCTCCTCTATAAACCCTAAAGTTTGTCTCGCTGAGCTTCTTTTGATGGCTATTGTAGGGGCCGCGAGCTATAATTGAGATGCTCGATCTCTTGAGCTGCGAGTTACGACAGAAGATCACCTCGCTGGTTATAATCTGCGAGGACTTCGTTGTTGGCATTTAGATCCTAGGTTGGCGTCAAGTTTGTCAAAGAAGTTCTCCAACTTAGTAAGAAAATTTGGCGTGGGTTTTGTTGTATATTGCAAGAAAGGGATGGTGACTTGCTTTACAGTGGGGGCATGGGTTGAGAGAAGCGAGTTAAGGGAGGGATTGGAGTTGGTTGTATAAGGTATGAGTAAAAGGACGGAGGTAGTTAGGTCGGTTGCGTAGAGGAATGGTAAGGTTGGAGAGTTGTGGAATTTTCGAAATGAAGGAGGAAATAATAAAAAGATGAAAGTAGGAAAAGATCTCCTGTGTAAAAGAAATAGATTTTTGGGTGGGCCGATTATATTATGAGGAAGCCCAAATAAAAATGTAAAAATAAAAATAAAAATAAGCGAGCTGAAATGAATTGGGTTGCAGAAGAATGGGCTGAGGTGAATAGAAAAGAGTAAGACCTGAAATTTTATATTGTCAAGTTTAAATTTAAAATAAATAATGTATTAACTTTACATAATCGTATCTTGCTCGTACGTTATCCAAATTCAGTAAAACAAGATCCGTTGGGATCGTATGGACGAATACTTCACAATGGAACCGGTTTGGAGTGGATTAGAGCTCGTTTGAATTTATGGCAAAATAAAATGCCTGAATTTGAGCATTTATTGTTATTCATCGATAACCGATCAAAGTGAGTAAATCTCACTAACTCTACCCAGTTATATTTCTATAACGTATTTTTAGAATTGATAAACGATGGTTATTTACTGTGTGTTATTTATTTTCATATATTGTGATATATGATTTGGCATATTTTCTTTGATTGATTTTGTATGTGTGGATGACATTGGCACTGTGATTTGGTATTTCTAAAATACCATAAGTAATATTGGGATGTAAAATGGGATTTTTCGTAATGTATATTGAAAAGAAAATATTTATAAAATCAAGGGATTTTATAAATGACAAAAGGATTTTTTTGGAAAATATATAGAATTATAAAAGAAATTATTTGGGAAATAAATAGAATTATAAAAGGAAATTTTTTGGGAAATAAATAGAATTATAAAAGGAAATTGACGAGATATAAAAGAATTATTGGAAGATTTTTTAAAGTGAATATTTAATAGAAATCTGTTTTAGTAGATAAATTGAGGAGAATAATTTATAAACGATGTTTATAAACTAAAGAACTATTTATCATTTGATAAATTGAATATATAAATCTGAATTTATATAGAGAAGTAAAAATCGGTTTTAACACCGATATTTGAAATGGAATGTGAACGTAGTAGTTATTAAGGAGATTTGCAATGAGATTATAAATGTTGGAAATGAAATAAGATTTGTACGAATAATTCTGCAAATAAAAATATAAATAGAAATTGGGTTTGAGATATTGTTTTCAAATACGAAATCAAACTGTTTTGATTATATAAAGAAATATTATTCACATTCTATATGAAAAAATTAGATTAAAGTAAAGATTTTGCAAATAAAATATTATAAAGGAATTTGGGGTTTGAATTAGGAATTTAAATTGAATTACTGAAATTAGAAATTTACTGGGAATTAGTTGAGTTGAATGGCATTCTGTGTATCGATCTGATGTTGGTTTTGGCCTTCGGGGTTTATACTTGGGAAGTTGTTATCTTACTTGTTTATAGTTAGAGACTGATAGAGGTGGGAAGATATTGATGCGTGAATCAGAAATGAAATTTTTTTCCAAAGTTAATAACGTATAGTTTCTAATTTTAGAAAATAAGGAATTTATGAATATATGGAAATGATAAATGGAAAATTGGGAAATGAAATGATGATCGATCTGTAAGATTTCCATTTGGGAATACGACCGTTGTTTGTACACATGTTTTCCTTTGATAGTTAAATCACTGACTACCAAAATTTTGACCATTTCTGTTGTCAATACGGAGAGACCGGGATCAGATATATTATTTGAAAACCACTCCATATGGCATCAGCGCTGCAAATCAAATATGATGAAGATAATTGAAGACGGAGTGAAGCAAGGGCTGTTCAGTAAATCTTATGTAGAAATTTCCTAAGATGGATTTACAGAATAGTGCCTTCGGATTGTCTAGTCCCAGGATAACTTGAATGGGCGAATGTCTGACAAAGTATATCTGGTAGATCACGTAAGTTGATCGTTTCAAACGTATTTACGTTGGTTGGCGGAAAAATTCATTTCTCTTAGCTTATACCGTGGTATTTTTGGATAAATCAATTTTTGATTTGACGGGTACAACGATGTGGCATTCAAAGTAAATGAAGGAGTGATTTGTTAAAAGATACGTTATGACCACAAGCCTCATCAACTGGGAAATGACAAAAATCGAGCAGGCAACATGGCTAGGTGGGTCACACCCAAGTAGGGTATATCATCACCATCTAGAGAATATTCATATTTGTTACTTCTTTTAATTCTGATTCTCCCGGGAACGGTTATGTTAGAATACCAACCTTAACGTGACAATATATTCGGAACATTCAAGCGAAATAAATGGCCGGTCATGTGTGGCCGAGTTACAAGATGTTCTTGTTGAACTCCAGTGTATCGCTTCTAGAGTACACTGATCAGAAGGTGGTTCCATACCTTGTCATAGTTGGAAATCTATCACCAAATAAGAGTCCACGGTTTTTGATTGTATATTATATATGTGGAGCGTGAGATGAAAGCGTTCTACTAGATTGATATTTACTTATATTAGACATTATTATAATATCAGAAGACTATTGATTTAAAAAGAATGTTTTGGGTTATCATAAGGTGTAAAATCATTCGTGTTTATGTGTGGATCGGTCTTACAATTATTTTTTCCTTTAAAAGGATTTTAAAAGTTAAACGAATGGTTGGAGTTTACTCACACCAGTCACGTGACTGACCCAGAGTTTTTTTTTTGTTTTCCCTAAACTCTTGGGTGCTCAATTTTGTACGGGCAGTCAAGTAGTCTGGATTTTACAAATATAATTGGAAAGCTGGAGCAGGATACTTCAGCATTATATAGCTATTGTTTATTTTCGCTGTGTTGTAAGTGTTGTACTCCGATAATGGTATTGTATACAGTGTTGGTATTATTTCCAAATTATGTTATATAATATATTTATTCGTTTCGCTGTGTAATGTCCCGTATTTTCTGACCATTTTATTGGAATATTTTTTTATTTAAAATATTGATTTGGATTTAAATAATCGACTTAACCGTTTTATTTTGAATATTTAAATTATATTAATAATATAATAATATTTTATTTTCGGCAAATTTGGGAAAATGAGGATTTTGCCGTATAACGTGATCGAGCAATTTAAAATGGTTTATTATTGGTCGTATTGAAATTTTAATGGGGATTTCATTATTAAAACGACGTTATAACGTTTAATTTATAATTTAATTATAAAACGAGCTGCAGCGGCGCGGCAGTTTGTAAATTGGCATTTTGAACTTTGAATGGCTGCACAGGACCCTGAATAGGTCGGATTTTCTCGAAATAAGAAACGTCCGAATCTGTTGGATGATATATTTCTGATGAAAGAGAAAAATCGAGTTTTCGGGTTGTAGATTTCGTTTTATGGCCAAATCAAATTTTGAAAAGGTCGCTGTGGAATTTCGTTATATATTATAACGTTATTTATATTAAATAAAATGGTTTTAAATATTTATGATATCGATTTGGCTTCAAACTCAACCCGGGATATTTCATCTTGGTAACGCATGATATTCTGGTCGTGTATGGCCAATTTCAATATTTTATTAATATTATATTGAGGTATTTTAAAATTGGTTTATTTTATCTGAATTGGGCAGTTATAAAAGGGCCTTTATTCAAACAACCTCTGTTTTTTACGAAACAAATTGTATTGGGACCGCAATAGTAAATTATTGCTAGATTTCAAGTGGCGCGTCAATCGGGGTTAATTTGTGAGCATGGCAAAATAAAATACAAATAAAAACGACCACTTGAATGTGAACGAGCGCCATTCGAGCAAATGAACTCGGATTCGACGAAAAAAGTTTCATTAGAACCGTATCGTCAAATTATACTATGCCGTCCATTTGCATCCCGAACGGGGTCGTATGTGAGCGTAGCAACGAATAAACGATGTTTAAAATAGCGATTGGTACGAAATAAAAATCGTTAGTCAACATCACTCGTCACGTCAACATAAAAAATATTATTTCCACATTATATAAACCCAGCAAAATCAGAATTTCCAGCCATCTTCTTTCCCAGCCATGTAAATTTCCAAAAGAGCCCTCCTCCACTAAATAATTTATTTCTCCAAATCCGTCAAGAATTTATATAGGGAACCTGAACAAAAATGGTAGATCGGGTTGTTATCTACCTACAATAAAAAGTTGGGGTGGAATGGTGGTCGGAGGTGGCCGGAATCGATGTTAAACCGTGGAAAAGCGTTTTCGTTTTTGGTCAAAATTGAGGAGATTTGGTTGATTTGAGGAGACAGGACCTTGGGGGTTTTGTAGAGGAGAGGCAAGGCTTCGTTTTGGCGGTGGTGGCGTGAGCTCTGGTTTTGCGAAGGTGGGAGAACTTGCTAGATGAACGGAGCGTCATGTTTTGGATTGGTTTTGCGACGTAGTGATGGGTTTTGGGCCATTTCCGGCAACCATGGACATGATCAGGTGATGAGGGCTGAACCAAATGGAAGAGGGGAGGGAGCTCGGTCGATTGGAGGTGGTTGGGTGGTTTCCGGCGTCGTGTGGTCGAAGGAAGGCTGGTCGAAGTGTTTTCCGTTCAAATCAGGTTTTTGGTGACGTCAATGGGTTCTGGGCGTCCGTGATCATGGAGGAGGTGCTGCGTGGAGGGGCGAAGGTGATGGGATGGACGGCGGCGTCCCTAAGTGGCTGACGAGGCGTCGAAGGTGTTGTTTTGGTCCCGTGCTTTTCAGATGTCAAAGAAGAAGGAAGAACGACGGGGTCTGGGAAGGTTCAAAGGAGAAAACGCGTTGTTTGTTCTAATTCTATGATGAGGTGGCTAATCAGGATTAACGGCTGAAAGGATAATTAAGGTAATGTTTAATTAATTAATTATTATTTTCATTTAAATTAAAACGAGTTTAAAACTTGAAACGGTCATAACTATGTCATACGTTAACGAAATTTAACGAAACTGGATCCGTTGGGATCGCAGGGACGAAGCCTAGGCGATGGCGCTGACTAGGCAAAGTTCTGACGCTGTTGAAATTTCAGCAAATTTTGAACGTTTGTCTCAAATTAAATGCAACAGACGCGTCAACCGTCAACCAGAACAAAACCTGGTGAGTTAATTCTCAAACCTTCAGGAATCCTGTGATGTGTTAAATACATAGAAAAATATAATTCAGCGTTAACAGTACAAATTGGTTGATTGAATGCGATGGATGCAATTTGTTTATTTACTGTTTGATTGATTGCAGTTGTTTATATCTCGTCAAGTATTTATTCGTATATTGTTTCATACTGATACCTGTGATGCAGAGAAGGACAGGTCGGAGGGATCCGACCGGATTCCTAAAATAAACTGTATTTTTGTTATTATGCATATATATGAATTGTTCAACCTGATTGACACCAAAACCTGTTTAAATGTGATGGTTGAATAGATATTCATCATTGTTGCGATTGAAATCAATCGACAGTGTTGATCTGGTTATCGGCAGGAAATAACCTGAAATATGTTGGTTTAAGTGTCGTCTACCGTCAGGTGGATCGACGTAGTTTCAAAGTTATAAATTTATTTGTAACTGAATTAAAGTATTTAAATTATTTTGTATGAGGTTTTAAATTGGAAATTTACAAACGAATATTTTAAATCAAGTTATAAAGGAAATTAGTTAAATGGTTTAGACCAGTTTGAAAAGCAGAAACCAAGAGTTACCTACGGGGTGGTAAAATGAAATAATTGTTTTTAAACAATTAAATAGTGATTTAAATTAATTAAGTTATTAAATTAATTTAAAGTGGAAATCAGTTAAAGGTTAACTGAGATGTATGGAAAAAAAAAATCAACTATTTTACATGAAATGATAGTTGAATTAAATTGATTTGGTTTTCTGAAATATTTGTTAAATGCAACTAATAAATGTTAAATGTTAGTTAATGATTGCTTAACCATAATTAAAGGAATTATCGAATTTGTTGGAGTTAATATTGTTAAAAATTATTTAATAAGTTGTTAAAAGTGATTAATGATCCCATTTCCATTTAATAGCAAAGTTAATTATTTTAAATATAGTTAATTATTATTTTAATTAATAATAATTAGAACGATGGTTTTTAATTGGGATTCATTCAAGAAGTTATTTAGTGGCGTTAACGTTTGGTCAAAGAGATGATAAGAGATGTTATAAAGGGATTTAAAATCTGAGTGTTCAAACGAGAATTGTAAATGTGATTAGTAAGTAGATATGGAGATTTAAATAAAAATTTACTTAATTATTCAATTAAGTAAAGTAAATTCAAGTGAAATGAACCATTTAAGGGAAACGATTATAAATTGACAATAAGTCAAAATATGGTAATAGATTAAATTCTAAGCTAAGTATTATGAGTTGTTAAGCAAATTAGAGTAAGCGATTTGGTAACAAATCCAACAAGATTTTAAAAGAATTTTAAATCAAATTGATGAGTTAAATGTTACAAAATTGAATTTCGCAAATATTGAAATTAAACTAAAGGATTTCAAACAAAAAGGAATCCATGAAAAAGTATGGTATTAGAATAGTGGTAAATATGTTCTTGGAACTAAATTCCAAGTTAAAATTGGCATTTATTTGACATTTACTTGATCAAACAAATTAAGTAAATAGATTATAGTGGAATGGGGTTTTAAATGTAAGAAACAGTTTATGAAACCAATTTGAAATCGAGATGCTAAAGGAGATTTCGGTGAGGTGTTTATGTGACAAGTTGATATTTATTCTGAGATAAGAACGTTGTCAATCAAGGTCTGAGAGGTAACTAAAATACCCCAACTTGATTGGCTTCACTATTATCGAGGAATGGTATTAGTTTAGAGTGAGTGAAGGTATCGAATTGGTTTTATCCTATACGAGGAATATCGAACTCTAATGCGAGGTTTTGGGAAAGAAAATAAAATTGAAATATTAGTTTCAAAATAAATAAGAATATTTGATTTTGACTTATATAAATCATCATTGGTTTAACCATATTAGAAATGGAAAATGTTAATACCATTAAAGTATAATATAGATATGTATATATCGAGATACTCAAATATAAAGAAAAGAGGAAAAAGGTTTTAAAGAAATATATCGCTTTTTCCAAAAGGGATTTAAATCTGGGTATATACATATATACATGTTATAGTATTTAAATAGTTTTGTTATAATTGAGAATAAATATAAAAGATTTATCATATCGAAAGTATTAAAGGTTGATTCACTATATATTTATTTTTTGTAAATAGGCCGAGTAGTGCCAAGTGCGGAATCAGCAAACCCATTATATTCACACTATTGTTATTTGATAGTTAAATCACCGACTATCAAACTTGACTAATACGATTGTTGGTATGGAAAGACCGGGATCGAATTTATTTTCGAAAACCATTCTGACCAACAAATACGTGAAGATATCGGGAGATGATCGAGATGGAGCATTGAAGACTGGATGTTCATAAATGGAGGAACTGCTAAAAATCTCTTGGATTGCAACCAGAGATAAACTGTGGTTCTGTCGTGATTGGAATCTACGGGTTGCAAGGACTGCTCGCTATTGATCCATGGGGGTGATTCCTATATTGGATGCAGTAGGAGAGTACCTTCGGTTCATCTTGTTCCTGGATGACTTGTATGGACGAATGTATGACAGAGTATTTCCTTAAAACCATGTACGTTGATTTTTACAAATATACCGAGCTGGTGGCGAAGAGGGGCACTTCTTCTATACCCAGAGTATATTTGTGGACGTCAATTAGTGATTTACAGATCTGAAAATGTGGCATTCAAAGTGAATGATGACCTGATGTTCTAGAGATAAAAATATAGCCTTAAGACTCATCAACCGGGAAATGACAAAAATTGGGCAGGCAACATGGCTATGTGGGTCGCTCCCATTAGGGTGTATAATCACCTATCTAGAGAAATTCCATTTGCTTCTTAAATCTATATTCGATGTTGTCCCTTTTCGGGAGACGGTTGCTGATCCCAACCGTCAGTGATATACATTCGATACACTCAAGCGAAATGAGTGGTTGGTCATATAAGGGCCAGGTTGCAAGACGTTCTTGTTGAACCCAGTGTATTCGCCTCTAGAGATACTCTATCGACAGGTGGTCCCATACCTTGTCAAGTTGGAATCCAGCTTCCAATAAGCACCCGCGATTTTGGTTTGTATACTATATATGGGGAGCGTGAGATGCAAGGGTTCCTCTAGATTTGTTATCTATTTGTATTTAGACATTATGATAATATCAGAGCAAGTTATGATTTCAAAAACGTTCTGGGTTATAGTAAGGTAAAAACCGTCTGTGTTTATGCATGGGCTGGTCTTACTATTATCCTTTGATTTCAGAAAGGATTTTCCAAAGTCAAACAAGTTGTGTGTTATGTGAATTTATCACTCATAGTATTCCAGACTGACCTGGTGTATTTTGCTTTGCTTCAAATGTGCATGGGTCAGACCGAGTACGTTCCAGGTTAGGTTCGCTTAAAGTTTTCAGGAGCTGGAAGCATGAGGCTTCACCGCTAGTTATATAAAGTTATTTCCGCTGCGCAGTTATATGTTATACTCTGATGATTGGTATGTATACCCGGTTCTTTTGTATAAAGAGATTTGATATTATATTTTATCTGTTCCGCTGTGAGATTCTGATGTGTGGTTTTCCTTCGTCTATTATAATCTTTCTTTCTTTCTTATCTCAACCTCTAAATTCTTTTTAATAACTATCCAGTGTTTTCGGTGCTTGGAAGGTCGACATGAGATTTGGCAATGGTATTTATGTCGATTTTCGAATCAAAAATCCCTGGGTCGTTACAGTGGTATCAGAGCTATTGGTTTAATGATAACCTTGGCTCTGTGGCATGACTCAATAGAGACAGGGTTAGTAATACCCTAGATTGAGTTTTTGTAAATATACGAGAGCGCGTATTTGTAATTTGACATACAATTTTTTTTGAACTATTTCTGCCCAATATATTTTATAAATAATGAAAGTAATGATTTTTCACGAATTATTATAATATGGGCAAATTATTTGGATTTATTAATGTTGATTGTATGATATGTTTGGATGGTGTGCTCGATCTGATGAATATGAACCTGAACATGAATCGACTTGGGTCAAAACCAATCTGAAATAAATAATTCGAATAAATCAATCCATATTAAATAAATTTGAACGGATAATTAAAGTAATAAATGAAGTGATTATGATTATAATCTCATATGGATTGAATTGTGTGAAAATTTGGTTGATATGAATGATATGGATGTTTTGAACCTTATTGACATTGTTTTGATGACTAATGAAGTTCATTTGAGTGGGGAATAGGTGCAGAAGTGCCAATTCAGTTTAAAATCCATCCAAGAGAAAATTCTGGAGTTAATCAAATCTAGTTCGAACCGAGCTGCATAATAATTAAGACAGCTCAAGTATAAATTATCACTTATCGCATATAAACGCACGCAAAAAAAAAGATATGCCGACGAAAATATAAATTTTTTGGTTTTTATTTGGGTTTTGAATTTGGATTTTGAATTTTTCCGACCATGAGAGTCGATGTATATTTATTTCTTGAACCTGCGATTTTGCAGATGTCCTCCGTACAGGGGAGACTCTGCCAAAAAATTTCCCAAAATTAAGGTGTTAAAATTTTTTTGAAATTTTTTGGGAAATTCTTTTATTTGAATTAATTTGGCTTTATGACCAATCAAATTAGTTTTGGAAATAAAATCGAATTTTAAATTTAATATTCTTGTAAAGATAATGGATTGTGACATTCTTTTCTACCTTAGCAATTTCGAGGACGAAATTATTTTAAGGGGAAGGAATGTAATGTCCCATATTTTCTGGCCATTTTATTGGAATTTTTTATTTAAAATATTGATTTGGATTTAAATAATTGATTTAACCATTTTATTTTGAATATTTAAATTATATTAATAATATAATAAATTTTCGGCAAATTTGGGAAAATGTGGATTTTGTCGTGTAACGTGATCGAGCAATTTAAAATGGTTTATTATTGGTCGTATTGAAATTTTAATGGCGATTTCATTATTAAAACGACGTTATAACGTTTAATTTATAATTTAATTATAAAACGAGCTGCAGCGGCGCGGCAGTTCATAAATTGGCATTTTGAACTTTGAACGGCTGTACAGGACCGAAAATAAGTCGGATTTTCTCGAAACAAGTAACGTCCGAATCTGTTGGATGATATATTTCTGATGAAAGAGAAAAATTGAGTTTTCGGGTTGTAGATTTCGTTTTATGGCCAAATCAAATTATAAAAAGGTCGTTGTGGAATTTCGTTATATATTATAACGTTATTTATATTAAATAAAAGGATTTTAAATATTTATGATATCGATTTGGCTTCAAACTCAACCTGGGATATTTCATCTTGGTAACGCACGACATTCTGGTCCTGTATGGCTAATTTCAATATTTTATTAATATTATATTGAGGTATTTTAAAATTGGTTTATTTTATCTGAATTGGGCAGTTATAAAAGGGCCTTTATTCAAAAAACCTCATTTTTCGACGAAACAAATTTTATTGGGACCGCAACAGTAAATTATTGCTAGATTTCAAGTGGCGCGTCAATCGAGGTTAATTTGTGAGCGTGGCAAAATAAAATACAAATAAAAATGACCAATTGAAGGTGAACGAGCACCATTCGAGCAAACGAACTCGGAATTCGACGAAACTAGTTTCATTAGGACCATATTGTCAAATTATACTATGTCGTCCATTCGCATCTCGAACGGGGTTCGTATGTGAGCGCAACAACAAATAAACGATGTTTAAAATAGCGATCGATACGAAATAAAAATCGTTAGTCAACATCACTCGTCACGTCAATATAAAATATATTACTTCCACACTATATAAACCCTGCAAAATCAGAATTTCCAGCCATCTTCTTTCCCAGCCATGTAAATTTGTAGAAAAGCCCTCCTCCACTAAATAATTTATTTCTCCAAATTCGTCAAGAATTTATATAGGGGACCAGAACGAAAATGGTAGATCGGTTTGTTATCTACCTACAGTAAAAGGTTAGGGTGGAATGGTGGTCGGAGGTGGCCGGAATCGGTGTTAAACCGTGGAAAAGCGTTTTTGTTTTTGGCCAAAATTGAGGAGATTTGGTTGATTTGAGGAGACGGGACCTTGGGGGTTTTGTAGAGGAGAGGCAAGGCGCGGTGGTGGCGTGACCACTGGTTGTCGAAGGTGGGAGAACTTGCTAGATGAACGGTGCGTCATGTTTTGGGTTGGTTTTGCGAAGTAGTGATAGGTTTTTGGCCATTTCCGGCGACCATGGACATGATCAGGTGATGAGGGCTAAACCAAATGGAAGAGGGGGGAGCTCTGTCGATTGGAGGTGGTTGGGTGGTTTCCGGCGTCGTGTGGTCGGAGAAAGGCTGGTCGAAGTGTTTTCCGTTCACATCGGGTTTCTGGCGACGTCAATGGGTTCTGGGCGTCGGCGGTCGTGGAGGAGGTGCTACATGGAGGGGCGAAGGTGATGGGATGGGCGGAGGGTCCCTAAGTGGTTGACGAGGCATCGAAGGTGGTGTTTTGGTCCCGTACTTTTCAAATGTCGAAGAAGAAGGAAGAACGACGGGTTCAGGGAAGGTTCAAAGGAGAAAACACGTTGTTTGTTCTAATTCTATGATGACGTGGCTAATCAGGATTAACGGCTGAAAGGATAATTAAGGTAATGTTTAATTAATTATTTATTTATTTCATTTAAATTAAAACGAGTTTAAAACTTGAAATAGTCATAACTATTTCATACGTTAACGAAATTTAAAGAAACTGAATCTGTTGGGATCGCAGGGACGAGACCTAGGCGATGACGCTGATTAGGCACTGATCTGACGCGTTGAAATTTCAGCAAATTTTGAACGTTTTCTCAAATCAAACGCAAAAGACATGTCAACCAGAAAAAAATCTATGAGTTAATTCTCACACCTTCTGGAATCCTGTGATGTGTTAAATCCATAGAAAAATATAATTCACCGTTAACAGTATAAACTGGTTGATTGAATGCGATGGATGCAAATTGTTTGTTTACTATTTGATTGATTGCAGTTGTTTATATCTCATCAATTATTTATTTGTATATTGTTTCAAACTAATACCTGTGATGCAGAGAAGGACAGGTCGGAGGGATCCGACCGGATTCCTCAAATAAATTGTATTTTTGTTATTATGAATATATATGAATTGTTCAACCTAACTGGCACAAAAACCTGTTTAAATGTGATGGTTGAATAGATATTCATCATTGTTGCGATTGAAATCAATCGACAGTGTTGATATGGTTATTGGCAGGAAATGGCCTGAAACATGTTGGTTTAAGTGTCGTCTACCGTCAGGTGGATCGACGTTGTTTCAAAATTATAAATTTATTTATAACTGAATTAAAGTTTTTAAATTATTTTGTATGAGGTTTTAAATTGGAAATTTACAAATGAATATATTAAATCAAGTTATAAAGGAAATTAGTTAAATGGTTTAGACCAGTTTGAAAAGCAGAAACCAAGAGTTACCTACGGGGTGGTAAAATGACATAATTGTTTTTAAACAATTAAATAGTGATTTAAATTAATTAAGTTATTTTATTAATTTAAAGTGGAAATGACAATGGAAATCAATTAAAGGTTAACTCGGATGTACGGCAAAAAAAAATCAACTGTTTTACTTGAAATGATAGTTGAATTAAATTGATTTGATTTTCTGAATTATTGGTTAAATGCAACTAAGAAATGTTAAATGCTAGTTAATGATTGCTTAACTATAATTAAAGGAATTATCGAATTAGTTGGAGTTAATATAGTTAAAAATTATTTAATAAGTTGTTGAAAGGGATTAATGATCCCATTTTCAATTAATAGCAAAGTTAATTTTTTTTAATATAGTTAATTATTATTTTAATTAATAATAATTAGAACGATGGTTTTTAATTGGGATTCATTCGAGAAGTGATTTAGTAGCGTTAAGGTTTGGTCAAAGAGATGATAAGAGATGTTATAAAGGGATTTAAAATCCGAGTGTTCAAACGAGAATTGTAAATGTGATTAGTAAGTAGATGTGGAGATTTAAATAAAATTTTACTTAATTATTCAATTAAGTAAAGTAAATTCAAGTGAAATGAACCTTTTAAGGGAAACGATTATAAATTAACAATAAGTCGAAATATGGTAATAGATTAAATTCTAAGCTAAGTATTATGAGTTGTTAAGCAAATTAGATTAAGTTATTTGGAAACAAATCCAACAAGATTTTAAAAGGATTTTAAATCAAATTGATGAGTTAAATGTTATGAAATTGAATTTCGCAAATATTGAAATTAAACTAAAGGATTCCAAACAAAAAGGAATCCATGAAAAAGTATGGTACTAGAATAGTGGTAAATGGGTTCTTGGAACTAAATTCCATGTTAAAGGTGGCATTTATTTGACATTTACTTGATCAAACAAATTAAGTAAATAGATTATATTGGAAAGGGGTTTCAAATGTAAGAAACGGTTTGCGAAACCAGTTTGAAATCGAGATGGTAAAGGAGATTTTGGTGAGGTGTTTAAGTGACAAGTTGATATTTATTCTGAGATAAGAACGTTGTCGATCAAGGTCTGAGAGGTAACTAAAATACCCCAACTTGATTGGCTTCACTATTATCGAGGAATGGTATTAGTTTGGAGTGAGTGAAGGTATTGGAATTGGTTTTATCCTATACAAGGAATATCGAACTCAAATGCGAGGTTTTGGGAAAGAAAATAAAATTGAAATATTAGTTTCAAAATAAATAAAAATATTTGATTTTGACTTATATAAGTCAACATTGGTTTAACCATATTAGAACTGGAATGTGTTAATACCATTAAAGTATAATATAGATATGTATATATCGAGATACTCAAATATAAAGAAAAGAGGAAAAAGGTTTTAAAGAAATATATCGCTATTTCCATAAGGGATGTAAATCTGGGTATATACATATATACCTGTTATAGTATTTAAATAGTTTTGTTATAATTGAAAATAAATATAAAAGATTAATCATATCGAAAGTATTAAAGGTTGATTCACTATATATTTATTTCTTTGTAAATAGGCCGAGTAGTGCCAAGTGCGGAATCATCAAACTCATTGTATTCACACTACTGTTATTTGACAGCTAAATCACCGACTATCAAACTTGACGATTGTTGGTATGGAAAGACCGGGATCGAATTTATATTCGAAAACCATTCCGACCAACAAATACGTGAAGATATCGGGAGATGATCAAGATGGAGCATTGAAGACTATGGATGTTCATAAATGGAGGAACTGCTAAAAATCTCTGGGATTGCAACCAGAGATAAACGTGGTTCTGTCGTGATTGGAATCTACGGGTTGCAAGGACTGCTCGCTACTGATCCACGGGGTGATTCCTATATTGGATGCAGTAGGAGAGTACCTTCGGTTCATCCTGTTCTTGGATGACTTGTATGAACGAATGTCTAACAGAGTATTTCCTTAAAATCACGTACGTTGATTTTTACAAATATACCGAGTTGGTGGCGAAGAGGGGCAATTCTTCTATACCCAAAGTATATTTGTGGACGTCAATTAGTGATTTGACGGATCTGACAATGTGGCATTCAAAGTGTATAATGACCAGATGTTCTAGAGATAAAATTCTAGCCTCAAGACTCATCAACCGGGAAATGACAAAAATCAGGCAGGCGGCATGGCTATGTGGGTCGCTCCCATTAGGGTGTATAATCACCTATCTAGAGAAATTCCATTTGCTTCTTAAATCTATATTCGATGTTGTACCTTTTCGGGAGGCGGTTGCTGATCACAACCGTCGGTGATATACATTCGATACACTCAAGCGAAATGAGTGGTCGGTCATGTGAGGGCCAGGTTGCAAGACGTTCTTGTTGAATCCAGTGTATTCGCCTCTAGAGATACACTATCGGCAGGTGGTCCCATACCTTGTCAAGTTGGAATCCAATTTCCAATAAGCGCCCGCAATTTTGGTTTGTATACTTTATATGGGGAGCGTGCGATGCAAGCGTTCCTCTAGATTTGTTATCTATTTGTATTTAGACATTACGATAATATCAGAGCAAGTTATGATTTCAAAAGCGTTATGGGTTATAGTAAGGTAAAAACCATCTGTGTTTATGCATGGGCTGGTCTTACTATTATCCTTCTATTTCAGAAAGGATTTTCCAAAGTTAAACAAGTTGTGTGTTATGTGAATTTATCACTCATAGTATTCCAGACTGACCCAGTGTATTTTGCTTTGCTTCAAATGTGCTCGGGTCAGACCGAGTATGTTCCAGGTTAGGTTCGCTTGAAGTTTTCAGGAGCTGGAAGCAGGAGGCTTCACCGCTAGTTATATAAAGTTATTTCCGTTGTGCCGTTATATGTTGTACTCTGATGATTGGTATGTATACCCCGTTCTTTTGTATAAAGAGATTTGATATTATATTTTATTTGTTCCGCTGTGAGATTCTAATGTGTGGTTTTCCTTCTTCTATTCTAATATTTCTTTCTTTCTTATCTCACCCTCTGAATTCTTTCTAATAACTATCCATTGTTTTCGGTGCTTGGAAGGTCGGCATGAGATATGGCAATGGTATTTATGTTGATTTTCAGGACCAAAAATCCCTGGGTTGTTACACGCTGTGAGATTCGTGTTACTCTGATTCTGTTGTTATGTCCTTCTTTTTCTATTTTAATTTTCTATCTTATCCATTCTCACCCTCTAACTTCTTTCTGTTAACGTTTCGGTATTTCTGACTTTTAAATAGTCAACATGGTGTTGTGTGTTGAATTTCTAGGTCAAAAATTTCGCGTTCATTACAGTGGTATCAGGGTTGAAGGTTAAGTAATTACCTTGGCTCTATGGTGTAACTCAGTAGAGATAGGGTTAGTAATACCCTAGATTGAGTTTGAGTATATATATACGAGTGAACGTATTTGTAGATTTTATAAAAATGGATTTATATTGTGGAGATTTATTGGTTGAGTTGTTTATAAGTTCTGGTCGATCAGTTTGATCCACTATATCGGTAGGAGTTTCCAAACACTTGAACACGAAGAACTGACACAGTATCTTTTGAAAAGAGGGTAGACAAAATAATTTTGCCCAAATTATATTTTGGTATAAAGGATTTATAACGGAATTATTGTGATATGTTGGATATATTGGTTGTTATTATAATCGAGTAAGATTGTAAAAAAGTGAAATTGTTATGTAAATAACCAAGAATTCATGTAAGTGTTATAAAACGAATTAATTATGAATTTAAATTTGAACTGGAATTAAAATTCCTAAAAAGTTGGAGAAGTGTTTGTAAACGAATCTGGATTAAATATATGAGAATTTTAAAATCTTGGGCGATTTTAAATTGTTTTACAAGCATTGTGAATGGTATTCTGAATTGATTTCAAAGTGAAATTTTTTAAATATGAATTTAAAAGGTGATATAGTATTGAACTCATTTCAGTAGCTGGTAAGTAATCCAGATGATGTTGGCCACATCATCAGTGTTCATTTTCGAGCTGTAAGTGACAGATTACTACCAAAAATATTGTTTTTGAATTGTTTTGAGGAAATGAGTCCTGAAAAGGAAAGTTTGATTTCTGATATGGTAAACTATTTAAAATTCCGTGGAAGAGATTGTTTAAAATAAAAACAAATTAAAAATAAATTGTAGAAGTAAATCGAACTTGGATTAGAGCCAGTTAAGCGGAAACTGAATTGAGAAGAGAATGATACTGAGTAAGATTGGATTTTGAATATAATTTGACTCATGTAAGTAAATGGATTGATTTTTGAAATAAAAATTAGATATGAGTTATGAGATAAAGATCTCTGATTAGAGAAACTAACCAGTTAATGAAATATGGGATGGAACTTAACTTGATTAAGTATATTGATTGGTGAGTTAAGAAATTGAAAATCAAGAATGGCACTTGAGATTGAGAATGGAACTTGACTTGGATATAAGTGAATGATTGTGTTTGAGGTTAAACTGATTGGGAATACATTGGTATATGCTAAATTGATAGCATGGTTGAATGCCCAACAAAACGGTACCCGTTTATATTCATATGAGTTTGATGAGATTTATGAGCCTGTTTGGCAAGCCGCTTGGCTGTTTGATTTTCTTTTGGGTTAGAGAAAGCCTAGAGAGGCGAGTTGTAGTTGTACCGATTGAGCCGTACGAAAGAGGTGCTGGTGAAATTTTTCATAAATTTAAGGTGTTAGAAAATTTTTGAAAATTTTTGTTAATAGAAATGAATTAATATTTTAACTAAAATAAATTGGTGTAGTGAGTTGTTGTGTATTTTCCAATCAAAGTAATACATTACTTAGCTTGGAAGTATATAAAGTCAAATCAAAATAATGAGCTGTTGTGTATTTTCCAATCAAAGATCCCACGCCGTACGTTAAGATAGTGACTTAACATACCCTATATCACATGTCTACCCACTTCATTGCTTAACCCTGAAGTATCCGCTTCCCCTATTTATAACTCGTTCATGTTCAAAGTTCCTTTTCTTCTTGAAGCAGACATATTCTAACGCCTCCGTTGCTTCTCTTTCAAAACCATTTAACTAACTAACTAAATAAGTTTTTGTGTGTGTATATATAAATACTGGGACGTAATCACATATTGGAACAGGCAGCGGAATACACTCGGGGAGGAAGAGGCTTTACATACGGAGGTGGGTAGTTCTTGTTTGCATGAAAAATTAGGGTGTTTTTGTGCAAATGCAATTTGTTGCATCCTCAGTAGCAGTGTAGAGAAGCTGTGAGTCGCAACACTGTAGGGCTCGGATTGGATGGACAAATGAAGGAGTTTTGTGTCATGCTACTGGCGTGTGCGTTGTGAACCGTGTGTGCACGGGTAGCAAGGGAAATTATTGTCTTCACTAGTGCGGCATGCAACGTAGGACTGGAGAACGCCATTCAAAATTGGAGCATGCTTTCTAGGATGATAATACTGCTGCTTGGTGAGAAGACGTGAGCAAGGTCGAGTTTGATTGTGTGAAGGTTTTAAAATTCACGTGAACGAAGTGTGCGGCCATGTCGAAGAATGAGACTGTGTTGCTTGGGGAGTTTCTCATCAACTTTATCTGGGTTTTTTTTGTGGTGCGAACGCAAGCTTTGGTTTCAGAAAAGAAAAGAGATATTTCCAACGACTTCTCTCCTCTATAAACCCTGAAGTTTGTCTCGTTGAGCTTCCTTTTATGGACATTGTAAGGGCCACGAGCTACAATTGAGATGCTCGATCTCTTTAGCCGCGAGTTACGGCAGAGGATCACCGTCGCTGGTGATAATCTGGGAGGACTACGTTGTTGGCATTTAGATCCTAGGTTAGCGGCAAGTTCACCGAAGAAGTTTTGCAACTTTGGTAAGAAAATTTGGCGCGGGTTTTATTGTATATTGCGAGGAAGGGATGGTGACTTTCTTTACAGTTGGGGCATGGGGTTGAGAGACACGAGTTAAGGGAGGGATTAAAGTTGCTTGTATCGGGTATGAGTAAAAGGACGGAGGAAGTATGGTCGGTTGCGTATAGGAATGGTGAGGTTGGAGAGTTGTGGAATTTTCGAAATGAAGGAGGAAATAATAAAAAGATGAAAGTAGGAGAAGACCTCCTGTGTAAAAGAAATAGATTTTTGGGTGGGCCGATTATATTATGAGGAAGCCCAAACAAAAAAATAAATAAGCGGGCTGACATGAATTAGGTTGCAGAAGAATGGGCTGAGGTGAATAGAAAAGGGTAAGATCTGAATTTTTATATTGTCAAGTTTAAATTTAAAATAAATAATGTATTAACTTTACATAATCGTATCTTGCTCGTATGTTATCCAAATTCTGCAAAACAAGATCCATTAGGATCGTATTAATGAAGACTTCACAATGAAACTGGTTTGGAGTGGATTGGAGCTCATTTGAATTTATGTCAATATAAAATGCCTGAACGGAGCTGTTGAACATTTATTGTTATTCAACGATAACCGACCAAAGTGAGTAAATCTCACTAACTCTACCCAGTTATATTTTTATAACATGTTTTTAGAATTGATAAATGATGGTTGATTGCTTCGTGTTACTTGTTTGGACGAACTGCTAATTGATTGGTTGAAATTATAGATAATGATATTATAAATCGTTAATCAAATATTGATTCCGTTGATCAGAGTATTTCATATTGAAATGAAATTGATGTTATTTATATTGTTTAACATCTGTGATGCAGGGAAACATGTTGCAGGGATCCAAATGGATTCCTCAAATATTATTACTATTTATTTTCATATATTGTGATATATTTTCTGTGATTGATTTTGCATGTGTGGATGACACTAGCACTATGATTTGGTATTTCTAAAATACCATAAGTAATATTGGGATATAAAATGGGAATTTTTAAAGTGTATATCGAAAAGAAATTATTTATAAAATCAAAGGATTTTATAAATGATAAAAGGATTTATTTGGAAAATATATAGAATTATAATAGAAATTATTTGGGAAATAAACAGAATTATAAAAGGAAATTGACGAGAAACAAAAGAATTACGAGAAGAATGATTAAAGTGAATATATAAATTATCTTTTTTTACAGATAAATTGAGGAGAATATTTTATAAACGATGTTTATAAATTAAGGAAATATTTCTCATTTGATAAATTGAATATATAAATCTGAATTTATATAGAGAAGTAAAAATCGGTTTTAACACCGATATTTGAAATGGAATGTGAATGCAGTAGTTATAAAGGAAATTTGCAATGAGATTATAAATGTTGGAAACGAAATAAGATTTGTTTGAATAATTCTGCAAATAAAAATATAAATAGAACTTTGGTTTGAGATATTGTTTTTAAATATGAAATCAAACTGTTTTGATTATATAAAGAAATATTATTCACATTCTATGTGAAAAAATTAGATTAAAGTTAATATTTTGCAAATAAAATATTACAAAATGAATTTGGGGTTTGAATTAGGAATTTAAATGAAATTACCAAAATTAGAAACCGTCTGCGAATTAGTTGAGTTGAATGGCTTTCTGGGTATCGATCTGATGTTGGTTTCGGCCTTTGGGGTTTATACTTGGGGAGTTGTTCTCTTACTAGTTTACAGTTAGAGACTGATAGAAATGGGAAGATATTGATGTGTGAATCAAAAATGGAAACGTTTTCCAAAGTTAACAACATATATTTTCTAATTTTAAAAAATAAGGAATTTATGAATATACGGAAATGATAAATGGAAAATTGGGAAATGAAATGATGATCGATCAGTAAGATTTCCATTTGGGAATACGACCGTTGTTTGTACACATGTTTTCCTTTGATAGATAAATCACCGACTATCAAATATTTTGACCATTTCCATTGTCAATACGGAGAGACCTGGATCAGATATACTATCTGAAAACCAATCCGTATGGCATCAGCGTTGCAAATCAAATACGATGAAGATAATTGAAGATGGAGTTATGCAAGGGCCGTTCAGTAAATCCTAGGTAGAAATTGCCTAAAATGGATTTACTGAATAGTGCCTTCGGATTGTCCCGTCCCAAGACAACTAGAATGGATGAATGTCTGACAGAGTATATCTGGTAGATCGTGTAAATTGATCGTTTCAAACGTATTTACGTTGGTAGCGGAGGAATTCATTTCTCTTAGCTTATACCCGTGTTTTTTTGGAGAAATCAATTTCTGATTTGACGGGTATGACGACGTGGCAATCAAAGTAAATGAAGGAGTGATCTGTTAAAAGATACATTATGACCTCAAGCCCCGTCAATTGGGAAATGATAGAAATCGGGCAGGCAGCATGGCTAAGTGTGTCGCACCCAAGTAGGGTATATTGTCACCATCTAGGGAATATTCATGTTTGTTACTTCTTTCAATTATGTATCTCCCAGGAACGGTTATATTGCCAACTGTAAGGTGACAATATATTAGGAACATTCAAGAAAAATGAATGGTCGGTCATGTGTGGCCGAGTTACAAGATGTTCTTGTTGAACTCTAGTGTATCGCTTCTAGAGTACACTGATTGGAAGGTAGTTCCATACCTTGTCATAGTTGGAAATCCATTACCCAATAAGTGTCCGTGGTTTTTAATTGTATATTATATATGTGGAGCATGAGATGAAAGCGTTCTGCTAGATTAATATTTACTTATATTAGACATTATTATAATATTAGAAGACTATTGATTTTAAAAGAGTGTTTTGGATTATCGTAAGGTAAAAAAACCATCCGTGTTTTTGTGTGGATCGGTCTTACGAATATATTTTTCCTTTAAAAAGATTTTAAAAGTTAAACAAATGGTTGAAGTTTACTCACACCAGCCAGATGACTGACCTAGAGTTTATTTTGTTTTCCCCAAACTCTTGGGTGCCAAATTTTGTATGGGCGATCAAGTAGTCGGGATTTTACAAATGTAATTGGAAAGATGAAGCAGGAGGCTTCAGGATTATATAGCTATTGTATATTTCCGCTGTGTTGTAAGTGTTGTACTCAAATAATAGTATTGTATACAGTGTTGGTTTTATTTCCAAATTATGTTACATAATATATTTATTCGTTCCGTTGTGAGATTCTTGTTACTCTGATTCTGTTGTTATGTTCTTCTTCTTCTATTCTAATTTTCTATCTTATCTATTCTCACCCTCTAACTTCTTTCTATTAACATTTCAGTATTTCAGACTTTTGAATAGTCAACATGGAGTTGTGTATCGATTTTCTAAGTCGAAAATTTCGCATTCGTTACAGTTGTATCAGAGCTGAAGGTTAAGTAATTACCTTAACTCTGTGGTGTAACTCAGTAGAGATAGGGTTAGTAATACCCTAGATTGAGTTTGAGTATATATATACGAGTGAACGTATTTGTAGATTTTATAAAAATGGTTTTATATTGTGGAGATTTATTGGTTAAGTTGTTTATGAGTTCTGGTTAATTAGTTTGATCCACTGTATCTCTAGGAGTTTCTAAACACTTGAACAAGGAGAACCGACACAGTATCTTTTGAAAAGAGGGTAAACGAAATAATTTTGCCCAAATTATATTTTTGGTATAAAGGATTTATAATGGAATTATTGTAATATGTTGGATATATTGGTTGTTATTATAATCGAGTAAGATTATGAAAAAGTGAAATGGTTATGTAATTAACCAATCATAATTCAGATAAGTGTTATAAAATGAATTAAATCTGAATTTAAATCTAAATTGGAATTAAAATTCCTATAAAGTTGGAGAAGTGTTTGTAAACGAATCTGGATTAAATATATGAGAATTTTAAAATCTTGGGCGATTTTAAATTGTTTTACAAGCATTGTGAATGGTATTCTGAATTGATTTCAAAGTGAAATTTTTTAAATATGAATTTAAAAGGTGATATAGTATTGAACTCATTTCAGTAGCTGGTAAGTAACCCAGATGATGTTGGCCACATCATCAGTGTTCATTTTCGAGCTGTAAGTGACAGATTACTACCAAAAATATTGTTTTTGAATTGTTTTGAGGAAACGAGTCCTGAAAAGGAAAGTTTGATTTCTGATATGGTAAACTATTTAAAATTCCGTGGAAGAGATTGTTTAAAATAAAAACAAATTAAAAATAAATTGTGGAAGTAAATCGAACTTGGATTAGAGCCAGTTAAGCGGAAACTGAATTGAGAAGAGAATGATACTGAGTAAGATTGGATTTTGAATATAATTTGACTCATGTAAGTAAATGGATTGATTTTTGAAATAAAAATTAGATATGAGTTATGAGATAAAGATCTTTGATTAGAGAAACTAACCAGTTAATGAAATATGGGATGGAACTTAACTTGATTAAGTATATTGATTGGTGAGTTAAGAAATTGAAAATCAAGAATGGCACTTGAGATTGAGAATGGAACTTGACTTGGATATAAGTGAATGATTGTGTTTGAGGTTAAACTGATTGGGAATACACTGGTATATGCTAAATTGATAGCATGGTTGAATGCCCAACAAAACGGTACCCGTTTATATTCATATGAGTTTGATGAGATTTATGAGCCTGTTTGGCAAGCCGCTTGGCTGTTTGATTTTCTTTTGGGTTAGAGAAAGCCTAGAGAGGCGAGTTGTAGTTGTACCGATTGAGCCGTACGAAAGAGGTGCTGGTGAAATTTTTCATAAATTTAAGGTGTTAGAAAATTTTTGAAAATTTTTGTTAATAGAAATGAATTAATATTTTAACTAAAATAAATTGGTGTAGTGAGTTGTTGTGTATTTTCCAATCAAAGTAATACATTACTTAGCTTGGAAGTATATAAAGTCAAATCAAAATAATGAGCTGTTGTGTATTTTCCAATCAAAGATCCCACGCCGTACGTTAAGATAGTGACTTAACATACCCTATATCACATGTCTACCCACTTCATTGCTTAACCCTGAAGTATCCGCTTCCCCTATTTATAACTCGTTCATGTTCAAAGTTCCTTTTCTTCTTGAAGCAGACATATTCTAACGCCTCTGTTGCTTCTCTTTCAAAACCATTTAACTAACTAACTAAATAAGTTTTTGTGTGTGTATATATAAATACTGGGACGTAATCACATATTGGAGCAGGCAGCGGAATACACTCGGGGAGGAAGAGGCTTTACATACGGAGGTGGGTAGTTCTTGTTTGCATGAAAAATTAGGGTGTTTTTGTGCAAATGCAATTTGTTGCATCCTCAGTAGCAGTGTAGAGAAGCTGTGAGTCGCAACACTGTAGGGCTCGGATTGGATGGACAAATGAAGGAGTTTTGTGTCATGCTACTGGCGTGTGCGTTGTGAACCGTGTGTGCACGGGTAGCAAGAGAAATTATTGTCTTCACTAGTGCGGCATGCAACGTAGGACTGGAGAATGCCATTCAAAATTGGAGCATGCTTTCTAGGATGATAATACTGCTGCTTGGTGAGAAGACGTGAGCGAGGTCGAGTTTGATTGTGTGAAGGTTTTAAAATTCACGTGAATGAAGTGTGCGGCCATGTTGAAGAATGAGACTGTGTTGCTTGGGGAGTTTCTCATCAACTTTATCTGGGTTTTTTTTGTGGTGCGAACGCAAGCTTTGGTTTCAGAAAAGAAAAGAGATATTTCCAACGACTTCTCTCCTCTATAAACCCTGAAGTTTGTCTCGTTGAGCTTCCTTTTATGGACATTGTAAGGGCCACGAGCTACAATTGAGATGCTCGATCTCTTGAGCCGCGAGTTACGGCAGAGGATCACCGTCGCTGGTGATAATCTGGGAGGACTACGTTGTTGGCATTGAGATCCTAGGTTAGCGGCAAGTTCGCCGAAGAAGTTTTGCAACTTTGGTAAGAAAATTTGGCGCGGGTTTTATTGTATATTGCGAGGAAGGGATGGTGACTTTCTTTACAGTTGGGGCATGGGGTTGAGAGACACGAGTTAAGGGAGGGATTAAAGTTGCTTGTATCGGGTATGAGTAAAAGGACGGAGGAAGTATGGTCGGTTGCGTATAGGAATGGTGAGGTTGGAGAGTTGTGGAATTTTCGAAATGAAGGAGGAAATAATAAAAAGATGAAAGTAGGAGAAGACCTCCTGTGTAAAAGAAATAGATTTTTGGGTGGGCCGATTATATTATGAGGAAGCCCAAATAAAAAAATAAATAAGCGGGCTGACATGAATTAGGTTGCAGAAGAATGGGCTGAGGTGAATAGAAAAGGGTAAGATCTGAATTTTTATATTGTCAAGTTTAAATTTAAAATAAATAATGTATTAACTTTACATAATCGTATCTTGCTCGTATGTTATCCAAATTCTGCAAAACAAGATCCATTAGGATCGTATTAATGAAGACTTCACAATGAAACTGGTTTGGAGTGGATTGGAGCTCATTTGAATTTATGTCAATATAAAATGCCTGAACGGAGCTGTTGAACATTTATTGTTATTCAACGATAACCGACCAAAGTGAGTAAATCTCACTAACTCTACCCAGTTATATTTTTATAACATGTTTTTAGAATTGATAAATGATGGTTGATTGCTTCGTGTTACTTGTTTGGACGAACTGCTAATTGATTGGTTGAAATTATAGATAATGATATTATAAATCGTTAATCAAATATTGATTCCGTTGATCAGAGTATTTCATATTGAAATGAAATTGATGTTATTTATATTGTTTAACATCTGTGATGCAGGGAAACATGTTGCAGGGATCCAAATGGATTCCTCAAATATTATTACTATTTATTTTCATATATTGTGATATATTTTCTGTGATTGATTTTGTATGTGTGGATGACACTAGCACTATGATTTGGTATTTCTAAAATACCATAAGTAATATTGGGATATAAAATGGGAATTTTTAAAGTGTATATCGAAAAGAAATTATTTATAAAATCAAAGGATTTTATAAATGATAAAAGGATTTATTTGGAAAATATATAGAATTATAATAGAAATTATTTGGGAAATAAACAGAATTATAAAAGGAAATTGACGAGAAACAAAAGAATTACGAGAAGAATGATTAAAGTGAATATTTAAAATTATCTTTTTTTACAGATAAATTGAGGAGAATATTTTATAAACGATGTTTATAAATTAAGGAAATATTTCTCATTTGATAAATTGAATATATAAATCTGAATTTATATAGAGAAGTAAAAATCGGTTTTAACACCGATATTTGAAATGGAATGTGAATGCAGTAGTTATAAAGGAAATTTGCAATGAGATTATAAATGTTGGAAACGAAATAAGATTTGTTTGAATAATTCTGCAAATAAAAATATAAATAGAACTTTGGTTTGAGATATTGTTTTTAAATATGAAATCAAACTGTTTTGATTATATAAAGAAATATTATTCACATTCTATGTGAAAAAATTAGATTAAAGTAAATATTTTGCAAATAAAATATTACAAAAGGAATTTGGGGTTTGAATTAGGAATTTAAATGAAACTACCAAAATTAGAAACCGTCTGCGAATTAGTTGAGTTGAATGGCTTTCTGGGTATCGATCTGATGTTGGTTTCGGCCTTTAGGGTTTATACTTGGGGAGTTGTTCTCTTACTAGTTTACAGTTAGAGACTGATAGAAATGGGAAGATATTGATGTGTGAATCAAAAATGGAAACGTTTTCCAAAGTTAACAACATATATTTTCTAATTTTAAAAAATAAGGAATTTATGAATATACGGAAATGATAAATGGATAATTGGGAAATGAAATGATGATCGATCAGTAAGATTTCCATTTGGGAATACGACCGTTGTTTGTACACATGTTTTCCTTTGATAGATAAATCACCGACTATCAAATATTTTGACCATTTCCATTGTCAATACGGAGAGACCTGGATCAGATATATTATCTGAAAACCACTCCGTATGGCATCAGCGTTGCAAATCAAATACGATGAAGATAATTGAAGATGGAGTTATGCAAGGGCCGTTCAGTAAATCCTAGGTAGAAATTGCCTAAAATGGATTTACTGAATAGTGCCTTCGGATTGTCCCGTCCCAAGACAACTAGAATGGATGAATGTCTGACAGAGTATATCTGGTAGATCGTGTAAATTGATCGTTTCAAACGTATTTACGTTGGTGGCGGAGGAATTCATTTCTCTTAGCTTATACCCGTGTTTTTTTGGAGAAATCAATTTCTGATTTGACGGGTATGACGATGTGGCATTCAAAGTAAATGAAGGAGTGATCTGTTAAAAGATACATTATGACCTCAAGCCCCGTCAATTGGGAAATGATAGAAATCGGGCAGGCAGCATGGCTAAGTGTGTCGCACCCAAGTAGGGTATATTGTCACCATCTAGGGAATATTCATGTTTGTTACTTCTTTCAATTATGTATCTCCCAGGAACGGTTATGTTGCCAACTGTAAGGTGACAATATATTAGGAACATTCAAGAAAAATGAATGGTCGGTCATGTGTGGCCGAGTTACAAGATGTTCTTGTTGAACTCTAGTGTATCGCTTCTAGAGTACACTGATTGGAAGGTAGTTCCATACCTTGTCATAGTTGGAAATCCATTACCCAATAAGTGTCCGTGGTTTTTAATTGTATATTATATATGTGGAGCATGAGATGAAAGCGTTCTGCTAGATCAATATTTACTTATATTAGACATTATTATAATATTAGAAGACTATTGATTTTAAAAGAGTGTTTTGGATTATCGTAAGGTAAAAAACCATCCGTGTTTTTGTGTGGATCGGTCTTACGAATATTTTTTTCCTTTAAAAAGATTTTAAAAGTTAAACAAATGGTTGAAGTTTACTCACACCAGCCAGATGACTGACCTAGAGTTTATTTTGTTTTCCCCAAACTCTTGGGTGCCAAATTTTGTATGGGCGATCAAGTAGTCGGGATTTTACAAATGTAATTGGAAAGATGAAGCAGGAGGCTTCAGGATTATATAGCTATTGTATATTTCCACTATGTTGTAAGTGTTGTACTCAAATAATAGTATTGTATACAGTGTTGGTTTTATTTCCAAATTATGTTACATAATATATTTATTCGTTCCGTTGTGAGATTCTTGTTACTCTGATTCTGTTGTTATGTTCTTCTTCTTCTATTCTAATTTTCTATCTTATCTATTCTCACCCTCTAACTTCTTTCTATTAACATTTCAGTATTTCAGACTTTTGAATAGTCAACATGGAGTTGTGTATCGATTTTCTAAGTCGAAAATTTCGCATTCGTTACAGTTGTATCAGAGCTGAAGGTTAAGTAATTACCTTAACTCTGTGGTGTAACTCAGTAGAGATAGGGTTAGTAATACCCTAGATTGAGTTTGAGTATATATATACGAGTGAACGTATTTGTAGATTTTATAAAAATGGTTTTATATTGTGGAGATTTATTGGTTAAGTTGTTTATGAGTTCTGGTTAATTAGTTTGATCCACTGTATCTCTAGGAGTTTCTAAACACTTGAACAAGGAGAACCGACACAGTATCTTTTGAAAAGAGGGTAAACGAAATAATTTTGCCCAAATTATATTTTTGGTATAAAGGATTTATAATGGAATTATTGTAATATGTTGGATATATTGGTTGTTATTATAATCGAGTAAGATTATGAAAAAGTGAAATGGTTATGTAAATAACCAATCATAATTCAGATAAGTGTTATAAAATGAATTAAATCTGAATTTAAATCTAAATTGGAATTAAAATTCCTATAAAGTTGGAGAAGTGTTTGTAAACGAATCTGGATTAAATATATGAGAAATCCTAGGAGATTTTAAATTGTTTTACAAGCATTGTGAATGGTATTTTGAATTGATTTCAAAGTGAAATTGTTTAAATATGAGTTTGAAAGGTGATCTAGTATTGAACTCACTTCAGTAACTGGGAAATAACCCTGATGATGTTGGCCACATCATCGGTGTTCATATTCAAGTTGTAAGTGATGGATTACCACTAAAGATATTGTTTTTGAATTGTTTTGAGGAAATGAGTCCTGAAAAGGAAAGTTTGATTTTTGGTATGGTAAACTATTTAAAATTCCCGGAAGAGATTGTTTAAAATAAAAACAAATTAAAAAGAAATTAGGGAAGTAAATTGAAATTGGATTAGAGCGAGTTAAGTGGAAATTGAATTGAAAAGAGAACGATACTGAGTAAGATTGGATTTTGAATATAATTTGACTTAGGTAAGAAAATGGATTGATTTTTGAAATAAAAATTAGATATGAGTTATGAGATAAAGATCTCTAATTAGAGAAATTAACCAGTTAATGAAATATGGGATGGAACTAACCTGGTTAAGTATACGGATTGGTGAGTTAAGAAATTGAAAATCAAGAATGGTACTTGAGATTGAGAATGGAATTTGACTTGGATATAAGAGAATGATTGTGTTTGTGATTAAACTGATTGGGAATACATTGGTATATGTTAAATTGATAGAAGAGTTGAATGCCTGACAAAAAGGTACACGTTTATATTCATATGAGTTTGATGAGATTTATGAGCCTATTTGGCAAGCCGTTTGGCTGTTTGATTTTCTTTTGGTTAGAGAAGGCCCAAAGAGGCGTGTTGTAGTTGTATTGATTGAGCCGTACAAAGGAGGTGCTGGCGAAATTTTCAAGAAATTTATGGTGTTAGAAAATTTTCAGAATTTTTGAAATTTTTTGTTAATAGAAATGAATTAATATTTTATTTAAAATAAATTGGTGCAGTGAAACTGAAATTAAAAAGTAAACAAATAATTTTTAACCCAGTAATAGGCTCTGTTTTCTACCTTAGCAATTTTGAGGACAAAATTATTTTAAGGGGGCAAAAATGTAACGTCCCATATTTTATCAATATAATAATTAATTAATTTAATTATTTAAATAGTGATTTAGATATTTAAATGGTTGTTTAATTAAATAATATTTATATTTAATTAATATGAAGAATAGAATAATATACTTAATTTCTGAAATTGTTGGAAATAGTAGGATTAATTATGTTGTGTGAATTAGATGATTTAGATAATTTAATTCAGTTTAGAATTAAATTATAATGATAATTTTATTTAACAAACATCGTTAGAATGTATAAATTATATTATAATTATAATCGAGCTCGAAATGGCACGGGAGTTCGTAATATGGAGTTTTGAACTTCAATTGAATATATAGAATCCGTTTTAAATCGGATTTCTATGAAACAAGAAACATTCAAATTAGTGAACTATATCTTTCTAACGGGAGAGAAAAATCGATATTTCGTCGTATAGATTGAGAGTTATGTCCAAATCAAATTTTAAAATAGTCGCTATGAAATCGCTTATAGGCCATAACAGTTATTTAATTTTAATTAAATACCAGCTTCGAAATTGGACAAATCCTTGTAGACGTAGCTGTAATTTAATTTATAGAATTTTTCTAAATTTTTTTTTTTTTTGGAAAATAAGCACTTTTTATTTTGAAGTATTTTACACTCTAAATCAGTATTTTGGGACATCACAGAATAAGTTATCTTGTCTCTTTTATTTTATATTTGGGATCGTGACGTGTTGTTCGACATGATGGTATTTTTACTTTTGTCCATAGCGATCGTAAATGAACAAAATTTTGTGTAGTCAGTACCGTGTAAATAAACAAAACCAACGTTAAGGCTAGTAAAAAAGAAAAACAGGGAATTCAGCAAGATATAGTAGTGCACAAATATAATTATACCATATACTAAAATAGAACCAAAGGCAATATATGATTTTAGTTGTACTATGGATTCTTGCCTCTCTGTCTACACCGGCTAACATGTATATGACGAACGCATTTACACATGGTATTATTTTAAAACTGGATTACAAAAGAATGCATTCATTCCTTAGCTTCAAAGTAATACATTACTTAGCTTGGAAGTATATAAAGTCAAATCAAAATAATGAGCTATTGTGTATTTTCCAATCAAACATCCTACACTGTACATTAAGATAGCGACTTAACATACCCTATACCACATGTCTACCCCTTCATTGCTTTACCCTTAAGTATCCGCTTCCCCTATTTATAACTCATTCGTGTTCAAAGTTCCTTTTCTTCTTGAAGCAGATATATTTGAACGCCTCCATTGCTTCTCTTTCAAAACCATTTAACTAACTAACTAAATAAGTGTGTGTATATATATACTGGGATGTAAGCACATATGGGAGCAGGTAGCGAAAAACAATTGGGGAGGAAGAAGCTGTTACATATGGAGGTGGGTAGTTCTTGTTTGCATGAAAACTTGGGGTGTCTTTGTGCAAATACAGTTTGTTGCATCCTCAGTAGTAGTGTAGAGAAGCTGTGAGTCGCAACACTGTAGGGCTCGGGACTGGATGGACAAATGAAGTAATTCTGTGTCTTGCTACTGGCGTGTGCATTGTGAACCGTGTGTGCATGGGTAGCAAGAGAAATTGTTGTCTTCACTAGTGCGGCATGCAACGTAGGACTGGAGAACTCCATTCAAAACAGAAGCGTGCATTCTAGGAGGAGAAGACTATTGTTCGGTGCGAAGACGTGAGCGAGGTCGAGTTTGATTGTGTGAAGGTTTTAAAATTCATGTGAATGAAGTGTGCGACAATGTTTGGGAATGAAACTGTGTTGCTTGGGGAGTTTCTCATCAACTTTATCTGTGTTTTTTTGTGGTTCGAACGCAAGCTTTTCTTTCAGAAAAGAAAAGAGATATTTCCAATGACTTCCCTCCTCTATAAATCTTGAAGTTTGTCTCGCTGAGCTTCTTTTGATGGCTATTGTAAGGGTCGCGAGCTACAATTGAGATGCTCGATCTCTTGATCCATGAGTTACGGCGGACGATCACTATCGCTGGTGATAATCCGGGAGGACTTCGTTGTTGGCATTGAGATCCTAGGTTGGCGGCAAATTCGCTGAAGAAGTTCTACGACGTTGGTAAGAAAATTTGGCGTGGGTTTTATTGTATATTGCCAGGAAGGGATGGTGACTTGCTTTACATTGGGGCATGAGGTTGAGAGACGCTAGTTAAGGGAGGGGTTGGAGTTGGTAGTATCGGGTATGAGTAGAAGGACGGAGGTAGTTTAGTTGGTTGCGTAGACGAATGGTGAGGTTGGAGAGTTGTGGAATTTTCGAAATGAAGGAGGAAATAATAAAAAGATGAAAGTAGGAGAAGACCTCCTGTGTAAAAGAAATAGATTTTTGGTTAGGCTGATTATATTATGAGGAAGCCCAAACAAAAATAAAAAAGAAATAAAAATAAGCAGGCTAAGATGAATTAGGTTGCAGAAGAATGAGCTGAGGTGAATAGAAAAGGGTAAGACCTGAAATTTTATATTGTCAAGTTTAAATTCAAAATAAATAATGTATTAACTTTACATAATCCTATCTTGGTCATACATTATCCAAATTCAGCAAAACAAGATCCGTTGGGATTGTATGGACGGAGACTTCACAATGGAACTGGTTTGGAGTGGGTTGGAGCTCGTTTGAATTTATGGCAAAATAAAATGCCTGAACGGAGTTGTTGAACATTTATTGTTATTCAACGATAACTGACCAAAGTGAGTAAATCTCACTAACTCTACCCAATTATATTTTTATAACGTATTTTTAGAATTGATAAATGATGGTCGATTGTTGTGTGTCGTTTGTTTGGATGAACTGCTAATTGATTGACTGAAATTATAGATAACAATATATATATATATATATATATATATAAATCGTTAATCAAATATTGATTCCGTTTATCAAAATATTTCATATTGAAATGAAATCTATGTTATTTATATTGTTTAACATCGGTGATGCAGGAAAACAGGTTGGAGGGATCCACTGGATTCCTCAAATATTATTACTATTTATTTTCATATATTGTGATATATGATGTGATATATTTTCTATGATTGATTTTGTATGTGTGGATGACACTGGCACTGTTATTTGGTGTTTCTAAAATACTATAAGTAATATTGGGATGTAAAATGGGAATTTTCAAAGTGTACATTTAAAAGAAAATATTTATAAAATCAAAGGATTTTATAAATGATAAAAGGATTTATTTGGAAAGTATATAGAATTATAAAAGAAATTATTTGGGAAATAAATATAATTGTAAAAGGAAACTGACGAGGTATAAGAGAATTATGAGAAGATTGTTTAAAGTGAATAATTAATAGAAATCTGTTTTAACAGATAAATTGAGGAGAATAATTTATAAACGATGTTTATAAATTAAGGAAATATTTATCATTTGATAAATTGAATATATAAATCTGAATTTATATAGAGAAGTAAAAAATCAGTTTTAACACCGATATTTGAAATGGAATGTGAACGTAGTAGTTATAAAGGAAATTTGCAATGAGATTATAAATGTTGGAAATGAAATAAGATTTGTATGAATAAGTCTGCAAATAAAAATATAAATAGAAATTGGGTTTGAGATATTGTTTTTAAATACAAAATAAAACTGTTTTGATTATATAAAGAAATATTATTCACAATCTACGTGAAAAAATTTGATTAAAGCAAATATTTTGCAAATAAAATATTATAAAGGAATTTGGGGTTTGAATTAGGAATTTAAATGGAATTACTGAAATTAGAAATTGACTGGGAATTGTTGAGTTGAATGGTTTTCTAGGTATCGATCCGATGTTTGTTTCGGCCTTAGAGGTTTATACTTGGGAAGTTGTTCTCTTACTAGTTTACAGTTAGAGACTGGTAGAGGTGGGAAGATATTCATACATGAATCGGAAATGGAAACGGTTTCCAAAGTTAATAACATATATTTTCTAATTTTAGAAAATAAGGAATTTATGAATATATGGAAATGATAAATGGAAAATTGGGCAATGAAATGATGATCGATCTGTAAGATTTCCATTTGGGAATATGACTGTTGTTTGTACACATGTTTTCCTTTGATAATTAAATCACCGACTATTAAATATTTTGACCATTTCCGTTGTCAATACAGGGAAACCGGGATCAGATATATTATCTAAAAACCACTCTGTATGGCATCAGCGTTGCAAATCAAATATGATGAAGATAACTAAAGACGGAGTTATGCAAGGGCTGTTTAGTAAATCCTAGGTAGAAATTTCCTAAGATGGATTTATAGAATAGTGCCTTCGGATTGTCCAGTCCCAGGACAAATTTAATGGACGAATGTCTGACAGAGTATATCTGGTAGATCGCGTAAGTTGATCGTTTCAAATGTATTTACATTGGTGGCGGAGGAATTCGTTTCTGTTAGCTTATACCCATGGTATTTTTAGAGAAATCAATTTGTAATTTTATGGGTATAACGATGTGGAATTCAAAGTAAATGAAGGAGTGATCTGTTAAAAGAAACGTTATGACCTCAAGCCTCATCAACTAGGAAATAACAGAAATCGGGCAGGCAGCATGGCTAAGTGGGTCGCACCAAAGTAGGGTATATTGTCACCATTTAGAGAATATTCATATTTGTTACATCTTTCAATTCTGTATCTCCCGGGAACGGTTGTGTTGGTATACCAACCGTAATGTGACAATATATTCGGAACATTCAAGCGAAATGAATGGTCGGTCATGTGTGGCCGAGTTACAAGATGTTCTTGTTGAACTCAGTGTATCGCTTCTAGAGTACACTGATCGGAAGGTGGTTCCATACCTTGTCATAGTTGGAAATCCATTACCCAATAAGATTCCATGGTTTTTGATTGTATATTATATATGTGGAGCGTGAGATGAAAGCGTTTTGCTAGATTGATATTTACTTATATTAGACATTATTATAATATCAGAAGAATATTGATTTTAAAAGAATGTTTTGGATTATTTAAGGTAAAAAACCATTCGTGTTTATGTGTGGATCGGTCTTACGATTATTTTTTCCTTTGAAAGTATTTTAATAGTTAAACATATGGTTAAAGTTTACTCACATCAGTCACATGACTGACCTAGAGTTTATTTTGTTTTTTTATTTCACCTAAACTCTTGGGTGCCCAATTTTGTACGGGCAGTCAAGTAGTCAGGATTTTACATATATAATTGGAAAGATAGAGCAAAAGACTTCAGGATTATATAGCTATTGTTTATTTCCGTTGTGTTATAAGTGTTGTACTCCGATAATGGTATTGTATATAGTGTTGGTATTATTTCCAAATTATGTTATATAATATATATTTGTTCCGCTGTGAGATTCATGTTACTCTGATTCTGTTGTTATGTTCTTCTTCTTCTATTCCAATTTTTATCTTATCTATTCTCACCTTCTAACTTCTTTCTATTAACGTTCCGATATTTTCGACTTTTGAATAGTCGACATGGTGTTGTGTGTCGATTTTCTAAGTCGAAAATTTCGCATTTATTACAGAAAATGAAGAAATTTAGATAAAGGACCAAAGGATACTACATATGGATTTTTGGGGAATGTTTTTCAAAATAGACTTTTCTTTTGGAAAATGATTTCTTTTAAAACCTTTTTGAAAATAATTTTCAAAAACTTTTATCTAATCTGGTAACCTTCAGCTCTGATACCAAGTGTGACAACCCACGTCCTTTAATCTCACTCACTAAGGGAATGCGTTAAGTTCCGTGAAGCGTTATAGGTAATCAGACACATAATAATTACAAGACAGATATAAATAAGATAACAGCGGAAATTTAAATTTTTATTTCAACATAAATTAAAATACCATGGTCCACAATACCATAAGTCACAAAAACCATTACAATAAAATAACTTCTGTCTTGCATCATTAGAGTACATAAGAATATAAACATAATTCCCCAATTGAAAGATTTAAGCTATAGTAGAGACAAGAACTTGAGCCATACTTCAGAAGTAGGTCCTAGCAAGGTGATATCTGAATCCTGACTAAGCCTGGGTCTTTCCTCCCTAAGAACCTGGGGGGAAACGGAAGAAAGAAGGAGAAACAAAAAGGGCCAGACATAAAGTCTGGCGAGTCTAGTTACTTTTAGCCAGTAGATAAATAAAAGTAACATAATAGGCATATAAAGTGGATAAGAGAGAAATCATTACATAAATAGCAGGTGTGGTAAGGTAAGCAAGATAAGGTGTACAAGCCTCACTAATGATTACTCTGCACTGTTACTAGTATATCCAGAAAGAAATGATCCCTTCAACTATTAGGTGGTAGACTTAGGTATACGTCCAAATGTATCCTAACTACTACCCTGATCGATCGACTCCCTAACCCCACGTAGATACCTTGTGTTGGCCCCATAGTAGGAGGTATCACTTCCTAATGTGGCAACCCCTCATCGTAACAATGTGCTCAACCATATCTACAGGTTTCACGGTCGTCTTATTCACTTCTTCCCGGCTCATGCACGCACATGGCCAGGTCGGTTTGCGCCTCCTACACCGTCCTCCACGTTTGGATCTCTTACAATCAGTCAATAAGCATGCCCCTTCTCTGCCTAGTTCGGAGTACTTTATTTGAAACCTACTCCGGGTTACTGACTGAAATGGTTCCCACACAATATGGTACAAGCTCTCCCCTTTGTCTTGTATCCCCCTCTAGGTTTTCACTGACTATGTATACCACTAGGTGCCTTTAATTACATAGCCTTGTTTATGTCTACCGGTTATGCTTACCTACAGGTGTCTTTAATACATAACCCTTAATCTTCCAACCGATTATGCTTACCAATAGATGTCTTTAATTACATAACCTTATCACTTCTACAAGTTATGTTGACCCTAAAAGGTGTCTTTAATTACATAACTTTATTATTTCCACCTATTATATATACCACTAGGTCTCTTTAATTACATAACCTTAACGGGTTAAGTTTGTGGGCCTATAGTTGAATATTACCCATCCCCTCTTCAAATTTACTTAACCCACCCCTCAACCATGTTTACTTAACCCCCAACTTAAATTTAAGTTCATACAATCCCTATGGATTAACTTAGGTTAAGTAGTCCAATTCTTTACCATCTCCATTTATGGTTTCATAATGAGCCAGATCTCCCACATTACGCCTACAACATGTGGATGCTGGATATGCCGGTCGGGTCCGGGTAGACTTATTCCACAGTTGGGCCTAACCTCATGTCATAGCCCAATTCGTATTTACGTACTTAGACCTCCCACATTAGGTTCAACATTAGTAGCTGCTGGATATGCCGGTCGGGTCCTGGCAGACTTCCACCACTAATGTAACCTAACCTTGTGTCATAAGTACAAGTACAATTCCTAATTGTAATTACTAGACATTCCATTTAATTAATCAATCAATTAATTAATCCTTTCCTTTTATAGGTTTCAGTTGCTATTTTACCCAATAATTTGAATTACATGTCCATAAATGTTCATATTCAAATTATGCCATTTTTAACCCTTTTTCCCCCTTCCTTAACTAGCGCCCTAACAAAATTGGCAACATGCCTAGGCTAGACAATAGCCTAGTAATAAATGATAATAGAGAAAATAATGGGGATATAACTAAAATGATCATCTTGGCATAAATATAAACTTATATGATAATAAGGTGAACATACATACTGGCATGGACATGAAATTGTCATCATAACAAAGTGGACATAAAACTGATGAACTAAGATGTCACAATTAATTAGCAAATCTAACATGATAACATAAGGTGATAATTTAGATCACATAAATTAGATCTAACATGTTAACATAAGGTGACAATTTAGATCACATAAAATAGATCTAACATGTTAACATAAGGTGATAAGTTAGATCACATAAAATAGGTCTAATATAAATCATAAGGTGACAATTTAGATCACATAAAATAGATCTAACATGAATCATAAGGTGACAATTTAGATCACATAAAATAGATATAACATGAATCATAAGGTGACAATTTTATATCACATAGAATAGATCTAACATGAATCATAAGGTGACAATTTTAGATCACATAGAATAGGTCTAACATGAATCATAAGGTGATAATTTAGATCACATAAAATAGATCTAACATGAATCATAAGGTGACAATTTTAGATCATATAGAATAAATCTAACATGAATCATAAGGTGACAATTTTAGATCACATAGAATAGATCTAACATTAATCATAGGGTGACAATTTAGATCACATAAAATAGATCTAACATGAATCATAAGGTGACAATGCAGGTGATTGGACCGACTCTGAAGCAGACTAGAGAAAAGTGTGTGTCAATAAGTGAATGAATGTATATGAGTGAATTGTAGTGAGGAGCTATGCATAAGAAATTTTATATGACATTGAAAATGAAACCGAGTAAACACTAAGTGTTGTAGTAAGGACTGAGTGTAATAAATCACTGAGATTTACAATAGTGGAGGTAGAAGTTTGTACTATTCAAATGTTGAAATAAAATATTTTATTTGAATAAACAATGTTTGAATATTTAAATTCTTGTGCAATAGTATTATATTTAAATATAAATATTTATTCATGTACGTGATGTAGTATATGATTGTAAATACATTTATAATATATATATATATGTTTGTTATCATCAAACAAAAATCATATTGTTGTATACAACATCTCCCTTTCTGATGATGACAAACATATAATAAGATTTTGAATACAATAAATATGTTTGACAGTGAAGTGTAAGGCTTCCCCTATAAGTATGCTCCCCTACAACAGAACTACCCCTAAAATATGTTCATATGAGTGAAGAAAAATAATAATTGAATTTTCAATATTAAATATATTCATGAAATATTCACTCGTCAATCAAAATCTTAACCATTCTCCCCCTTTTCTTATCATCAAAAGGATATATAGATCGAAATAGTGATGAAATATAGATTAGAAATATAAGATTAAGAAAGAGAATGTACATCATAAATCTAATTCAATCAAACAAAAATCATAATATTATTCAAACTAGTGGCAAACTTCACATTATAGAATTATGATGAATTTTATAAAATGGAGAGAGTTGTAAAACATATAAATTCCAATTATTTTCAAATAATTTTTTAAAAAAATGAGCACAAAATAGCGATGGAATTGGACTACGGTTATAAATCCAAATCAAGTGACAAAATCAAATAATCTCAAATCCTAATGATTATTAATCAAAAAATCATAATATATCATAAATAATAACACATTTCACAAATTAGAAAATGGCCTGATAGGTTGATTTTTATATAGCAAGGAAGATTTCATGTATATATATATATTTCCTTTTCTTTCCTTTTCTTTTAAGAGCACATTGAGCCTATTAGGACTTTTAAATGGGATCAGTCGCAACGTAAATTACAAGTAATCTCTGTTTTAATGAGATCATAGAAAAACTTATTATACAAAATCTCCTCAATATATAAAACCAAAATGGACGATAGAAATATGATAGGTACGCAGATGGTCGTGAAATAAATTTCTAACTGAATCATATTATGAAATATGCTCAAATGTATCGGGATTCTTGAAAATATTCAATTATCTCTTATTCTGAAAAATATTATAGTCACATTTCCATCATAAATTTTGAAGCAGTATATTCATTAAGATGATTTTAAAAAATAAAATTTCCACATTAAATATAGTCACGATGGATGACAAAAATATGATACAAAAGGAAGAAGTTCGTGAAGTAAGCGCTAGTTCAAACATATTATAAAATTCTATTCAAACATCATGAGAATTTAAATAAAATTTCCTCTTGTTGTGAAATATACTAAGTCATAACTCTTCACAATTTCATAAATCTGATAATAATTTTGGTGAGTTCCAAACATAGTTCAATTTGGTTAATAATTTCAATTTCTAATCAAATAATCAAAAAATGATTTTAAGATTGAAAGCATCAATTACAAAAGGGATTCTAAAAGATCTATACAAGATGTGAATCTGTTTTAATCGAATCAATCAATCGAATGAAAAATACTTTTAGAACAGTTACCACATGAGCTCCTAATTGCCCATAGAAGTGAATGAAAAACTATACACTGGTTTTTCAGAATAAGAAAATCCTAAGCCAAAATCTAGCAATTCAATCTCATCTATCAAAGCAACAATCATTCAATTTCAGAACAAGATTCACAAAAGAATTTTTCAGAAAATTGGTAACAAGCACAAGAGATAGATTATGATCCGAGATTAAAAAACCAGTTCATTTGACATCACTTGAAGAGATGTGTAAATTTCAAGATTCAATAAGTTAATCATACAAGATTATTAATTCCAAATTCAAAAAGTGTGTCAGATTCAAGATATTAACAATTTCAAATGACTTTAAAAAACAATTATCCAAGCCAAATGACCGAAATTCAAAAAAATTACAACATGCAACACAACAATCTATGCCAAAAGATTTTCAATTCAAAAATGGTCAAGTTTATCCAAAAACCAATGAAACTATCAACACTAAAAATAGTAGTGCACTATAATGAGTATAGTTTTTCAAGTCTTTCCAAAATGAATTAGAAGAAACTCAAAGACAACGAAGATGTGTGAAATTTAAATAGTTTCTCAAATCATCAAAAATTTTGAATTCTATAGAACAATGTTTAATATACGATAAGAATACTTCAGCACTGTTAGGAATTCAAGAATCAATCAAAAAATTAAACTTCAAAATAATTGCGGATATTTACAAATTTAAGTTCACAATCTGGAAATCATTAGAACATGAGAGTTTTATACAAATGAATATAATTTCCAGAAAATAAAGAATTTTGCAATTTGAAGTTAAGAAACTCAAGAAGAGTTAAAAAATGCTATGGTAATGTCAAAATGGATGAGCAATAAAAGGAAAAATCAAAATAAGAGTAGAAAAGAAGAATAGAAGGAGGAATAAAAACAGAAACAGAAACCGAGCTTAAAGATCATACCTTAAATCGATGTGAACCAGTGAATCTCTAACTCAACAAACTTGGCAGAGGAACCCTGAATAAATCAAATATTAGGAATAACTCAAAATCAATTTCTCTTTCGCAAAGTGGATCCTTAGTCTCCTTTAGTACCTAAGAATTTATAGGATCGAGTGATCTAACAGAAGTTGTTTTACCACTTATAGCTTCATTCAAATGTTTTGGTACCCAAACCTGCTTATATATCAATCTATCAGCATTTACTAATGTTCCTTTAGGAACTCAAATCTGTATGAATTTAACCAAGATCATTTTATTTCCTTTTGGGGTACAAAGTTGTTTAATTGGATTTTTACAAAACAAGTACTTATCTCGTTTGTGATTAAAAATCCTTTGAAATTATTACAGTTCAAATTCTCAAAACGATCTTTTCTAAAGAAATTTGAAGAATTTTTAAAATCATTATAATTCAGCCTTTCAAAATCATCAATTTTTCAAAGTCGAGACCATTCTCATTTCCAAAAGAAAATTGGTTTTCCAACAACATATTCAACGATTTTTTTCCATTAGAAAATTTATCCAAAGTTGATTGGGTTCATTGAATTTTAAATTTAGATCACAATTTTCTTCTATCAAATTTCAACAACGATTTATAGCGATCTTCTTTTCAGCGTTAGATTGTTTCAAATTCAAATTTTCATTTTCAAGTAGTTTAATATTGGGTTGGGACTCAGAAATCTCAAATTCAAATCGATTTCGCTTTTTAGTCTCAAGTTTCTCAGATTCCTTAAAATTTTCACTTCTTTTTCAAGCTCATTCGAAATTGATTCGGTTTTCAGCAAATTTTGTTTCTCTGAAAATTCATGTTTAGAATTTTTATCCATTTTAAAATTTTCCAATTCTTTTTGCAAAAAAATGTTTTCAACTTCTTAGCTCAATCTGGTTTTGTTTTAAAATCCGAGTTTCCTTTTCAAGCTTTTGAATATTTTTTATTAATATGAACAGGATTATTTTCCAAATTCAAACAATTTTTGCAATCAGAGTTTGAAAACTTCTTGATGTTTTCAAGTTTTACTTCCAAAATATCATTTTTGCTGATCAACTCAAGTTTCTCAAATTTCAGAGTTTTATTTTTAGATTTAAGACTCTCGGCAGATTTACTTAAACCATTATAAAGATGAATTAGATCTTCATATAAAAAGTCTCCACCGTCTGAATCATCATCTGTTGAGACTTCATATGTAACTCTTGTTTAGCACACATCTGAGCTTGAGTTGACAATTAAGGGTTTTGAGAAATTGTCTTTTCTTCTATGTAATATATCGAGAGTTTACCAAATTTCCTATGAATTTAAAACAATGTGAGATAAGGCTATACTGATCATCATTAATATAAGAATATAAGATATGTATAGCACGAAAATTAATAACTCTATTATTCTTATCTACCATATCACCTCCATTGTTAACAATATCCCAACATTTAATATTAACATATTTTAAATAAGCTACCATTTATGATTTCCAATTTAAAAAATTTGTACCATAAAAAATAGTTGGAATACGACTGGACTGATTCTTGCTGGATGGACAACTAGGGAAAAATATGACTCTAGAGTTAATAAAATACCCGCTTTAATACCACTTGTAGGATCTAGATTAACCCTAGGGGTGAATAGGGTTTATTGGAGTTTTACGAGATATTAAAATTATCACAGCACAGATTGCAATAGAGAAAATAAATGTAGAAAATAAATGACATGGATTTTACCCAACTTTGACAAACCTGTGCCTATTGATGCATTCTCAAGGTTTCTACTAGAATTAAAACAATCTCTATGCTTACAAAATCTCTGTAAAATTGCGACACTCGGTCACAACTATTCTAATCCAACGCCCAAAACCCTGCACTGATCTTTATTCCCAAGATTAGATTTCCCCCGAATTGCAATCATGCATTCATAAACCCTAACTATAAATATTTTGGCTAGTATACCTTAGTTTATAGAAAACTAGAAAACTGTTGATCAGTTACAAAATAAGTAAACAACTCAAAAAAATAAAACCCTTCCCCTTTAAAATAAACTAGGGTAACAAAAAGAAAATGGCCGGTCCACTTTTTGCTTTGTCACTTGACCAAAATATCGACTTTTCTTTCTCAATAATGGTGACTGAAAGGAAATTTAGGGTTTTGCTCTTTTCCCAAATTACGACATCTAAAACTAAATGAAAATGATTTTATGATGCTTCAATTGATTTATGCGCTTTGTCAAATGATTTGGGTGCTTGTAATCGAAAACCCTTGTGAGTAATCTGCATTTATTTTCTTTTTCTCTCGAATTTTGATGCTTTTCGTTTCGATCCACAATTTCCTGTGATGAATTGGTTAATATATGGGGTTAAGAAACCAAAAAAATTCTCTGATTTCATATCATTTCTTGGTCTTGATATTTTCATGATTATTGCTTTGATTAATGTTGTATATAACATGTTTGAATGTTTTTTCTAGGCATTAAAAATACTCTTGAGATTTCTGGAAATGCTTGAAACAATGAGTGCAATATTGTCATAAATCTTGAATTGATTTTTGTAACTTGCCAAAATAAATAATATTCCATGTGATCAATTTTGTTATTTTTGGAAACATTGAGAATTGTGTGATTTACATGAATGATTCTTGCCATGTTTTTCCCCATTGTAAATCTAGAGTGATAAACTTGCAATACTAACTTGCCAAATATATTTGTCCCACGAATGCAAGATTAATTTGTTTCCATTTCAGAGAATCAAAAGAGGAAAGATTTTCCTTTTATTCGAGCTATTGTAACCCATCATTTTCATGCAAATTTAAATTCTTTCTTTCAAAGACGAAACAATTTTGGAAAAATAATTTCCCTTTTTAGAACCATTCGAAATGTATGTTGCCTGTGTTAGAACTTAAAACCCACCTTTCTTGACATGTCTACATATGCTGGATTTTATGTATACATATATACACATGGTTATGTGTGTATATGTATATAATTGCAGTGTATATTTTCTTCCATGGTATCTGCCATGTCATGTATATATGTACATTGTTGCTCTAGTCTTTAAAATGCAGACCTATAGCATATTTTATGAGGCTAAACAAAGTTTTATGCATGTATGTTGACTCTTGCATCTGTATTTAGCCTGTGCTTAATTTGTTTTGCCATTTTTTATCATGTGTGAATCTTCTATGTGATCTGTACACAATCTTATTCAAATGTGCACAAGGACACACACATACACACACACGCACGTGCACGCACACACACACACACACACATAGATATACATACATACATACATATATATATATATGTTTGTATACATACACACACACACATATATATGTATATGCATGGAATTAAACAGAAGACAAGAATCTACCAAGACAAGTCATATTTGCGTACTTGAGTTGTCTTGTATATGTTGTAGTTGTGTCATGTACAGGCATATCCATCATGCCTTAAACATACCTGCTACTCCACCATGCTATTTTCTTCTATACTTGCTTATGCTCTAGTCACTTGGCTTCTTACACTTCCTGTTGCCTTATCATCATGCATTCGAGCTTGTTGTCCACTGTGTTGTTCTTGTGTTTTTGGGCTTGAATTCTGATTTGATGCACACATGTTCATTTGCACTATTTTTGTAACAACCCGTATTTTCAATAATCTGTTATAACATAAATTGAGGCAGAATTAAATTATAAAATGGGAATCAAGGGAAACGGGCTATGCCATTGCGTTCGTCTCGGAAAAATACGCGAAATAGAGTCCGAGTTTTCGAAAATCGGAGTCCGTGTGACCCAGTTAAGGCCCATTGAAGTTTGCAGAAAATTCCTAAGTAAAAACAGATTTAAATTTTAAATTAAGAAACTAGGGTTAGGGCAAACTGGGCAGGTGGGAAAAATTCCCGCCCAGGACCCCATGTCGACAGGCCTGTCGACAGGGGTCTTGGCATGTCGACTGCCCTGTCGACAGCCCTGTCGACAGGGGGTAGCCAGGCAATGTTGCCTGGCGCACCATTTTGGTTTGGGCTTGGTCTTGTGGCTTGGTTCTAGAGAATTCCGAGATCTGACGGGCCAAAACTAACCTAGGGTTAATCCTAGGGCTAAAAACACCCTAATCTTCTATAAATAAGACCCTAACCTACCCTAAATCACTCATTATTCAATCTAGCAACTAAACTATGCCAAAATCCATCCTCTTATGGCCTCCACCCTCTTCATACAATTCCTAAACAAATCCCTAAGAGATTTCCATGCATACAAGGGTATTTAGGCTTGTATGATCCTCCTTAGTTTGCATTAAAGGCTTGTTTCTCTATTGGCATCATAAAGGAGGAGTCTTGATCAAGTTTGCTTGCATTTGGGGGTTTTTAAATTAGTTGCATAAGGGGTTTCTTACATTTGCTATACTCATTTGAGTCCGTCTAAGCATTGTAAGCCCTCTTACCTTCATTTTAGAAACTCTAAAGTTAATGTGTGATGAAAGTTGGGGTTTATGCATGTTTGATAAGCTATGCATGTTTATGCAAGTTTGCTAAGCCATGATTTGTATGTTTATTGAGTTATGCATGTTTATGCAAGTTTGCTAAGCCATGATTTGTATGTTTATTGAGTTATGCATGTTTATGCAAGTGTACTAAGCCATGATTCGCAAGTTAATTGAGTTATGCATGTATACTAAGCCATGATTTGCAAGTTTATTGAGTTATGCATGTTTATGCAAGTGTACTAAGCCATGATTCGCAAGTTAATTGAGTTATGCATGTATACTAAGCCATGATTTGCAAGTTTATTGAGTTATGCATGTTTATGCAAGTGTGCTAAGCCATGATTTGCAAGTTAATTGAGTTATGCATGTATACTAAGCCATGATTTGCAAGTTTATTGAGTTATGCATGTTTATGCAAGTGTACTAAGCCATGATTTGCAAGTTAATTGAGTTATGCATGTATACTAAGCCATGATTTGCAAGTTTATTGAGTTATGCATGTTTATGCAAGTGTACTAAGCATGATTTGCAAGTTAATTGAGTTATGCATGTATACTAAGCCATGATTTGCAAGTTTAACAAGTTATGCATGTTTATGCAAGTTTACTAAGCCATGATTTGCAAGTTTAACAAGTTATGCATATTTATGCAAGTTTAAAATGACAAGTTGTGCATGTTTGACAAGTTATGCATGTTTATGGCAATATGCAAGTTCACTATGCTAAGCTACGCAAGTTTAACATGTTATGCACGTTTATGGTAATATGCAAGTTCACGATGCTAAGTTGTGCAAGTCTAACATGTTATGTGTGTTTGTTGTGATATGCAAGTCCATCATGTATGTTGTGCCAAGTTCCCTCTTCCGATCCTTTATGCGTTATTATGAATATGTAAGCGATAGAATGACGTTGGGGGGTTTGGGTAAACTTAAAATACATGAAAATATAAGATTGGGAATTTACCTATTAAGTTAGGTCTACCCCTTGGGAATTTACCTATTAAGTTAGGTCTACCCAAGTAATTGTTGACTTGTAATTATGTTTTGAAATAAAGTGGACATGACACTTAGAAAACATAAGTGTGGCCAACTCGAGGTTGGGTTGAGTTTGTAGCGTAATTCTACCCGGAACCGACCGGCTTAACTAGTGGCTACAAACAATAGGACCCAATGTGAGAAGTTGGTCATGGGGTGCCAAGACCCGAGGTTAGACCAAGTTGTGGTGTAAAGCTACCCGGACCCGCCCGGCCTAACTAGTAACCACAACAAGGTCTAATGTGAGAGGTTAAGGTGCATTAAATTAATTAATGCCTCATGATTAGGGTTAAGTCAGGGTCCACTAATACTTAACCAACTTGGGGATTAGAAGGATTGAAATGGGGTTAAGTGTGAACTATTGGTTACACTTAACCAGTTTAATCCAATTGGGGGTTCGATGGATTAGAATGGGGTTAAGTTACACTTAACCAATTTAATCCGTGATTAGCGAAGGGTTAAATCGCACTTAACCCTCTTAGAAAACCCTAGCAGCGTGGTCTGTTCCAGCAGTAATCCCAGTTTGGTATCACCACAACCCTACAGCTAGGATAGGGCGGGGCACGATTACTGGACTGATGTAAGCGACCAAAGCGACGGCTGAGTGGTACAGCGTTGCGGGTCCGGCGGGCTACGGACGTGCACGTAGTCCGATGTTGGACAAACTCGAGGCACGGGTACCAGTAGGCTTAGACTGTGCATTATTGCTTAAGTGTCTGGGGTTGACACCCGAGGGCTTGATACACCCAAAGGTGGACCCAGCACAGTCTAACTACATCCATGTGGGCCGTATGGACACCAACACTTGACGTGTTAGGTTTATAGGGAGTCGATCGACTAGACCGTTGTGCTGGACCTTGTATTAAGGTCACCTCATATTATTGGGCCAAGGGATCAATACCGGTTATGTTGGGTTGCTAGTACACCGTGGTGCAAAACTTAGCCATGTTTTATGCGATGACAGCTCTATCTATCTCGTAGTTAATTTACCATGCCAGTATGTTGTTATCTATGATCATCTCAGTTCCCATCATGATGTTAACTTTATTAGTTTATAGACTGATCGTAGCAGGGCTTACTCAGTCTTTTTGACTGACCCGTTTTGTTTCGCCTCTTTTCTTCCGTCCCCCCCCCCCAGGTTCTCAGGGAGGAAATACAGGAGCCTAGCTTGGATCTTAGCTGCTTTCTTGGATAGCTCATGTATGCTTTGGACTTGAGCTCGCTATGGTTTTTCTTCCACTTTGGGGATAGCTACTTTTATGTTTTCTTTTTCAGTTCAGATGATGTTATTTCATGTACTAGACTTGTTTATTTGGGAAATTGACATTTTGATGTACCAGACTTGTGTTTTTGAAATGGTTTAAGAATCTTCAGCTGTTTTATCTACTTACTCTGTTTATTTATATATATATGTCATGTCCTGCCTTGCTATATCATTATGCATGTTTACCTTGTTTTAAAAACGCCCCACCAAAGTCAGAGTCGCTTGAAAGAGCCACCCTGGCGGAGGTGGGGTGTTACATTTGGTATCAGAGCATATGGTTTACGAGAAGGGATAAAAAGGTTTTTGAAAAGAAAAACTATTTTCAAAACCAAGTATAAAGTATTTTCCAAAGAAAAGTCTAGTTGTTTTAAAAGGCTATTCCCCAAAAGCCATTAGCACTATCCTTTGACTCCTCATTTGAACTCTTTTCTTTTCGTTTCCAGCATGTCTGATAATCTCATCTTGCCCGAAGGAGTAACGATACCCGATTGGTTTCGTCGGTACTTGGAAGTCACGGCACCGGTCCCGGGTGTCCCTAATGTTGTCTTCCCAGTCGAGGCCGCTGTTCCTCCTCCTTCTCCCGTAGCTGATGTTCCTCTTCCCCCTCAGCCTCCACAAGCGGATTTTGCGGAAACTTGCAAGAACCTTAAGATGATGGGTGGCAAAAATTTTAATGGAACAGAGACTTTTGTAGAAGCAAGGAATTGGTTGAAAGAGACCGAAGATCTTTTAGCCTCCTTTGATATAGGTGACCGCAGGAAAGTTTTATTAGCAGTATGGTTGCTAAAGGAAGAAGCTGCACGTTGGTGGGTAGCCACCACCGCAACCAGGCCAATTGAGACTTGGGATGACTTTAGAGGAAGGTTTGGACTGAGATTCTTATCACTGAAGCAAGGGGACATGACTATTAGGGAATACATAGATAAGTTTAATCAACTGGCTCGTGTCGATTTAGACTTGGTTAATACAGCTCAGAAGAAGGCCCTACACTTTGCTCTAGGATTAAACGAGCCATTACATGGTTTGGCCATGTCTCATATACCCTTGGGGGCGACTTTCGAGAATTTGGTAAATTTGGCCCTACTTCAAGAAGAAGATAACAATGACAAGAAAGAGGTCAAGGCGAATGAGTCTCAAGACAAGAGAGTAAATTCCGGGAAACGGGGCGAGAATAACCACAACCGCAAGAACAAGCCAAGAGGGAATAGGAAATGTAACTTCTGTGGTAAAGTTGGACATATAGCCAGGGAATGTAGGAAGAAGGAAAAGAGAAAGCAGGGCGAATGCTTTCATTGTGGTGAGTTTGGACATCTCAGCAAGGATTGCCCGAGGAAACAAGGGCAAGGTCAGACTCAGTATGCAGGACTATCTGGAGGGCGAGTTCATCCCCTCAATACCGTTCGTCCAGCTTATGATAGAGGTAGTGTTTCTGTCGAAAGTCTTGTTTACATTTTCTGATTTTCCCTGTTCGTACTTTGTTTGGTTCTGGCACATCGCATAGTTTTATTTCATCTGATCTTGTTGATAGTTTGCACCTAAGTACTAGCCTAGTTGATGATCCCGTATATGTTTCAAATCCAATTGGGGGTTCTGCCCGTTTGTCTATGGTCTGAGTTGATTTGAAAATTTCTATCTTGGGTATAGAATTCTCGTGGGATGTTTTATTCTCGGTTTCAGGGGATATGGGTTGGTCTTGGGCATGGAATGGTTGTCCTGTTTTGGAGCCATTCTTGGTTTTTGTATATAGGGGTGTGAGGCTCATGACTCGCCTCGGTAATACCCTAGAAATTTCTAGCAATCCTATGGGTCCCGTCATGTTATGTTATCTTGAATCCCTCAACTCGTCTATCGATAATTTGCAATCTGTGAGGGTGGTCCGAGAATATCCTGATATCTTGGGGAAAAGTGAAGGGGTTACCCTTAGACGTGGGATAGATTTCCGCATTATCTGGTTGGTAATACCAAGCCAGTTTCGTGGCCGGTTAGGCACATGACCTCACGAGGTGAGAATTAAGAAAGCAAGTCAAGGAGTTGCTTGAGAAGAACTTCCTGAGACGAGGCATTTTCGAGTAGGGTGCTCCAGTAGTATTCGTTACTGATGTGGACAGTTTGTTTCGCTTATGGGTTGATTATCGTGAGAGGAATAGATAACCGTTACCAAGGATCGATGATTTGTTCGATCAACTTGTAGGAGCATCTGTTTTCTTTTGATCTAGCTACCAGATTCCATCAGCTTAGGAGGGCTGAGGATGGAATTGACAAGACTGCGTTTAGGACTCTTGATGGATTTTTAGAATGGCTAGTCATGCTATTTGGCTTGACTAACGCACCCGCATATTACGTGAACTTGATGGGTAGGGTGTTTAGGAAGTCCTTGAACAAGTTTGTCATGGTCGTCGTAGACGATATTTTGATCTCCTCAAAAGAACGAGGAAGAACATGCTATACATCTCAAGGAGGAGATGGATACGCTTAGGGCCTCCAGTGGAAGGTCAAGTTCTCCAAATGCCATCTTGGAGGAAAGAAGTTGGATTTCTTGGGCACATAGTTCCTAAGCAAGGCTTAGCGGTGGGTTCCGCTAAAGTGGTTGCGGGTTAAGACCGGGAAACTCTGAGGAGGGCAATTGAAGTAAGAAGCTTCCTCCATTTGGCTAGTTAGTTGGCATTCCCGGGGCTTAGACTTACTCTTCTGGATCAAGAAGGGGGTTTCACAGGAAGAAGACCCGCAGTTAGTCAAGAATATGGACCAGATGATTCGAGGCAAGATGTTAAGTCACCTCGCTAGATATATTATAGATGACAAGGGATGACTAAGGCACGATGAGAGATTATGTGTTCCTCGAGTGAAAGACTTGGTAAAGAAGGATTTTGAAGAAGCGTACCACTCGAGGAGGTGGCCGAGTTGGTCTCAGGATACATGTTGTGCCACCAGGTTAAGGTCAAGTCATAGAAGCCCAGTGGGCCATTACCTCCATTGGAGGTTCCGCAAGGGAAGTGTGAAAATATCTCGATAGATTATGTGGATAAACTACCTAGATCAAAGAAAGGGAATACGGGTATGTGGGTCATAATAGGTAGACTCACGAAGAGTGCTCATTTCAGTCCGGTGAAGAGCGAGAGGACTACATCATGGTTAGCAACGGTTTATCCTCAAGAAGTTGGCCAGTTTTGAAATAGCCTACAGGAAGCCATGGGTAGGCAATTGAATCTAGGTATGGCCTATCACTCATAGGCGGATGGTTCATTTCGATTAAGCATGAGTTATAGAAAATCACGTTTATAAGGGGCAATTGGCAACGTGGATTGGTATTTTCAAGAAAAGTTCTGCTGCGTGGAATACTTTATAGTAAGTGGACGAGATCCAGGATTCACTAAGTGAATTTTGGAGAGCTTGCATGAAATCATGAGGTTATAGTATGTTTAAGCCAAGTATACAGAATGAAGAATAAGTGGAAAAGAAAGACGAGAGGCGATAATGAAATGAGCCCCAACTCGAATTTGGGAAATAGGAGTTAGGAAGCCAAGGAATCATGAAGTGAAAGATAGTCAAAGCACAGTGGAGTTAAGCTCAAGGAAACGTGACTAAGAAGAGTGAAGACTAGATACGCGCATCATATCTCTTTTTAAGAGTACATCCTTGATCCTTGTTTTTCTGTGGAGCTTGCTTTTGTATATATCCTCTCGGTCCCATTCTCGATCTTATTTCTGTTGTAAACTCCATAAGGGGGTTAAGATTCATCGGTTAGTACTATATGTCAAAGTTTGAATGGATTTCTTATAATCCAAAAAGGAGTTTATCTAGTTTATCTAGTTTATCTAGTTTATCGTACCTTAGGTAGATACCCTTTGGATGAAACATGTATTTGAAACATGTTATGCTTGATGGTTGCAAGTGGTTGCAAGTGTTTACAAGTGGTTACTCGTGGATGCATTATACACATTAGGCACTAGATCGGCTCACACACTCTTCATGTTGCATATGCATGAGTGCTTACACTTATTCATGGTTGAAACTTGTTGTGCTACCACATGGATGTTGCATATGGATGAATGTTATGTGCACTCATATAGATACCATAAATTATGGTAGGAATTTGCATACATATGGATTCATTTCACTGACATACATATGCATTAAGGAGGTTTACTGTATCAGTAACCGCCTGATTTTCACTGACATACATATGCATTAAGGAGGTTTACTGTATCAGTAACCGCCTGATCTTTGCATTAGATAAGTACATATACACACACTTTTGCATATGTTCATACCACATTTAGAATCTTTTAAGGACAATGATTGCTCGTGGATGATGCTTTGAGTAGATGGATGATTGGATGGTAGGATACGTTCTTCCTAACTTGAAGATTTCGGGGACGAAATCCTTTAAGGAGGGGAGAATGTAACAACCCGTATTTTCAATAATCTGTTATAACACAAATTGAGGCAGAATTAAATTATAAAATGGGAATCAAGGGAAACGGGCTATGCCATTGCGTTCGTCTCGGAAAAATACGCGAAATAGAGTCCGAGTTTTCGAAAATCGGAGTCCGTGTGACCCAGTTAAGGCCCATTGAAGTTTGCAGAAAATTCCTACGTAAAAACAGATTTAAATTTTAAATTAAGAAACTAGGGTTAGGGCAAACTGGGCAGGCGGGAAAAATTCCCGCCCAGGACCCCATGTCGACAGGCCTGTCGACAGGGGTCTTGGCATGTCGACTACCCTGTCGACAGCCCTGTCGACAGGGGGTAGCCAGGCAATGTTGCCTGGCGCACCATTTTGGTTTGGGCTTGGTCTTGTGGCTTGGTTCTAGAGAATTCCGAGATCTGACGGGCCAAAACTAACCTAGGGTTAATCCTAGGCCTAAAAACACCCTAATCTTCTATAAATAAGACCCTAACCTACCCTAAATCACTCATTATTCAATCTAGCAACTAAACTATGCCAAAATCCATCCTCTCATGGCCTCCACCCTCTTCATACAATTCCTAAACAAAACCCTAAGAGATTTCCATGCATACAAGGGTATTTAGGCTTGTATGATCCTCCTTAGTTTGCATTAAAGGCTTGTTTCTCTATTGGCATCATAAAGGAGGAGTCTTGATCAAGTTTGCTTGCATTTGGGGGTTTTTAAATTAGTTGCATAAGGGGTTTCTTACATTTGCTATACTCATTTGAGTCCGTCTAAGCATTGTAAGCCCTCTTACCTTCATTTTAGAAACTCTAAAGTTAATGTGTGATGAAAGTTGGGGTTTATGCATGTTTGATAAGCTATGCATGTTTATGCAAGTTTGCTAAGCCATGATTTGTATGTTTATTGAGTTATGCATGTTTATGCAAGTTTGCTAAGCCATGATTTGTATGTTTATTGAGTTATGCATGTTTATGCAAGTGTATTAAGCCATGATTCGCAAGTTAATTGAGTTATGCATGTATACTAAGCCATGATTTGCAAGTTTATTGAGTTATGCATGTTTATGCAAGTGTACTAAGCCATGATTCGCAAGTTAATTGAGTTATGCATGTATACTAAGCCATGATTTGCAAGTTTATTGAGTTATGCATGTTTATGCAAGTGTGCTAAGCCATGATTTGCAAGTTAATTGAGTTATGCATGTATACTAAGCCATGATTTGCAAGTTTATTGAGTTATGCATGTTTATGCAAGTGTACTAAGCCATGATTTGCAAGTTAATTGAGTTATGCATGTATACTAAGCCATGATTTGCAAGTTTATTGAGTTATGCATGTTTATGCAAGTGTACTAAGCCATGATTTGCAAGTTAATTGAGTTATGCATGTATACTAAGCCATGATTTGCAAGTTTAACAAGTTATGCATGTTTATGCAAGTTTACTAAGCCATGATTTGCAAGTTTAACAAGTTATGCATATTTATGCAAGTTTAAAATGACAAGTTGTGCATGTTTGACAAGTTATGCATGTTTATGGCAATATGCAAGTTCACTATGCTAAGCTACGCAAGTTTAACATGTTATGCACGTTTATGGTAATATGCAAGTTCACGATGCTAAGTTGTGCAAGTCTAACATGTTATGTGTGTTTGTTGTGATATGCAAGTCCATCATGTATGTTGTGCCAAGTTCCCTCTTCCGATCCTTTATGCGTTATTACGAATATGTAAGCGATAGAATGACGTTGGGGGGTTTGGGTAAACTTAAAATACATGAAAATATAAGATTGGGAATTTACCTATTAAGTTAGGTCTACCCCTTGGGAATTTACCTATTAAGTTAGGTCTACCCAAGTAATTGTTGACTTGTAATTATGTTTTGAAATAAAGTGGACATGACACTTAGAAAACATAAGTGTGGCCAACTCGAGGTTGGGTTGAGTTTGTAGCGTAATTCTACCCGGAACCGACCGGCTTAACTAGTGGCTACAAACAATAGGACCCAATGTGAGAAGTTGGTCATGGGGTGCCAAGACCCGAGGTTAGACCAAGTTGTGGTGTAAAGCTACCCGGACCCGCCCGGCCTAACTAGTAACCACAACAAGGTCTAATGTGAGAGGTTAAGGTGCATTAAATTAATTAATGCCTCATGATTAGGGTTAAGTCAGGGTCCACTAATACTTAACCAACTTGGGGATTAGAAGGATTGAAATGGGGTTAAGTGTGAACTATTGGTTACACTTAACCAGTTTAATCCAATTGGGGGTTCGAGGGATTAGAATGGGGTTAAGTTACACTTAACCAATTTAATCCGTGATTAGTGAAGGGTTAAATCGCACTTAACCCTCTTAGAAAACCCTAGCAGCGTGGTCTGTTCCAGCAGTAATCCCAGTTTGGTATCACCACAACCCTACAGCTAGGATAGGGCGGGGCACGATTACTGGACTGATGTAAGCGACCAAAGCGACGGCTGAGTGGTACAGCGGTGCGGGTCCGGCGGGCTACGGACGTGCACGTAGTCCGATGTTGGACAAACTCGAGGCACGGGTACCAGTAGGCTTAGACTGTGCATTATTGCTTAAGTGTCTGGGGTTGACACCCGAGGGCTTGATACACCCAAAGGTGGACCCAGCACAGTCTAACTACATCCATGTGGGTCGTATGGACACCAACACTTGACGTGTTAGGTTTATAGGGAGCCGATCGACTAGACCGTTGGGCTGGACCTTGTATTAAGGTCACCTCATGTTATTGGGCCAAAGCTTGGGCCAAGGGATCAATACCGGTTATGTTGGGTTGCTAGTACACCGTGGTGCAAAACTTAGCCATGTTTTATGCGATGACACCTCTATCTATCTCGTAGTTAATTTACCATGCCAGTATGTTGTTATCTATGATCATCTCAGTTCCCATCATGATGTTAACTTTATTAGTTTATAGACTGATCGTAGCAGGGCTTACTCAGTCTTTTTGACTGACCCGTTTTGTTTCGCCTCTTTTCTTCCGTTTCCCTCCCCCCCCCAGGTTCTCAGGGAGGGAATACAGGAGCCTAGCTTGGATCTTAGCTGCTTTCTTGGATAGCTCATGTATGCTTTGGACTTGAGCTCGCTATGGTTTTTCTTCCACTTTGGGGATAGCTACTTTTATGTTTTCTTTTTCAGTTCAGATGATGTTATTTCATGTACTAGACTTGTTTATTTGGGAAATTGACATTTTGATGTACCAGACTTGTGTTTTTGAAATGGTTTAAGAATCTTCCGCTGTTTTATCTACTTACTCTGTTTATTTATATATATATGTCATGTCCTGCCTTGCTATATCATTATGCATGTTTACCTTGTTTTAAAAACGCCCCACCAAAGTCAGAGTCGCTTGAAAGAGCCACCCTGGCGGAGGTGGGGTGTTACAATTTTGACATGAACAAGTTTGAACTGTTGTATAGTTGTACCTTGTCTTGTGCACGAGTGTTTGGGCTTCATTGATGCAAGTTGCATGCAGCTTTACTTGCCCAGTTATGTATTTGCTTTGTCATACATTCTTGCAAATGTGGTCCACTTATACATGCGCGATGTACTGCCATGTGTACTTACATGTATATATGCACAAATATGTGTGTGTGTGTGTGTTTGTATATGAGTGTTGCTTCACATGTAATTTATCACTTGTATTGAATTTCTTGGTTTATGTGCACTCACTGATGTTTGACCATAGTGCCCCTGCACATAATAAATATATGTGTATATACATACACATGTATGTATATATACATACACATATATGTGTATACATGTATAGTGCACGTGTAGCTATATTTTTTATGTACATCAGTAGACCATTTTATGTTGAGGATGATTTGCATGCACAGGATATATATTCTACCTTGTGGTATTCATAGTGAATCACTGCGAATATCACAAGCAGTCTAGACACGAATAGATGTATTTACATATCAGACCAAGTCAAGAAATATGACGAGAAACACACTAAAATTCTGAGGCAAATAAAATTTAAATAAATTTATATATGCTAGACAGTAAATCAATTTTTTTTCAGTTTATTGCGTGTGTTTCTGTGATAGGTATGTAGGTGACTAGACTGACTCTGAAGTAGACTGAAGACAAAGTGAGTGTCAATAAGTGAATGAACGTATATGAGTGAACTGAGTGAATGTAGTGAGGATCTATGTATAAGAAATTGTGTATGACACTGAAAATGACACTGAGTGAACACTAAGTGTTGTAGTGAGGATTGAATGTGACACCCCACGTCCATTATTGTCACTCACAAAGGGAATGCATTAAGTTTCATGAAGCGTTATAGTAAACAGAATGGAAATATTACAAGATAGACATATATAATAATAGCAGAATAAAAACTTTATTTATCATAAGATACCGTGGTCCAAAAACATCACATGTCTAAAATACAAAAGCCCATTACAACATAAAAGCTTTTGTCTTGTACTTCAAACATGTCAGAGTACAAAAAAGAAATAAAATTCTCTAAAACAAAATGTAGCCATAGAAACAAGGATAGGAGCTTGAGCCATACTTATAAGCAACTCCAGCAAAAGTAAGAATAATCACGTCAAGCCTGAGTGTTTCCTCCCTGAGAACCTACCGGGGAGGGGGGATGGAAGAAAGAAGGAGAAACAAAAAGGGTCGGACATAAAGCCTGGCGAGTCTAGTTACTTTTAGAAAGTAAATAAATAAAAGTAGCATGACAGGCATATAAAGTGGATAAGAGAGATTACTACATAAAAGACAGGTGTAATAAGGTAGATAGGATCAGGTGTATACGCTTCTGTAACACCTCGAAATTTGAACAATGTTAAAGTGGATAAATTAAAGAATAATTAATTTAATATTCAAAATTAAGGGAAACGGACTATGCCATTGCGCCCGTCTCGAAATTATGGTCAAGAAGACAACTGGTTCGCGTAAAACGGATAACTTATGAAGAAGTTATGGACGATAGAAGTTTGGCAGAAAAAGCAGAAATTCTCGGTGCACTTGACAAGTGCGCCCATGTATTTTTTCACTAGCGCAGCTGTAAAGTTAGCCCAGAATAGTTTTTTTTGGCTATTCGGGCCTTTGCCCAAGTGGGAGGCGACCCGCGACCTGATTTACCCTAGGGCTTATGTGGCAGTCGGTTCCAGAGGGTTCTGCAGCTATAAATAGATAGTTATTTCACATATTTTGTAACACCCCGCGAATTCTATAACTGTGAAATTCACAAATTAAAGTATAATTAATTTCAAATCAAAGAACTAAGGGAAACGGGATACGTCATTGCGTTCCTCTCGGAAAAATACGCGAAATAGAGTCAGAGTTTTCGAAAAACGGAGTCCGTATGAAGAAGATACGGCCTTCGGAAGTTTCTAAATTAAGTTTAAAATTCAAACAGAGTAAAATAATTCAGAAAATCAAATTTAAATTCCAAAATGGGGCACAATGGGCCAGGGCGGAAGAACACCCGCCTCACGCACCCAGGTCGACTGGGTTGTCGACCTGGTCTAACCAGGTCGACAGGGCTGTCGACAGGCATGTCGACCTGGTCCAGACCCAGGTCGAACCCAGTCCAACCTGGCTGGCCTATTCTATGTTGGCCGATTTTCTGTAGTCTGCTTTGTCATTAGGGCTAGGTGGCAGGCTCTAATTGGTCTCTCCTTAGGATGAATGGCTACGATCAATCCAGGCAACATCAATGGTCCTAATCAGTTCATTACCCCTATAAAAATGACCCTAGACTAAACCCTAATCTATTCATTCAAAAATAAGAACAAAGCCGCCATGTTGCTGAGGAACGACTAGGGGTAGCCACCAATTGGAGAGAGGATTAGGAGGCAAATTCTAAGGCATAAAGCAACTCAATCAAATCAAACCGCATCTTCAAATCCCTAAATTTGAGAATTCGCCTCACCATTGTAAGTAGAGTATTACTTTGGTATGAACAAATAACTGTGTTGGTTTGTGTACTTAGTTGTGGTGATAAATAATTCATAATTTGTGCGTTACTATGATTCTTATCGATTTGGAATATTGTATACGTTTGGATATTCTCGAATTATGTTATTCATTATAAAGAACTACATGCGGTAGTTCTATGCAAGTATACGTTTGGAATATTCGCAAATTATGTAATCCATGTTGAAGCTACATGTATGTAGTTGATTAATTGAAATTCATGCAAGTTTGGGGTTTTGCTACTATGCCATCATAATATGTATTTTTATACAAAAATCATTTTTGTGAGTAATTGGAATAAGTTTGGGTTATTATAATCCATATGAAATTGTGTTGAGAATTTGGCATCATGTATTAAGCCATGCTTTTGTACTAGAAAACCTATTTGCAAACTTATGAATATGACTAGGCTATGATTGATAATTTGCATAATTGAAATTGTTAACAAGAATTATAGGATGACATATGTGGTACATAACTAGGTTAGGTCCAAAAATCCCTTTTTGCAAGTTTGCATGACTAAAGTAAAAATCATGATTTCATGTTAGAAATATATATGCCATGGTTATGTGAACAAATTTAACTATACTTATGCCATGCTTATGTTTGACATTATGCCATGCTTATGTTTGACATTATGCCATGCTTATGTTAGAAATATTTATGCCATGCTTATGTTTGACATTATGCCTAAATAAAAATATAGGTTCATGTTGTAGTTATGACTATGTGTCAATAATGATACCCAATTTAGATTCTTATCTCAACTACAAGTTCACATGCTTTGATTCATGTCACCTATGCTTTATGACCAAAGTATATGTTACCACTATGCAAGTACACCAGTTTCTATTTTGTAGTTCCAACGTTATGTTGCAAGTTCATGCGCTCACCTTCCCCTTTTTGTGTATAATCACGCTTTAAGCCTCCCCTTTTCCTCATGGCTAAGTTGGGCTTAAAAAGGCTAAGCCCAACATATATGTAATAAACGGACGCGTTAAACGAGGGAAAATAACGTTGGGTTAAATAAATTAATAAATGAAAATATAAAGTAGAAGGGCCCAAATTCAAGTATGGGTTGGGCCCATGATTGGTGTAACCTTTACACCATTAACTTAATAATGGGCCGCAAATATTTACATATAAGAAAAATAAAGAAGAAAGACAAAATATGTAAATGTAGAACATACGATGTGTTTAACCCGAGGTTGGATTGAGTTGTGATGTAAACCTGCCCGGAACCGCCCGGCTGTCCAGTAGTCACAACAATACCTATCCAATGTGGGAGGTTAAACATGGAGCCCAATAAGGACCCGAGGTTAGACTGAGTTGTGGCGTAAGACTGCCCGGAACCAACCGGCAACAGGCAGCCACAACAATACATGTCTAATGTGAGAGGTCAGGGCCTTAATAAGACAATTAAGGCTAAGTCAGGATTGTTAGGATTAAGTGAACTAAAGACTTAATCAAAATGGAACATGCTAAACTAAACGGACTGGTGGGGTTAGGTTAGGAAAACACTTAACCAACTTAGCATGTTGGCTAGAGATAGAAAACCTAGTAACGGGGGACCCTTTTCAGCAGTAACCCTAAAAGGTGTATCACGATACCCTGAAACTAGGCGGGGTGGGGCATGATTACTGGGCTGATTGTAAGAGGTCAAATCGACGGCGGTGGTGTAGCAGTGTAGGTTCTAACGGGGTGCGGGCGTGCACACACTCCGGCGCAGAAAAATAAGGCACTGGACACCAGTAGCATACCTGTGCATTCTAGGATTGTGTCGGGCCGCCTCCATGGGACTTGATACACCCCATGGTGGGACCAGCATAGGTAACTACAACATCGGGGGCCGTAAGACACATGTAACTATGCGAGTAGGAGCCGATCATCATAGAATGGATCACATCACCCTGGTTATGGGGTGCCAGTTGAAAACTAGTTTATATGGGTTCGGAGATTAACATGGGGTACGATGGTATATTCGACCCTAGACAACTTAACCAAGTTATAATGCATGCCTACTTCTTGTTTATACTTATCATACCCAGTTCTTTATTCATAGACAGAATAGTACTAGACTTACTCAGGCTTTATGTCTGACTCTACTTTTCTTTCGTCTTCTTTTCTTCCGTCCCCCCCCCCCCCCCCAGGTCCATAGGGAGGGAACACAGCAGCTTGACCAACCTTAACATCCAACTTGAAGAAGAGAAATGTATTGCTTGGACCTTTTCATTTTGAACTATGGCTTTGGACAACCACTATGGGGGCTTTTGCAGTTTATCTATGTTTTATTTATGCTTCTTTAAATAATGTACTCAAGACAGATTATGAAAGTGTTATGTTATGTTTTTGGAAACAGATGTAAAACAATTATGATGATGTTGTTGTAGCACGCATTTCCTTTTATGAAATAAAAGTTTGTTGTTTTTCCGCTGTTTACAAATATGTGTTCTTATATCTGTCTTGTATATATGTGACTTATACTTATAAACCTCCACCAAAATTAGGGCATTCCCTTTGAGAGTGACCCTAACGGAGGTGGGGTGTTTCACTTGGTATCAGAGCATAGGTTTACCAGATAAGATAAAAAGTTTTGAAAAAATTATTTTCAAAAAGGAAATTTAAAGAAGCATTTTTAAAAAGATAAAATATTATTTTATTTTAAAAAGGCAAAGTCCACTCCCCAAAGCCATAGGTACTATCTCTTATCCTTCGTTTTGAATCTATCCTTTTTGTTTCAGCATGTCCGAAGATCTTAACTTGCCAGAAGGGGTACCAATACCTGGTTGGTTTAGACGGTTCTTAGAAGCAAGGGCCACTCAGCCAGGTCCTACCGTTCCTCCTCCCCCAGCTGCAGGAAATCATCCAGCTGCAGCAGCACCTTTTCCTCCACCTCCTCCTCGGGGAAACACTTTCGCTAAGATATGTAAAGATTTTAAAGCTATGGGAGGAAAGGATTTCCATGGAACTGAGTCCTTCGTGGCAGCTAGAAATTGGCTGAAAGAAACTGAGGACCTATTCATCATCTTTGAGGTAGAGGATAGACAAAGAGTACAATTGGCGGTATGGCTATTGAAGGGCGAGGCTTCCTACTGGTGGGAAGTCACTAATGCTGAAAGACCAGTGGAGACATGGGAGGACTTTAGGGCAAGGTTTGAGACTAAATTTCTCTCAGATGCAGAAAGAAGTTTGCAGTTGGAAAAATTCTTATTTCTTAAGCAAGGGGACAAGACAGTCAGAGAGTATGTGAATCAGTTCGATGAGCTGGCTAGGTTTGGGCTTGACCTAGTCAACACCCCGCACAAGAAAGCTCTCCGTTTCGTCAAAGGGTTGAATGAGCCATTACACAGTTTGGCCATGACCCATATACCCATGGGAGCCACGTATGAAAGATTAGTGCAAATGGCATTGCTGAATGAAGAGGATAAGGGCAAGAAGGAGACAAAGGCAGAAAGCTCTCAAGGGAAGAAAGAGGGTTTGCAGCCTAAGAAGACGGACTTTAAGAAAGGCGGGAAAGGCAACAAAGAGAAGAGGAAGTGTAATTTCTGTGGCAAAGTGGGGCACTTAGTAAAGGACTGCCGGAAAAAGAAGGCCAAGGAGAATGGTGGGTGCTTTTCTTGCGGAGAGACAGGCCACAGGGCTAAGGACTGCCCAAAGAAACGAGGACAGGGGCAGAGGGCTGGAGCCACCCCAGGGGCACAGGTTCATGTGCTGGAAGCGCAACCTCTGCAACAGCGAGGTATAAATACTTCTGTAGAAAGTGTAGTTTATCTTTATGATCACCCCGTTCGCACTTTATTTGATTCTGGCGCATCACACTCCTTTATCTCGTCTGCTTTAGTAGAATCTCTGCACCTAAAAACTAGTATGGTAGAGGACCCCTTAATTGTTTCAAACCCAATTGGGGGCCCAGCTCATTTGTCTATGATCTGTTTGGGATTGAAAATTTCTATTCTAAGTGTAGAATTTCAATGTAGTGCCTTTGTTTTGGGCTTTTCGGGTTATGGTTTGATTTTGGGTATGGATTGGCTATCCAGTAATGGGGCCATCCTTGATTGTGAGAAAAGGGTTGTTAGGCTCCTAACCCAGCTCGGTAATACTTTGGAAATTTCTTGTAATCCCTCGTATGCGGTTATGCTTAGTTATCTTGAATCGCTAGATGCATCTGTTGAAAATTTGCAATCAGTTAGAGTGGTCCGGGAATATCCGGATGTCTTTGAAGAGGTGAAGGGCTTGCCTCCGAAGCGGGAAATAGACTTCCGCATATATCTTGTAGATAATGCAAAGCCCGTTGCGTTGCCCGTTAGACACATGGCTCCACGAGAAAGGAAAGAGCTCAGTAAACAGATTAAAGAGCTTCTAGAAAAGGGGTTCATTAGGAGGAGCATTTCAGAATGGGGCGCTCCAGTGGTGTTCGCTACAAAGGCGGATGGTTCACTCCGTCTATGTGTTGACTATAGGGAGCTCAACAAGCTAACGAAAAAGAATAGGCACCCTCTCCCTAGAATTGACGATTTGTTTGACCAGCTTGTAGGAGCGTCTGTTTTCTCCCAACTCGATTTAGCAACCGGTTTTCATCAGCTAAGGGTGGCTGAAGATAGCATCGATAAAACGGCGTTCAGAACCCCAGAAGGCTTCTTTGAATGGCTTGTCATGCCTTTCGGCTTGACAAATGCACCTGCTTACTTCGTGGACCTGATGAGTAGGGTATTTAGAGATTTCCTCAATAAATTCGTAGTGGTCTTCGTAGATGATATCGTTATCTTCTCAAAAAGTGAAGAGGAACATGCTCAACACTTAAGGGCAATTATGGAAACTTTGCGAGTCCATCAACTAAAAGCCAAATTCTCCAAATGCCACTTTTGGAGAGAAGAGGTGAGGTTCCTTGGGCACATAGTATCCAAACAAGGGTTAGCAGTGGACCCTGCTAAGGTAGTAGCGGTACAGGATTGGAAGACACCAAGGAATGCAACTGAGGTCCGAAGCTTTCTAGGACTAGCAGGTTTCTATCGAAAGTTTATAAGGGATTTTGCGAAAATCTCAGCTCCGCTCACAAAATTGACTAAGAAGAATCTAGTGTTCAATTGGGACTTGGATTGCGAGTTTGCTTTCCAACGACTGAAAAGGGCTCTCACAACAGCCCCAGTTTTGACGCTGCCAGACGGGAGCAAGATGTTCACTGTTTATACGGATGCATGTGGGACAGGGCTAGGCGCCGTCTTAATGCAAGAAGGAAGGGTAGTAGCTTATGGCGGGAGGCAGTTGAAAGTGCACGAAAAGAACTACCCAACCCACGATCTTGAGTTAGCCGCCATCGTCTTTGCACTCAAGTCTTGGCGACACTATCTCCTAGGTGAGAAGTTCGAACTTTACACTGACCATAAATCGTTGAAATATCTTTTCTCGCAGAAGGATCTTAACTTGAGGCAACAAAGATGGATGGAGTTTCTTGCCTCGTACGATTTCGGAATCTCCTACACTCCGGGCAAAGGCAACGTAGTGGCAGACGCGTTGAGCCGAAAGAAATTGACCCTAAGCCCGTTGTTTGTTGAAAGACAAAGCCTAGAGTTTATAGCCAGCTTCGACTTTAGGCCTTCCTCTGATTTCGTACCAGGCTTGCTAGCATCTCTCGAAGTGCGCCCAACTTTAGTGGATTCAGTAGGGACAGCACAACGCGAAGACCCTCAGCTTGTGGAAATAATTGATAGGCTAATTAGGGGTGAGACTTCAAGTCACCTCAACAGATACTCCATCGACGATAAGGGTTTGTTAAGGCGAGACGGAAGACTATGCGTCCCACAGACAAAAGATTTAATAAAGAAGGTTCTTGAGGAAGCACATCACTCCAAGATGATGATACACCCAGGCGGAGATAAAATGTACAAAGATATAAAAAGGACTTTCTTCTGGAACGGCATGAAAAAGGACGTGGCAGAGTTCGTTTCTAAGTGCATGGTGTGCCAACAGGTTAAGGCGGAACAGAAAAAGCCTGGCGGACTGCTACATCCTCTGGATGTCCCGCAGTGGAAGTGGGATAGCATCTCAATGGACTTCATCGATGGGCTGCCTAGGTCTAGGAGAGGCAACACTAGCATTTGGGTAATAGTGGATAGGCTTACTAAAAGCGCCCACTTTTTACCTGTCAAAAGTAAAAGAACTGCCTCATCCCTAGCATCACTTTACCTTAAGGAAATCGTTCGACTCCATGGAATACCATCTAGCATTGTTAGTGACCGAGACCCCATCTTCACCAGCGAGTTTTGGCGGAGTCTGCAAGAAGCAGTAGGAACGCAGTTATGCTTGAGCACAGCCTATCATCCCCAAACCGACGGCCAAACAGAGAGAGTAAACAGAGTTTTGGAAGACCTCTTAAGACTATGCGTCCTTGACTTCGGAGGGACATGGGAAGACCACCTTCCTTTGGTGGAACTTGCCTACAACAACAGCTATCAAGCAACCATTGGAATGGCGCCCTTCGAAGCTTTATATGGAAGACCGTGCCGATCGCCCACTTGTTGGTGGGAGTCTACTGATAAGCTCATACTTGGACCAGATATGATCCGAGAGACTTCAGAGAAAGTAGACTTAATACGAAGAAGGATGAAGACGGCTCAAGACAGACAGAAGTCCTATGCCGATAAGAGAAGGACCGACCTTGAATTTGAGGTTGGAGACAGAGTTTTTCTCAAGGTATCACCACTAAGGAACGTTGTTCGTTTTGGAACCACAGGAAAGCTAGCACCAAGGTTCGTAGGGCCATTCCCTATCATCGAGAAAATTGGGAAAATGGCCTATATATTAGAGCTACCCGAGAAGTTGGCTGGAGTCCACAACGTTTTTCACGTTTCACATCTCCGAAAATGTCTACATGAATCTGCTGAGGTGGTAGAGCCAAATATCCTCGAAGAGGCCGAAGTGGAACGCGAAGCAACCATAAGAAAAGTTCCAACCCGCATATTAGGAACGGAAGTGTAGAAGCTACGCAACCGCGAAGTCAAGCTCGTCAAAGTTCAGTGGAGCGACGCCGAGGGAGACGCGACTTGGGAAACTGAAGCTAGAATCCGTACAGCCTACCCTTTTCTGTTCGAGGGTACATCCTTGATCTTTCATTTTCCTTAAGTTGCGCTTTTATCTATCTTTTTAGGTATATTTCCTCGACCTTATCTTTTAGGTAGAAACCCTTTGGATGGAAACATGTAATTGAAACATGTTATGGATGATGGTTGCAAGTGGTTGCAAGTGATTGCTAGTGGTTGCTCGTGGTTGCATATGCACACACAATCTAGGTTTTAGATCGGCTCAGTCACTTCATATTGCATATGCATATATGTTTGCATTCGTATGTGGTTGAACTTTAATGTGTTGTCATGTGGATGCTGCATTTGTATTGAATGATTGTGCACTCATGTAGAATCAAGAATAGGAAAATTTGCATACATAATGGATTCATGGCACTTACATAATTCGCATTAAGGAGGTCAACTGAATCAGTAGACCGCCTGATTTTGCATTAGATAAGTTCATGTACACACACACTTCGCATATGATCATGAAGCATTAGAAGTCTTTTAAGGACAATGGATGCTCGTGTTTGATGGATGAGTAGATGGATGATTGGACGTTAGGATATACATTCCTCCTAACTTGAAGATTTCGGGGACGAAATCCTTTTAAGTGGGGGAGAATGTAACACCCCGCGAATTCTATAACTGTGAAATTCACAAATTAAAGTATAATTAATTTCGAATCAAAGAACTAAGGGAAACGGGATACGTCATTGCGTTCGTCTCGGAAAAATACGCGAAATAGAGTCCGAGTTTTCGAAAAACGGAGTCCGTATGAAGAAGATACGGCCTTCGGAAGTTTCTAAATTAAGTTTAAAATTCAAACAGAATAAAATAACTCAGAAAATCAAATTTAAATTCCAAAATGGGGCCCAATGGGCCAGGGCGGAAGAACACCCGCCTCACGCACCCAGGTCGACTGGGCTGTCGACCTGGTCTAACCAGGTCGACAGGGCTGTCGACAGGGCTGTCGACAGGCATGTCGACCTGGTCCAGACCCAGGTCGAACCCAGTCCAACCTGGCTGGCCTATTCTATGTTGGCCGATTTTCTGTAGTCTGCTTTTTCATTAGGGCTAGGTGGCAGGCTCTAATTGGTCTCTCCTTAGGATGAATGGCTACGATCAATCCAGGCAACATCAATGGTCCTAATCAGTTCATTACCCCTATAAAAATGACCCTAGACTAAACCCTAATCTATTCATTCAAAAATAAGAACAAAGCCGCCATGTTGCTGAGGAACGACTAGGGGTAGCCACCAATTGGAGAGAGGATTAGGAGGCAAATTCTAAGGCATAAAGCAACTCAATCAAATCAAACCGCATCTTCAAATCCCTAAATTTGAGAATTCGCCTCACCATTGTAAGTAGAGTATTACTTTGGTATGAACAAATAACTGTGTTGGTTTGTGTACTTAGTTGTGGTGATAAATAATTCATAATTTGTGCGTTACTATGATTCTTATCGATTTGGAATATTGTATACGTTTGGATATTCTCGAATTATGTTATTCATTATAAAGAACTACATGCGGTAGTTCTATGCAAGTATACGTTTGGAATATTTGCAAATTATGTAATCCATGTTGAAGCTACATGTATGTAGTTGATTAATTGAAATTCATGCAAGTTTGGGGTTTTGCTACTATGCCATCATAATATGTATTTTTATACAAAAATCATTTTTGTGAGTAATTGGAATAAGTTTGGGTTATTATAATCCATATGAAATTGTGTTGAGAATTTGGCATCATGTATTAAGCCATGCTTTTGTACTAGAAAACCTATTTGCAAACTTATGAATATGACTAGGCTATGATTGATAATTTGCATAATTGAAATTGTTAACAAGAATTATAGGATGACATATGTGGTACATAACTAGGTTAGGTCCAAAAATCCCTTTTTGCAAGTTTGCATGACTAAAGTAAAAATCATGATTTCATGTTAGAAATATATATGCCATGGTTATGTGAACAAATTTAACTATACTTATGCCATGCTTATGTTTGACATTATGCCATGCTTATGTTAGAAATATTTATGCCATGCTTATGTTTGACATTATGCCTAAATAAAAATATAGGTTCATGTTGTAGTTATGACTATGTGTCAATAATGATACCCAATTTAGATTCTTATCTCAACTACAAGTTCACATGCTTTGATTCATGTCACCTATGCTTTATGACCAAAGTATATGTTACCACTATGCAAGTACACCAGTTTCTATTTTGTAGTTCCAACGTTATGTTGCAAGTTCATGCGCTCACTTTCCCCTTTTTGTGTATAATCACGCTTTAAGCCTCCCCTTTTCCTCATGGCTAAGTTGGGCTTAAAAAGGCTAAGCCCAATATATATGTAATAAACGGACGCGTTAAACGGGGGAAAATAACGTTGGGTTAAATAAATTAATAAATGAAAATATAAAGTAGAAGGGCCCAAATTCAAGTATGGGTTGGGCCCATGATTGGTGTAACCTTTACACCATTAACTTAATAATGGGCCGCAAATATTTACATATAAGAAAAATAAAGAAGAAAGACAAAATATGTAAATGTAGAACATACGATGTGTTTAACCCGAGGTTGGATTGAGTTGTGATGTAAACCTGCCCGGAACCGCCCGGCTGTCCAGTAGTCACAACAATACCTATCCAATGTGGGAGGTTAAACATGGAGCCCAATAAGGACCCGAGGTTAGACTGAGTTGTGGCGTAAGACTGCCCGGAACCAACCGGCAACAGGCAGCCACAACAATACCTGTCTAATGTGAGAGGTCAGGGCCTTAATAAGACAATTAAGGCTGAGTCAGGATTGTTAGGATTAAGTGAACTAAAGACTTAATCAAAATGGAACATGCTAAACTAAACGGACTGGTGGGGTTAGGTTAGGAAAACACTTAACCAACTTAGCATGTTGGCTAGAGATAGAAAACCTAGTAACGGGGGACCCTTTTCAGCAGTAACCCTAAAAGGTGTATCACGATACCCTGAAACTAGGCGGGGTGGGGCACGATTACTGGGCTGATTGTAAGAGGTCAAATCGACGGCGGTGGTGTAGCAGTGTAGGTTCTAACGGGGTGCGGGCGTGCACACACTCCGACGCAGAAAAATAAGGCACTGGACACCAGTAGCATACCTGTGCATTCTAGGATTGTGTCGGGCCGCCTCCATGGGACTTGATACACCCCATGGTGGGACCAGCATAGGTAACTACAACATCGGGGGCCGTAAGACACATGTAACTATGCGAGTAGGAGCCGATCATCATAGAATGGATCACATCACCCTGGTTATGGGGTGCCAGTTGAAAACTAGTTTATATGGGTTCGGAGATTAACATGGGGTACGATGGTATATTCGACCCTAGACAACTTAACCAAGTTATAATGCATGCCCACTTCTTGTTTATACTTATCATACCCAGTTCTTTATTCATAGACAGAATAGTACTAGACTTACTCAGGCTTTATGTCTGACTCTACTTTTCTTTCGTCTTCTTTTCTTCCGTTCCCCCCCCCCCCAGGTCCACAGGGAGGGAACACAGCAGCTTGACCAACCTTAACATCCAGCTTGAAGAAGAGAAATGAATTGCTTGGACCTTTTCATTTTGAACTATGGCTTTGGACAACCACTATGGGGGCTTTTGCAGTTTATCTATGTTTTATTTATGCTTCTTTAAATAATGTACTCAAGACAGATTATGAAAGTGTTATGTTATGTTTTTGGAAACAGATGTAAAACAATTATGATGATGTTGTTGTAGCACGCATTTCCTTTTATGAAATAAAAGTTTGTTGTTTTTCCGCTGTTTACAAATATGTGTTCTTATATCTGTCTTGTATATCTGTGACTTATACTTATAAACCTCCACCAAAATTAGGGCATTCCCTTTGAGAGTGACCCTAACGGAGGTGGGGTGTTTCATATTTCTTCATTAGAAATCATGGCGGCCAAACTATGCCGAATTCTGAAATGAACTAGGGTCTCTCATCTTCTTCTAAAGCATATCAAATTCTGAGATCCAAGCATAGACTCAGCTAATTTTCTATCATCTTAGCAATCCAATCACAGTGTGTTCTAGTTGCTTTTAGGTTTAGATAAATAATAGTGAATTATGGAAGACTGTGATTTGGATACATTGTAGACTTTGAATCTATGTTATTGTTAGAACTTATGCTATGTCATGTTAGATCTATTCTATATGATCTAAAATTGCCTGTCACAGAAACACACACAATAAACTGGAACAAAAAATTGGTTTACTTTCTAGAAGATATAAACTTATTTTAAAATTAATTTGCCTTAGAATATTGGTATATTTCTCATTGTATTTCTATACTTGGTCTGACATGTACATACATCTATTTGTGTCTGGACTGCTTGTGATATTCGGATTGATTCACTGTACATACCACAAGGGAGACTATACAATAAAAAAATATAGTTGCACATGCACTATACATGTATACATATACATGTGTATGTATATACACATATATTTCTTCTGTGCAGGGGCACTATGGTCAAACATGAGTAAGTGCACATGAACCAAGAAATTCAATGCAAGTGGCAAAGTACGTGTGAAGCAACACTCATATACAAACATATATATATACACAAACACATACATATATATATACACATTTGTGCATATATACATGTAAGTATACAAGGTAGTACATCAAGAATGTATAAGTGATCAAATATGCAAACATGGATGACCAACCGAATACATAACTGGGCAAGTAAAGCTACAACATGCATCAAGGAAGCCCAAATACTCATGCACAGGAAAGGGTACAATTACACAATAGCCCATACTTGTTTACATCAAAATAGTGCAAATGCACATGTGTGCACCAAACTAGAGTTCAAGCCCTGAAACACAAGAACAACACAGTGAACAACAAGTTATTTATAATAAAATAAGGGCTCGTATATATAATGTATGAAAGGATGCTTAAGATAATAGTTATGGATTCAAATTGAGTAAAAATGTTTGAGGTTTGAAACAAGGTTTTCAAAAGGAATAGTATGGTTTTAATAACTAATTTTTAATCGATTATTATATGGAAACTTTCGTGATACATATTGAAGGTAGGGTTTTTGATGGCGAACTTTTATTTATTCTGAAGGCGAGAATGTTGTCAGTCAAGGTCTAAGAGGTAAATAAAATACCCCAATTTGAATGACTTCATGATTATCCAAAGGGTAATACTGGTTTGGGTAACGAGGGTAGATGAGTTACTAGGGTAATTCCATGTTTGAAGTAATACCATGTATTAGCTGGTTTGGAATGGTTTTCAAATATAAATTCGATCCTAGTCTTTCCATACCAACAATCGTACTAGGGTAGATTTGATGGTTGGTTATTTAACTATCAAATAAACAATCATAAAAATAAAATAGATTTACCAGTTCAGTATACAACGTCACTTGGCCGTTTTAATTACCAATATTTAATCAAAACTTCTAATTTTCCAAATATTTAGAACACATCGTTTTACTTCTTATTTCAAAATAAGAACATTCTCAAACTATTTAATTCAACTTATAAACTTAAAATTTAATGGTTATAATGATTATTTATAGAAATAATGAAGATGGAGCAATTGAAGACACTAGATCTTCATAAGCGAAAGGATTACATGTCAGATCTCCCTGACTAGCTCCCTTAGATATTTCGACAGTGTTTCTGTCATGGTTGTAATCTTCAGATTGCAAGTACTACTCACTGCCGATCCATAGGTTGATTCCTAGGATATGGTAGAAGAGTGCCTTCGGTTTGTCAACTTGCATGGGCGAGTGTCTGACAAAGTATTTCCAAAGGGATCACATACATTAATTTCTTCAAACGTATTTCTATTTGTTGGCGAAGAAGTCACCTTCTCTTAGCTTAACACCCAGAGTAATTTTGTCGACATCAGTTAGTGATATCTAGTGGATATTACGATGTGGCATTCAAAGTGAATGGCGACAGATGTTCCAAAAGGTAATTATAACCTTAAGCTTCTTCAACCGGGAAATGGTACAAAATCGAGTAGGTCGCATGGCTATGTGGGTCACTCCCATTAGGGTATATTGTCACCACCTATAGAAATTCATTTGATCTTATTTCGTTTCTATATCTTCCTGGAATACATCGGGCCAAATCCATAGGGTGGCATTATATTCAGAACACTCAAGCGAAAAGAGTGGTCGGTTATGTTTAGCCATGGTTACAAGATGTTCTTGTTGAACCCTTAGTGTATTTTCTCTAGAGATACACTATCAGAAGGTTGTCCCATACCTTGCCATAGTTGGAAATGCAGTCTCCAATAAGTGCCCGCAGTTTTTTATTATAGACTAAGTATGTAGAGCGTGAGATGCAAGCGTTCTGCTAGATGGTGAAGTGATCCATCATTTTCACCCAATTATTTATACAAGTAATTGTCCTGATTCAACATCAGATGACACTTGGATCACTTGCTTAATAGATTTTCCCTATTAAGCCCCCAAGATCTCTCTACCACCAATATAATTATGTGAAAATTAGAGACACATCCCTATTTTCAAACTTAATGTAGCCTACGTCCCTCCCTTTTTTTTATAAGTTTCCGCCCCCTATTTTTAGTTACCGCCTTCCACTTTTTCCTTCCACCATACTTCCGCCATCTTCATTTGAAAGTTACATGTTTTCTTCAAAAAAAATGCGCTGGTTAGTAAAAAAAAAATTCTAAAATCTGGAAACTTCTCCAAAAGTCCATGGAAACAAAAAAAAAATTGCATACATGTATGCAACTTTTGCCAATAGTTGCATATATGTATGCAACTATCTGCATACACGCAAAAAATATGTGCATACATACTGAATAATTGCATACAAGTATGCAATTATTTAGAATAACTACATACTTGTATGCAAAAATATGTTGAAGGCCGTAGGCAACGCAATATGTGCATACTTGTATGTATTTTTTCTGCATAACTGCATACCTGTATGCATATATACAAGTATGCATGTTTTCTATGCAGATTTTGAATAGTTGCATCAAAAGATGCATTTATTTCACAAATCTACATACATGTATGCAACTATGCTGTTGTTCGACGCAGAATTGAAATAAATGCATACATATATGCAACTAATTGAATTATATGCATCTTTTGATGCATTTTACTGCATTTCGTTGTTTTTGTGTAACTTTTGATTTTGACGTTGTTTTTTATTTTATTTTCACCTGAATTTTTTCATGATTAATTGTTTTAATTAATTACGAATTTACATGATTTTTTTATTTTAATTTTATTTTTTTATGTATTTTTAAAAAATAAGGACTAAATTTATAATAAGTTTATGGCCGGATGTGAGCCTAATTTTGAAACTTAATAGGGACCTGTAGAAAACGCACCCTATAATTATATTGGTTTAGTTGGAAAAATAAGTTGCTTTGTTCAGTTAATTCATGAATTTCCATAGCATTTTGTAAGGACAAATGTTCATTTGCCAAACAAATTTCATAGGTTATTTAAATACATAACCATTTCAAGTTCCCTATCCATGCATATAAATCACTATTTATATATATTATATGATGCTGCAATACAACCTTTAATAAGTTTACACAGTTACATTCTTTAAAAAGGAATACAACCATGAAAGAAGTTCTAGATGCTTTGAGCTCAATATGTGTGCACATGCACAAGGTGCACACCTGCACAGGCTCTAGGGCACTTCCAGATATTGCAACAAATCTTGTCTATTAAAAGTAATTAAATTGAGTAATTTTCTATAAAGTATAGGGTTATAAGGTGCAAATATTATTTAAAATCTCAAAGCGGCATTTCCTCGAACACCTAACAAAATGTATGATGAAATGCCTACTTAAGATGAACTCCTAGAGCTTTATGGGTCAACTTATTTTTCTTATACAAACAAGTTAAAATCTTTCATAAAACCTTATTTCATACTATTTTATAATCATATAAAACATAATTTTTTCATACTTTCCATTTGATGGTTTCATACCTCTTACTGGCTATATACCAGTTTACAAAGGACACACATACATGAGCAAATATGCCTAAGTTTTACTTATATAGGAAGAAAGTGACTTATTTGTCTTAGTTAATAACATGAAACTATATATTATTTGAAGAAAACATGGCATGAGGAAATATCAGAGACATGATGTACACATTTGAACTGTGTACTCTATCCCTTTTTACTCATACATGCCAATACCATACACATATAGGCATTAAAGGTAAAAATTCTTAAATATACCATATTTATGCTTGATTAATGTGAAAACTGCCTTAAGTATACACGCTATTTAGCACATACTAACACATTGGATCATTTCAATCATCTATATCCATGTTACCAAAGCATAAGGTACTACTTTCTTTACTGGTTTCATAGAGTATCAGCATTACATTTGATTCCTTCAAATAACAAATAATATCCCCAGTCTCTTGCAAACACTTTGCAAACATTTTATTGAAGCATTAAAACTACTAAAATCTTCCTATGATAACTGCAGCTATTCCACTTGATAATGCATCTTAACATTTTACTCTCAAGACCTCATATTCAAGCCTCTTTACCCGAGTCAATATATTAAGCTTCCCCGTTATAAATGAGACAACCCAAAAGTTGAATAAACAACTAAATAGGGCCAGGTATACAATCTGGTATGAGTATAGATCAACATTTAACCGACTTCTTGGATAAAATTCTTCATCACAAATAATGTATGCATGTGTACATGTCATGGCATATGCAGACATTACTTCACCTCATATAATTTCACATATATGACCTCAGTCCCTTGTATACATGTCATTACTCCCTATAATTTCATACATTTAGCTAACCTGAACTAATCACAAGTTTATACCAGTGGGTCACCAACCTAAAGTACCATGTATTGAACACTAGTGCACATTGTATTTCCCAAATACACAAAGGCCTGTAGGGCTTGATTAAGCCATATGCATACCAAACATCCTAACTTGATGTTAGATAGATCAATACAACAGGTGACTAGCACCACAACCTGACCTATTTTCTAGTTTCCAGTTAGGTTTTAATCAGTGTTAACCCAACTATCCCACACATCCTACACAATGTATGTAGCCCCATCCAGAATGATGCATAGATTGTACATGTTCAGGTGTTAATTGTGTATAATATAAGCTTTCATTCAAAATAACATTACATATAGACGATTCATTCATCCAACAACATAAATAACATAAGATATAAGCAGGCTTTTGATTTACTAGATATTTAGTGCATAATCAATTAATAAAGCAATGTGTAAATACTATATTGCCTTGAGCATAGAATGAGGGTAATTAGGACAGCCATAAACCTTATACTCTCCTGCTATTAAATATAATCTGAATCAGGGAGGAATTATTGACAAATGGATGAGCATATGGGCACTTACCATATGCTCCATTTACCCCATTTCCAAAAGCAAACATAAGCTTTGAATTCACTTACTCAATGCTGCTTACTTCCAAATCATTCAGTCCTATCTTTAGGTAATATTCATAATATTTCCTAGTTTTATTCTCGGATTTTTAAGTATCATACAATTAGGCTTAAACGTATTCAGTCATGCCTTCATACATTCAGATTATTAAAATAAACATTCAAACTTCACAGAACACATACAAACTGAAATATTCATATAATAAAAGCTTTCTTAATAGGACTTATTGCTATTTAAATAGTGAGATATACTCACAAATGTTCTTCCACCTTCTAACTCTAAGTTTTCTAGTTTTCTTCCTTATTCTCTACAGCTTCTTCAGTAGTTATTTTCCAGAGAAAATTTTATGGTATTAACCCTCTCAAAGATGGTTTGTGTGCTATTTATAATCAGTGTTTACCCTAGGGTTTTGCCTTATACCAAATTCCAATATTATCCTTTATTTATGTGTATTTGTATGACAACATTTTTTAATACAAACTACTCTCGGGTGTACTACCTTTTTGTGCATTTAGGTCGTAGGTTAAAAATGGTAACATGCTTCTCATTCAAATGGTGTGATTCTTGTTGGTCCCCTCCCTTTTTGCTTTTGATTTACCTTTTGTCATTTAAAACAAGAAATAGTGTTGCATAATTACAAAAGAAATATGAATACCAAATTCAAATATTATATTCCCTCGGCTACTATATCAAATATTCTAAGTACAAATGTTATATAACACATATATTACGTATTCAATTTAAATTTAGTACCTGCCAATGCTATATCCTTAAAAAAACATTAATATTATAGTTTACTCTGATTTTTAATTCAGCACTGATATTATTAATATGTATATATATATATATTCACTTATGCAGCAAAGAACTAGAATACTTAATTATGACATTTTTGGAGAAACCCAAAACCTAGGCTTATCACATACACCCTCCTTTTAGGAATTATGTCCCACAATTTTTTTTTAGTAAAATTAACATCTTTTTAATTTATAGGGATCTACTCCATTTAATTCTTAACTTTAGGTATATTAATTTGTACCCTTTAAATATGAGCAAAAACACACACATATATATAGAAAAACATGCATGCTAAAATTAATTACTTACTTAAATTTAGTTCAGATTTTGCCTTCCTATCAGAAAATAGTCCTGGGAAATTAGTCTTCATTTTATCTTCAGCTTCCCATGTGCAATCATTTGAATCCAAACTCCACTACACTTTGACAAGTTTTATCTCGTATTTCTCAGTTTCTTTTCTACTTTTGCAACAATTCCCACTGGCTCTTTTCCATAGCTCAAATCAGTTTTGATTTCAACTTGAGTAGGTGACTCTAAAATAGTTTCTTTCTTAAGAACTCACTTCCTTAACTGTGACACATGAAACACATTGTGAGTTACTCTTAATTCCTCTGGTAATATCAATTTATAGGCCAATGTACATCTTCTTTCCAGAACTTCATAAGGACCCACATATCTTGGTGATAGTTTTCCTGTCTTGCTAAATCTCAATACCTTTCTCATTGGAAGAACTTTAAGGAATACATAATCTCCTATTTTAACTCCACTGGCTTTCTACTTCTATCAGCATATGTTTTCTGCTTCTCTTGTGCAACCTTTATTATGTGTCTTATTAATTCTAATCTAGCAGTTGTTTCCTTAACCTGTTATGGTCCTAATAGAATCCTTTCACAGACATCCATCCAACATGCTGGTGATAAACAAGGTTTTCCAAACAAAGCTTCAAATGGGGCCATCCCAATACTGAACTGATGGCTATTATCATTAGTGAATTTAGAATGTATATATTCCTCCCAGTTCCCACCAAAATCTAACACACATGCTCTAAGTAAATCTTCTAAAACGCTGTTTACAATTTCTGTTTGCCTATCAGTTTGTGGGTGATATGTAGTGCTTAAATTTAATTCAGTCCCTGTGACACCCCACGTCCATTAATGTCACTTACAAAGGGAATGCATTAAGTTTCGTGAAGAGTTATAGGTAAACAAAAACTGAAATATTATAAGATAGATATATAATGACAGCGGAATTAAAAACTTTATTAATCATAAAGTATCGTGGTTCAAAAACATCACATATCTGAAATACACAAAAACTATTACATCATAAAAACTACTGTCTTGTACTTTAAAACATCAGAGTACATAGAAGAAGAAAAATTCCCCAAATAAAATATAGCCGTAGTAGCAAGGATAAGATCTTCAGCCATAGATCTAAGCAGCTCCAACAAAATGAAAGCAGAATCACGGTCAAGCCTGAGTATTCCCACCCTGAGAACCAGGGGGTAAACGGAAGAAAGAAGCGGAAACAAAAACGGTCAAACATAAAGTCTGGCGAGTCCAGTTACCTTTAGCAAGTAAATAAGTAAAAGTATCATGACATGCATATAAAGTGGATAAGAGAGAGATAACAACATATAAAAAAGGTATAACAAGGTAAACACGATAGAGCGTATACACTTCACTAAAGATTCCATGATGCTCTGCACTAGTACTATTATCACCAAAATGAGATGATCCCAACAACTATAAGATGGTATACTTAGGCATACGTCCCAATGTATCCTAATCACTTCCCTAACCGATCATCTCCCTACTCCGTAGATATCATGTGTCGGCCCAACAGTAGGAGTTATCACTTTCCTAAAGTGGAAATCCTTCGTTGATGTGCACAACCATATCTACTGGTGTCACGGTCGTCTTATCCCCCTAACACGGCCCATGCACACACATGTACCCAGTCGATTTGCATCGCCAACACCGTCCTTCACGTTTGGATCACTTACAACCAGTCCAAAATGTGTGTTCCTACTTTGACCTAAGACAGAGTCCTCATTTGATACCGTTGTATGGGTTACTGACTGAACGGGTCCCTCACACAAGATGATACAAGCTCTCCCCTTGTCTTGTATCCCCACTAGGATTTCCTTGGGTTATGTATACCTATTGGTGTCTTTAATTACATAACTTCCTCATTTCTATAGGTTATACTTACCTTACGGTGTCTTTAATTATATAACCCTAATATTTCCATAGGTTATGCTTACCTAAAAAGGTGAGTTTAATTATATAACCCCAACCGGTTAAGTTTTGTGGGCCTATATATAAATATTACCCACCACCCAGATTTACTTAACCCACCACCATCTAAACAAATTTACTTAACCCCTACTCAAGTTCATGTTCATACAATCCCTATGGATTCCACTTGGTTAAGTATTCAAGTTTATTACCATATATTCATTTATGGTTACAATATGCTAGACCTCCCACATTAAGCCTACAATTTGTGGATGCTGGACATGTCGGGCGGGTCTTGGCAGGCTTATTCCACAAATCGGGCCTAACCTCATATCTTAGCATGTCTCGTATTTATGCACTTAGGCCTCCCACATTAGATTCACCACTTGTGGTCGTTGGATATGTCGGTCGGTCCTGGGCAGACTTCCACCACAAGTGCAATCTAACCTCGTGCCTAAGCGCAGTTTACAATTTCAAGTTAATTTAATTCTATGCACTTCCATTATTAGCCAATTTTACCTATGTCTTTATAGGTGTTCATGCCCCCTTTTCCCCATTATGAATTATATACCCAATTTCATGTTCATAAACATTACTCAAGTTATGCCAAATTAATATACATATATTTCATTCAGGTCATGCCTAAACTTCCAATTACCCATTTATGCCAATTTCAATATTTTACCCCTCATTCCCCATTTAACGCATTTACTCGTTATAGCGATATGCCTAGGCTCGAAAGTAGCCAGGATATAAAAAATAAAAGGGAAAGGGCGAAGGGAAGATGACATAAACGATTATTCTAACGAAATTGACATAAACATATAATGGCATAATATTAAGATTGACATATAAGGATAGATCTGGTGAACTTGTAACAGTAAAACTGATTCTAACATAGCAGGGATGTCATAATAGGCATGATTAGATATAAACAAGGATTTAGATGTCTAACTAATGATAGATCAAAATTAACCATAAGATGATATAAATAGAAAATTAAATCTATAATCAAAAATAGATCTGACATGATAGAGGTTGAGATCCAAGTCATAGTTAATTCAAAATATCATGGATTCACAAATTACAATAGATCTTATATGATTCAGTCACATGGATAGATCCAAACTACAGTCATATCATGTTTTACTTTTAGTTATTTAAATCTAAAGTTAAATTAAACTCACATTGTTTGGACCTAGAAAATAGAAGGAGAAGTGAAGGCGTTGAATCACAAATCTACACTTGAATCACTCTAAATTTGATTAGCTCTAGTTGGTGGCTGAAGAAGAAAAGGGTTCGATTCAGTCCAGGCACCGACAGCATTTAGGCCTCCATTATTTTTCAATGAAGAAAACAAGAAAATGAGCCTATATTAATCACGCCAGCCCCAGAATTCGTCTTGCAACCTCAGCCCTAGGGGTCGACCCACCCCTTAATGGTCGACCCATGGGTTGACACCCCCCTTGAGGGGTCGACCCCAGGGTCGACACCCCTTCAATGAGGTCGATTCCCCTCGGGCGGGAAATTTGCCACCTTTGGAATTTTGGTATTCGAACGATTTCTGATTTTTTGAATTTAATTTTATATACATATATATATATATATAATTCTCTTGCGTGTATACAAACTTCAAACCCTCGTAACTTCTTCATACGATTTCCGTTTTTCGCAAACCAAATGCCTATCTTGACCAGAATTTCGAGACGGACGCAATGGCGCAGTCTGTTTTCCTTAATTCTGAATATTAAATAAATTATTATTTAATTTATCCTTTTTAGTGTTGTTAAAATTACGGGTGGTACATTCTCCCCTACTCAAAGGATTTCGTCCCCAAAATCTTCAAGTTGAGAAGAATGTATATCCGACCATTCACACCCATCTACTCATCCACCAATCACAGACATCCATTGTCCTTAAAAACTTCTAATGCTTATATGAACATATGCAAAGGTGTGTGTATATGTCCCAATACTAATGTGAAGATCAGGCGGTCTACTGATTCAGTCAACCTCCTTAATGCAATGTACATTAGTGTCATAAATCCAACATGTATGCAACAATCCTATTATAACATGTAAGTTCTATATGGGTGCACAATCATCCGTCAAAATGCAACATCCATAATGATGGTACATCCACTTTCATCCATTAAATTAAAAAAAGGCACACACAACCATATGCAGTATGAGAGTGATTGAGCTGATCTAGTGCCTAATGTGTGTGTATATGCATCCACAGGCAACCACTAGTAATCACTTGCATCCACTTGCATCCGTCAAACATAACATATCTCAAACACATGTTTATAATCATGGGATTTCTACCTAAAGGTTGAAGATTCGATCGATAGGATATACCTAAGTGATAGAAGCAAGTACGAATAAAAGCTTTTGGAAGAGAGGTTAAGAACATTCCCTTGAAAAGAAAAGGGTAAGAAGCGCAAAATTTTGTCTTCGGTCTCCCAAGTTGCATCCTCTGGGTTATCTCCCCACTGGACCTGCATCAACTTGACCTCTCTACTGCGCAGCTTCTTAACTTCTGATCCAAGAATACGGGTAGGAACTCATCTCACTGTCGCCTCCCACTCCACTTCTTCTTCCCCAAGCATTCTCGGCTCAGCTACTTCTGATGTATCATGCAAACATTTTTGCAAATGAACATTCGCTAATCTCTCTGGTAGCCTTACCTTATAAGCCTTTTTAATTCTTTCCACTAGGGAAATGGTCCTACAAAATTTGGCGCCAGTTTCGCTACAGTTCCAAAATGAACCACATCTTTCTGAGGTGATATCTTGATGAAACCAAGTCTCCCACCTCTACTCGATATCGGTTCTTTCTTTATCTGCATATGACTTCTGCTTTTCCTAAGCTATCATCATGCATTTGCAGATAAAATCAATCTTTTCTGAAGTTTCTCTAATCGTCTCAAGTCTAAATAGAAGCCTAATATACTGTCTCAATTTGAGATCCTTCTATGAGAATAGATACTTGTGCGACTTATGGTCCAAGTATAACTTGAACCTCTCTCCAAGCAGATACTGCCGCCAAGTCTTAAGCGTGAATACTATAACAGCTAATTCCAAAACATGGGTAGGGTAGTTCTTCTTATGGACTCTCCAATGTTTACCCCCATAACATACTACCCTTCCCTCTTACATCAGAACCGTACCTAGCCCTGTACCACATGCGTCAGCGTGTACACTGAACATTTTGTTTCCATTGGTGAAGTTGAAACTAGGGTTGTTGTCAGAGCCCTCTTTAGTTGCTGAAAAGCATCATTCCAATCAATATTCTAAAGGTCAAATTCTTCTTTGTCAGTTTGGTGAGTGGAGCTGATATCTTAGCGGAGTCCTTAATGAACTTCCTATAATAGCCTGCCAATCCAAGAAAACTACTCACCTCCGTTACACTGTTTGGGATCTGCCAATCTTGAAATGCAACTAACTTCGTGGGATCTACTGCTATCCCATCTTTAGAAACCACATGCCCTAGGAATCTCACCTCTTTTCTCCAAAAATGGCATTTGGAGAACTTCACCTTAAGCTGATGCGCACGGAGAGTTTTCAAAACTTCTCTCAAATGTTGGGCATGCTCTTACAACCTCTTTGAGAAGATCAAGATATCATCAACAAAGACCACGACGAATTTACTTAGAAACTCCTGAAACACCCTACTCATCATATCAACAAAATAGGCAGGTGCATTCATCAACCCAAAATGCATAACTAGCCATTCAAAGAAACCATCTGGAGTCCTAAAAGCGGTCTTATCTATACTTTCCTCAGCCACCCTTAACTGATGAAACTCTATAGCCAAGTCTAACTGAGAAAATACCGAGGCACCAACAAGTTGGTCAAACACGTCATCTATCCTCGAAAGTGGGTCCCTGTTCTTCTTAGTGAGTTTGGTCAACTCTCTATAGTCTACACACAAGCGAAGCGAACCATCTGCCTTAGTCGCGAATACAACTGGAGCACCCCATTCAGATATGCTTTGCCTGATAAACCCTTTCTCAAGTAGCTTCCCTACTTGCTTGCTAAGCTCCCTTCTTACTGTGACATACCAAATAAAATACAGCCGTAATAGCAAGGATAGGAGCTTGAGCCATACATCTAAGCAGCTCTAGCAAAATGAAAGCAGAATCACGGTCAAGCCTGAGTATTCCCACCCTCAGAACCTGCGGGGAATAGAAAAAAGAAGAGGAAACAAAAAGGGTTAGACATAAAGTCGAGCGAGTCCAGTAACTAAGTAAAAAAGTAAAAGTATCATGACAGGCATATAAAGTGGATAAGAGAGAGATAACAACATATACGGTAGGTATTACAAGGTAAACATGATAGAGCATATATGATTCCCTAAAGATTCTATGCTTCTCTGCACTAATAATAGCATCACCAAAATGAGGTGATCCCAACACCTATAAGATGGTAGAATTAGGAAAATGTCCCGATGTATCCTAACCACTACCCTAATCGATCGACTCCCTACTCCGTAGATATCATGTGCTGGCCCCACAATAGGAGGTATCACTTTCCTAAAGTGGCAACCCATCGTTGATGTGCACAACCATATCTACTGGTGTCACGGTCGTCTTATCCCCCTCTACCCGGCCTATGCACACACATGTCCCCGGTCGGTTTGCGCTGCCCTCTTCAAGTTTGGATCTCTTACAATCAGTCCAGTAAGCATGTCCCTACTCCGACCTAGGACGGAGTACTCGTTTGATACCGTTATATGAGTTACTGATTGAAGCGGGTCCCTAACACAAGATGATATAAGCTCTCCCCTTGTCTTGTATCCCCATTAGGACTTCCTCAGGATATGTATACCTATTGGTGTCTTTAATTACATAACCCCCTCATTTCTACAGGTCATACTTACCTTATGGTGTCTTTAATTATATAACCCTAATATTTCCATAAGTTATGCTTACCTAAAAAGGTGTCTTTAATTACATAACCCCAACCGGTTAAATTTTGTGGGCCTATATATAAATATTGCCCACCACCCCAGGTTTACTTAACCCACCACTATCCAAACAAATTTACTTAACCCTTACTCAAGTTCATGTTCATACAATCCCTATGGATTCCACTTGGTTATGTATTCAAGTTTATTACCATATATTCATTTATGGTTACAATATGCTAGACCTCCCACATTAAGCCTACAATTTGTGAATGTTGGACATGCCGGGCAAGTCCGAGCAGGCTTATTCCACAAATCGGGCCAAACCTCATGTCTTAGCACGTCTCGTATTTGTGCACTTAGGCCTCCCACATTAGATTCACCACTTGTGGTCGTTGGGTGTGCCGGTCGGTTCGGAGAAGACTTCCACCACAAGTGCAATCTAACCTCGTGCCTAAGCGCGGTTTACAATTTCAAGTTATTGAAATTCTAGTCATTTCCATTATTAGCCAATTTTACTTATGTCTTTATAGGTGTTCATGCCCTTTTTCCCCATTATGAATTACATGCCCAATTTCATGTTCATAAACATTACTCAAGTTATACCAAATTAATATTCACATATTTCATTTAGGTCATACCTAAACTTCCAATTACCAATTTATGCCAATTTCAATATTTTACCCCTCGTTCCCCGTTTAACGCATTCGGTCGTTTTAGCGACATGCCTAGGCTCGACAGTAGCCAGGCTATAAAAAAATAAAAAGGAAAGGGCGAAAGGAAGATGACAGAAATGATTATTCTATCGAAATTGACATAAACATATAATGGTATAATATAAAGATGGACATATAAGGACATATCTGGTGAACTTGTAATAGTAAAACTGATTCTAACATAGTAGGGATGTCGTAATAGGCATGATTAGACTTAAACAAGGATTTAGATGTCCAGCTAATGATAGATCAAAATTAACCACAATATGATAGGCATAAGATGATCTAAATAGAAAACTAGATATGTAATCAAAAGTAGATCTGACATGATAAAGGTTGAGATCCAAGTCATAGTCAATTCAGAATATCATGGGTTCACAAATTACAATAGATCTGATATGATTCAGTCACAGGGATAGATCCAAACTACAGTCATATCATGTTTTACTTTTAATTATTTAAATCTAAAGGTAACTTAAACTCACAGTGTTTGGATCTACAAAATAGAAGGAAAACAGAAGATGTTGAATCACATATCTATACTTGGATCACTCTAAATTTGATTAGTTCTAGTTGATTGTTGAAGAAGAAAAGGATTCGATTCAATCCAGGCACTGACAGCATTTAGGCCTCCCTTATTTTTCAATGAAGAATACAAGAGAAATGAGCTAATATTTATAGCTGCCAACCCCAGAATTCGTCCTTCCACCTCAACCCTAGTGGGTACACCCACCCTATAATACCCCGTATTTTCTGTGAACATAAAAGTAACAAAACAAAGTATGCTTAATTTTTCATAGAAGAATTAAGGGAAACGGGTTAAGCCATTGCATTCTTCTCGGAAGTCTGCTTGAGATAGAGTCCGAGTTTGCGTAAATCAAACTCCGTATGAAGAAGTTATGGCCTGAAGAAGTTATGGCCTTTAGAAGATTCAACTAAAATTTAAAACAATTCAAAATTCTACCCAGGCAGCTGGGCATGAAATTTCCCGCCATCAAACAAGCAAGTCGACCAGGGGGTCGACCAGGGGGTCGACCTGGGTGTCGACCTACCCCAAGGGAGGTCGACCTATCCTCCAGATCTGGGCAGTTTTTCCTGTGACATGTTTTTTAATGTATTGTACGAATTTGATGGCCTCTAGGTCAATCTAAGGGCTCTAAAACACTCTCTACACCTATAAATACATAGCAAGACCCAACCCTGATTCATTAACAAAGAGGAATGGCGCCTCCATGCTCCTAAAACCTAAAGTGACCTAGCCTCCACCCTAATCAATCAATTCAAGCAAGAAGATAAAGATAACAAATCAACGCCTACATCAACGGAAAGCTACATTAACGAAGCTTACGAAGTGGAATAAAATTTGGTGCCCGACAAATAGGTACACATTTACTGTTTTGTTTGGGTGATGATTTTATGAGCCTGTTGGCTAGCCTTATGGCTTTTTCTTTTTCTTTTCGACATGAGACGCCCGTGTGGCTATTTGGGAATTTTCCCAGCCCCTCCCGTACAAAGGAGGTTATGGCGAAATTTTCCAAAATTTAAAGGCGTTAGTGAAATATTTGAAGGGAAAACGATATTGAAATTGTTGAATGAACTATATTTATATAAATATATAAATATAAATAAAATTAAAACGAAACGGGGCCGTGCAGTTCGTGTTTTGAAACCATGATTTCAAACAACTAGTGCGGGAAATCCGACCATTGGATTTTCCTGAAACCGCAACCGTCGGGTTCGCCTTGGAAATATCTTTCCAACGACACCAACTTTGTAAAAATCCAACGGTTGGATTGTCTGGAATGTTTAATTCAAATCAGAAGAAAAACAGCGCCAGAATCGATTATATTTATATATATATATATATATATATATATATAATTATATTTAATCGAATAACGACGCCGTAGTTCGTATTTTGGAATCGAAACTTCAAACGATTGTATCGGGAGATCCGACCGTCGGATTTTCCCGAAACTGGAACCGTTGGATTCGTTTTGAAAAGATCTTTGTAATGATGTAAATTTTGTAAAGATCCAACGGTTAGATTTTCAGATATGTGTAAATCAAATCTGAAGAAAAACAGCGCCACGGCCGCGTTATGGCCCGAAGCGTCGTTTTGAATAAATGGCTATTTTAAAATAAATAAAAATGGCGATATATCGTTATAAAATATTATAAACGATATGGATGAGATTTAGAAATTAACTGAAGGTTGGCTAAGATGATTGGTTTCCTGGGTGTTGATCTGATGTTGGTTTCGGCCTTCGGGGTTAATATTTGGGAAATCGTTCTCTTACTGACTGACGGTTAGTGGCTAATGAATTGAAATGATGCGTGTATATGTTAGTGTTGCACTTGTTTATTATATACGCGAGTTGCTCAGAAAGACCGGGTTTTTCCCATTCTAAATAACTGAATCGACGATAATAAATCGAAGATGAAGACGATGGTCGAAGACCGGAGATCTTTACCTCGTTTGGATGGTTACCGAGGTCCTGATTGGGAGGCATCCCGAAATATGGATAATGAGTGGTCTGGCTTGTGGCAGAAGTCTGCCTGGAACCGCCCGGCACATCCATCGGCCACAAGCTACTGACCTAATGTGAGAGGTCTGTGCATTAGTAATTAATTAATGCAAATCTAGGATAAATATGATGCCTAAAACATGTTGGGCGGATAAGGTTAAATCAACTGGGCGGATGAATCTAATAAACCCGTTTCGTAAATCTGTAGGCCCAATACAAGGTTAGGTGAAACAATTTGTAAGTCTGTTAATTTGTATATCTGATCCATTAGTCTGAAAACTGGTTAACCTGTATGTCTGATCTGAGAACTAGTTAATCTGAACTTTGTACATTTGAAATCTGTAAGCAAGTTAATCTGAAATCTGTTAGTCTGGGGACACAAGGTTAGGAGGGGTAATTACTTGTGTCATCTGTTGTTTGAGACCCATATTAGTCAGTAACCCTTTCTGGTATCAAAAATATGACCCAACGCTAGGTAGGGGTCCAGGGCACGCTTACTGAACTAATTGTAAGAGGTTCACTCTGATAATGGCGAGGGGCGTTGATGGCGCATTCCAACCGGGTCATGTGCGTGCATGGATCCGGTCTGCTCTGAGGATGTAAGACATCGTGACATCTGTAAATAGGTCGGTGTCTATAGGTTGCCACTTTAGGGAGTGATACACCCTTTTATGGGGCCGGCACAGGGTATTTATGTATTAAGGAGTCGATCGCTTGGGGTAGAATTTAGGGTACACTTAGTTCCGTCTGTTTCTGTTGGGGTACCGTCTGTTTCTGTTGGGGTGGTAACACCGGTATGTTTCTGTGCAGTACCGTCTGTTGGGGTGGTAAAGGCCCATTACACCTAATTCTAGTATTTTGTTTCTGTCTCTGATTTCGTTCCTGATTCTATTTCTGTATGTCTGTTTCTGTTAGGGTGGTAAAGGCCCATTACTAGCATTATGTTTATGTACCGTCTGTCTCTGTTCGGGTGGTAAAGGCCCATTACTAGCATTCTGTTTTTGAACATGTGTCTCTGTTAGGGTGGTAAAGGCCCATTTCTAGCATCGTGTTTCTGAAGAGATCATTCTGTTTTCTGTTTAGACATTAGGACAACACCTAATTCTGTTATACTCGTATTAGTGCAGAGAAGTGAAAAGTAAGTAAGAATCATAGCTTGGTCTAGGTTATTCTATTCTGTTCCGTTTACCCTGTTTATACCTGTTATTCTTGTTCCTATTATCTCTCATCCAGTTTTATTTTCATGTCATGATACTATTATCTGTTTATATGCTGAAAGTCACTGGACTTACCAGACTTATGTCTGACCTAGTTTGTTTCGCCTCTTTTCTTCCGTTCCCCCCTCCCGGTTCTCAGAGAGGAAATACGCAAGCTTATATCTCTTTCTTCCAGCTTGAATTTGAAGATGTATTGCTTGGCTTTGATTCTGCTTATTTATGGCATTTTCTGTTGGGGATTATGGCTTTAAATTTATGTACTCTGATGGCTTTTGTACAAGACTGGAATTTACGTACTTGAATTTTGGTATTGCGGTTTTGAAAGATGTAACCAAACTTATCTCTGTTTCCACTGCAATAAAGTTATAATTGTCTTTCAAGTACTACTTTAAGTATCTATCTTGTAATATTCTGTTCTGATTACTTATATCGCTCCATGAAAGTTAATGCATTCCCTTAGTAAGTGACATTAACAGACATGGGGTGTTATACACCCACCCATGGGTCGACGCCCCCTTGAGGGGTCGACCCCGGGGTCGACACTCCTTCTGTGGGGCCGACTCCCGTGGGGCGGGAAATTTGCCGCCTCCGGAATTTTGACTTTTGAACGATTTCTAATTTTCTAAATTTAATTATATATAATTCTCTTGTGCGTTCACAAACTTCAAACCCTCATAACTTCTTCGTACAGTGTCTGTTTTTCACAAACCAAATTCCTATCTTAACCAGATTTCAAGACAGATGCAATGGCACAGTCTGTTTCCCTTAATTCTGAGTATTAAATTAATTATTATTTAATTTATCCTTTTTAGTGTTGTTAAAATTACGGGGTGTTACATTCCCCATTGCTTCTTGAAGACTACCCCAAAACTTTGATGTGAACATGGCATCTCTTCACTTGTAATATTCTTAGGTACTCCATGCAATCTCACTATTTCTTTAAGAAACAATTGAGCTAACTTATGAGTAGTTATATCTGATTTCACTAGAATGAAATGAGCTGATTTTGTTAACCTGTCTACTACAACCTATATGCTATCACTTCCTCTTTTTGATCTAGGAAACCCTGTGATAAAATCCATGGAAATACTCTCCCATTTTCACATGGGTATATTCAGAGGATGTAACAAATCTGATGGATTTTGATAATTATCTTTCGCTTACTAGCATATCAAGCATTTAGAAACATATTTTTCCACATCGTTTTTCATGCCTTTCCACCAATAACTTCTCTTAAGATCATGATACATTTTCATCCCTCCCGGATGAATTGTGTATTTAGTTCTATGATGTTCATCCATTACCTCTTTCTTGATTCCCATTAAGTCTAGTACAAATATTTTGCCTTTAAATTTTAGGTACCCTTTTTACTTAATGAAAAATTCTCCACTTCTTTTCCCTCTGTCAACTAAATTTTTCTTTCCCTTAAATATGAATCTTGGTTCTGTAGTGATCCCACTTTATCCATCAAAACTGGCTTCATGGTTACCATGCTTAGCTTCTCATAATTATGCATGTCATCTTATCCCTTTCTTTCATTTATCCCACCTTTCTCACTCAAAACAGTTAGAGATTTAAATTCTTCTACCATTAATTTGGCCATGTTGCCTACTTAGTGCATCAATAAATTTATTTGCTTTGCCTGGAGTATATAGAATGGCAAAATCATATTCCGCTAAAAATTCAACCTATCGGTGTTGCCTCATATTTAAATCTTTTTGTGAATACAAATACTTTAAGGACTTGTGATTGATGTACAAATCAAATTTTCCTCCCAATAAATAATGCCTCCACAACTTCAAAGCATACACCACTGCTGCAAGCTCAAGATGATGGGTTGCAAACCTAGTTTCATTTGGTTTAAGCTTCCTAGGTGCATATGCAATTACCTGCCCATGTTGCATCAATACAGCTCCTAAACCAGAGCCACTAGCATTTGTGTACACCACTAACTCCTCATACCCCTCTAGAACTTACTATGCCATCCCACGTCCATTAATGTCACTCGTTAGGAGAATGCATTAAGTGTCATGAAGCGTTATAGGTAAACAGAAACATTACAAGATAGATTTAAAATGGCAGCGGAATTTAAAACTTTTATTAAGCAGAAAACATCGGGGTTCAAAACATTGTTACATCACAAGTCTGAAATGCATAAAACCTAGTTTAAAACTTCTGTATTGTACTTAAATCATCAGTGTACAATAATAAAAGAAGCATAATCCCCAAAACATAGCCATAGTAGAGAGATATGAAATCAAGCAGTACATCTACGCAGCTCCAAGCAGGATGAAAGCAGAATCCTGATCAAGCTTGAGTATTCCCACCCTGAGAACTTGGGGGGAAATGGAAAAGAAAGAAGAGAAAAAAATAGGTCGGACATAAAGTCTAGCGAGTCCAGTTACTTTTAGCATATAAATATGTAAAAGTACCATGACAGACATATGAACTGGAGAGATAGATAATAGCACAATAAGGCAGGTATGACAAGGTAAACAGGATAAACATGATAGAATATATTGCGTTTCTCTAGCACTTTCTCTGCACAAATATTAGTGTCGTATGAACAAGATGATCCTCAACAAGTATAAGATGGTAGACTTAAGCGTACTTCTAGTGAGAGGTTTTACCCCATACAATAAAAGGAAGCCCAACTAAACATACCGGAGTTACCCCTAAGGATAATAACGGGCTCCTAAACATATTAGAGTCTAGATGTACCCTAATTACTACTCTAATCGATCGGGCCCCTACTCTGTATATACCCTATGTTGGCCCCATAGTAGGACAAATCACTTCCTAAAGTGGCAACCCTTTATTTTTAGGATGTGCACAACCATATCTATAGGTGTCACGGCATCTTAGCCTCCCTCGTCCGGACCCATGCACGCACATGACCCTGTCGGGATGCGCCACCCACACCGTCCCCTCTTTTGGATCTCTTACAATCAGCCCAGTAAGCATGCCCCGACTCCGATCTAGTTCAGAGTACTTGTTTGATACCTAAATATGGGTTGCTGACTGAAATGGTTCCCACACACAAGATGATACAAGCTTTCCCATACGCGAGCATCCCCATTACTAGGATTTCCACACGTTATGCCATACCAATGTAATAAAATTGCATAACCCTAACACGTTAAGTTTATGGGCCTATGTATAAATATTACCCACCACCCCAAGATATACTTAACCCTCCCACTATTTCAAGCCAGGTTACTTAACCCCTACTCAAGTTAACATGTTCATGTAATCCCTATGGATTCAACCAATATAAGTATTCACGTTTACTACCATTCATTCATTTACGGTTATAATGCGTTAGACCTCCTACATTAAGCCTGCAACTTGTGGATACTAGATATGCCGGGTAGGTCCGGACAGACTTCTTCCCTAAGTCAGACTTAACCTCGAGTCCTAGCACATTACATGTTTATGCACTTAGACCCCTCACATTAGAATCACCACTTGTGGTCGCTGGATATGCCGGGCGTGTCCTGGAAGACTTCATAAGTGTAATCTAACATCGTGTCTAAGCGCGTTTGCAGTTTCTAATTGTTATAAATCTAGGCATTTTCACTGTTTAACAATTATCCCTATTTCATTATAGGTTTTCATGCCCCTTTTCCAAGTCATATTCATCATTTACCATATGCCCCAAACTAAAGATCTAAATCACAATTTGATTTATGCCCCTAAATCCATATTTATGTATTTCATTCAATTTATGCCTAAATTTCTCATTACAAGTTATGCCCCGATTTTAACGTTTCCCCTTCGTTCCCAATTTCATGCGTTCGCGTATTTCAGCGGTATGCCTAGGCTCGAAGGTAGCCTGCTATAAAATAAAAAGGAAAAAGAAGAAGGGAAGAGAATAGAAATAAACGTAATAACAAGATTGACATATGATGGCAAAAATAGGTATAGCAACTAATAAGCATGCAGTGAAAAAATTAGGTATAGTGACAAGATAGGCATATAAGAATAGATCTGATAAACATGTGATAATAGAACTGATTAGGCATAGTGTTGTTATCATAAGCAGGCATGGTGAGATCTAATCGGTGAATTTGGTATACAAATAATGGCAGATCTAACATGATAAATAGGCATAAGCTTAGATCCAATTCATAGTTATGTCAAAATAACTTAGATGCACAGGTTATGGCAGATCTGATATGATTCAATTAGTCACAGGCTTAGATCCAATTTATAAATATGTTAAGATAATCTTTTAAGTATTCATATCTAAAAATAACGCAGACTCACTATGATTGGATCTAAGAAAACAGAGGAAAGAGTGTTGATGTTGAATCAGCGATCTTTGAATACGCACGAATCGTTGTTGACGAAGAAAAGGCTAATTTAATCTGAGCTGGAGCAGCATGTCACCGTCGCCATTGATTAAGATGAATAAAACAATGGGTACAGGGTCTTATTTATAAATATCGTTCAACAAATCGAGACCAGAAATCAGTTGACGTTCACGCACAAGAATCCTCCTAGGTCTGTGGTGGGGTAGACCCCTCTTTGTGTGCATCGACCAATGGGTTGACCCCCCTGTTGGTGGGTCGACTCCTATGTCGACCCCCAACGGTCTATTTTCCCGCTCCCACTTCCTACTTCTGGTTTTCCAGTTGTTTTGAATTCTGGAACTATTATATATATACATATATATATTATGTGTATGCAAACTTCAAACCTTAATATCTTTATCATACGATGCCCGTTTTATGCAAACCAGGTATCTATTTTAACCAGAATTCCGAGACGAACGCAACGACGCAGTCTGTTTCATTTAATTCTGAATATTTAATTAAGTATTCCTTAGTTTATTATTTTAATATGTTGCCAAAATTACTAGGTGTTACATTCTACCTACTTAAAGGATTTCGTCCCTGAAATCTCCAAGTTAAGAAGAATTTATATCCTAACCTCCATCACCCATCTACTCGAATTTATATCCTAACCTCCATCACCCATCTACTCATCCATTAATCATAGGCATCCATTATCCTTAAAGGCTTCTACTGCTTATATGAACATATGCAAAGGTGTGTGTATATGTCCCTACACTAAAGCGAAAGATCAGGTGGTTTACTGATTCAGTCGACCTCCTTAATGCAATATATGTTAGTGCCATGAATCCAACATGTATGCAAATAATCCTATTATAACATGTAAGTTCTATATGTGTGCACAATCATTCGTCCAAATGCAACATCCATATGATGATACACCCACTTTCATCCATTAAAAGAAGAAAAATGCACACACATCTGTATGTAGTATGAGAGTGATTGAGCCGATCTAGTGCCTAATGTGTGTGTATATGCATCCATGAACAACCACTAGCAAACACTTGCATCCACTTGCATCCATCATACAAAACATTTGTTACACATGTTTACATCCATGGGATTCCTACCTAAAGGTCAAAGATTCGATCGATAGGATATATCTAAATGATAGAAACAAGCATGATTAAAATCTTTGGAAAGGAAGTTAAGAACAAGGGACTAACTCTAAGTCATGGGTCGGGTAGTTCTTATATGAACCCTTAGCCGTCTAACTCCATAACATACTACCCTTCCATATTGCATCAGAACAGCAACAAGCCTTGTACCACATGCATCAGTGTATACTATGAAAACTTTTTACCCATCGGGCAAGACCAAGACTGGGGCTGTTGTTAGAGCCCTCTTCAATCGCTAGAAAGCAACATCACAATCTATATCCCACGAAAACGTCAGATTCTTCTTCATCAGCCTAGTGAGTGGGGATGATATCTTTGCGAAGTTCTTAATGAACTTCATATAATAGCCTGCTAACCCCAGAAAACTTCTCACCTCTGTTGCATTCTTTAGGATCTGCCAATCTTGAACTGCAACTACTTTGACGGATCAACTGCTATCCCATCTATAGAGACCACATGCCATAGCAATTTCACCTCTTTCCTCCAAAAATGACATTTGGAGAACTTTGCCTTAAGCTGGTGCGCACAGAGAGTTTTCAAAACCTCTCCCAAATGTTGGGCATGCTCTTCCTCACTCTTCGAGAAGAACAGGATGTCATCAACAAAGACCACAACGAACTTATTTAGAAACTCCTGAAACACCCTACTCATCAGAGCAACAAAATAGGCGGGTCATTCGTCAACCCAAAAGGCATGACGAGCCACTCGAAGAAACCATTTGGAGTTCTAAAAGCGATCTTGTCCATACTGTCATCGGCCACCCTCAACTAATGAAACCCCATAGGCAAGTCTAATTGAGAGAAAGCAGATGCACCAAGAAGATGGTCAAACAGATCATCTATCCTCGGGAGTGGGTGCCGGTTCTTCTTGGTGAGTTTATTAAACTCTCTATAGTCTACACATAAGCGAAGCGAACCATCCGCCTTAGTTGCGAATACCACCGGAACACCCCATTCAGATATGTTTTGCATAATAAACCCATTCTCAAGTAGCTCCCCTACTTGCTTTCTGAGCTCCTTTCTTTCTCTTGGAGCCATATGGCACACATGCAATTCAACTGGCTTTGCATTGTCCGCCAAATATATACGAAAATCGATCTCGTGCCTCGGAGGTAATCCCCAAACTTCCTCAAAAACATCAGGATACTCAAAGACTACTAGTGCAGATCGCAGATCATCGATAGATTCATCAAGTGACTCTAGGAATATAAGCATGACAGACCCCTTTGGGTCACAAGAAATCTCGAGGGTCGTCCCATGGAAAGTCTAACGACCCTCCTCTCACAATCCAAAATGGCACCATACATGGCTAGCTAATATATCCCTAGAATCAAACCATAGTCCATGAAACCAAGCACATATGCATCGCACTAAAAGTCGACACCTAATGCAGATATTCTCAAACCCCGATAAGTCATAGACAGATAAGCCGTAACCCTAATGGGGTTTGAGGCAGCATAGGGATCCAAAACCATACTAGTACTAAGGTGCAGAGACTCAACAACATAATCAGATATAAAAGAATGTGAAGTGCCAGAATCAAAAAGGGTTCTAACTGGATGATTGGAAAGAGAAATCAAACCTTCAATGGAAACTTTCCTACCTCTATCTGGAGCACTAGTCATGAGAGCATGCACTTGCCCTCCAGAAGATCCTGCCATTTGACCTTGTCCTTGCTTCTTCGGGCACTCCTTAGAAAAGTGTCCGACCACTCCACAACTGAAACAAGCATTCTTCTTTCTTTTGCAGTGCTTGATCAAGTGACCCTCGCATCCACAATTATGGCACTTCCTCTTATCTTTAGCCTTGTTGTTCTTTCTTCCCTTCTTTTGTTGTTGTTGTCCCTTCTTGGGCCAAACTTTCTTGTTTTGTGCTTCCTCAATGGTAGCTTCTTTCTTTTCACCTTTATCTTCCTCATGCATCAATGCCATATGAACAAGCTTTTCAAAAGTGGCTCCCATCGGAATATGAGACATAGCCAGCCCATAAGGGGTTCATTCAGTCCTCTAGCAAACCGCAAAGCTTTCTTATGCGGGGTATCTACTAGCTCCGAACCTCTCCAGTTGGTTGAACTTGTTAACATACTCTTTGACAGTCATGCCTCCTTGCTTGAGTGCTAGAAATATTTTCATCTGCATTTTTTTCCCAGCTTGAGAAAGAAACTTCATTTCATACCTCTGTAGAAAATCATCCCAAGTCTCCACCGGACGCCTTGCTTGTGTCACTTCCCACCAGAGTGAAGCCTTATCTTTCAGCAGCCAAGCGGCTAACTGAATCTTCATACGATCATCCACTATGAAAATTCCAAACAAATCCTCCATCTCTTTGAGCCAATTCCTTGCCTCTACGAAAGTTTCGGTTCCTCGGAGTGGCTTTCCACCTATAGCACAGAAATATTTGTTGATCTTAGAGAAATTATCTACTCGCGGAGGTGGAGGATGAGGAACTGCAGATGTAGCTGCGGGAGGAACATCTGCGAGACCACCAGCAGGTGTTGTGGCCTCTAGATACCTACGGAACTAGCCTCATATTGTAACGCCCTCAGGAATATTAGGTTCCTAGACATGTTGAAAAGAAAAGGAAAAAAGGAATTCAAACAGAGAATCGAACGATATTACATATGGCTTTGGGCAATATGTTTTTCAAAATAGACTTTTCTTTTGAAAATGCATTCTTTTAAAACTTTTTTGAAAATAATTTTCAATTCTTTTTATCCGATCTAGTAACCTTCAGCTCTGATACCAAGTGTGACACCTCACATCCATTAATTTCACTCGTTAAGAGAATAAATTAAGTTTTGTGAAGCGTTATAGGTAAACAGAAATAGAAACATTACGAGACATATATAAAATAGCAGCGGAATTTAAAACTATTATTAAGCAGAAAACCTCGTGGTTCAAAACCTAGTTACATCACAAATCTGAAATGCATAAAACCCAGTACACTAATTTAAAACTTCTATCTTGTACTTAAATCATCAGAGTACAATAATAAAAGAAGCATAATCCCCAAACCATAGCCATAGTAGAGATATATGAAATCAAGCAGTACATCTAAGCAGCTCCAAGCAAGATGAAAGCAGAATCTTGATCAAGCATGAGTATTCCCACCCTGAGAATCTAGGGTGGAAACAGAAGAGAAAGAAGAGGAAACAAAATAGTTTAGACATAAAGTCTGGCGAGTCCAGTTACTTTTAGCATATAAATAAGTAAAAGTATCAGGACATGCATATAAACTGGAGAGATAGATAACATCACAATAAGGCAGGTATGACAAGGTAAACAGGATAAACATGATAGAATATATTGCGCTTCTCTAGTACTTTTTTTGCACCAATACTAGTGTCGTATGAACAAGATGATCCCCAACAAGTATAAGATGGTAGACTTAGGCGTACTTCTAGTGAGAGATTTACAGGCAGCCCAACTAAACATACCGGAGTTACCCCTAAGTATAATAACGGGCTCCTAAACATACCACAGTCTAGACGTACCCTAATTACTACCCCAATCAATCGGTTCCCTACTCCGTAGATACCATATGCTGGCCCCATAGTAGGACGTATCACTTTCTAAAGTGGCACCCTTTATTTTCAGGATGTGCACAACCATATCTACAGGTGTCACGGTGTCTTAGCCTCCCTCATCCGGACCCATGCACGCATATGACCCCATTGGAATGCGTTGCCCATACCGTCCCCTCTTTTGGATCACTTACAATAAGCCCAGTAAGCATGCCCCGAATCTTACCTAGTTCGGGGTACTCATTTGATACCTAAATATGGGTTACAGACTGAAATGGGTCCCACACACAAGATGACACAAGCTTCCCCCTACGCTTGCATCTACACTAGTAGGATTTCTATAGGTTATGCCATACTAGTGTAATAAAATTGCATAACCCCAACAGGTTAAGTTTATGGGCCTATATATAAATATTGCCCACCACCGCAAGATATACTTAACCCTCCCATTATTTCAAGCAAATTTACTTAACAACTACTCAAGTTAACATGTTCATGTAATCCCTATGGATTCAACCAGGTTAAGTATTCATGTTTATTACCATTCATTAATTTATGGTTGTAATGCGCTAGACCTCCCACATTAAGCCTACAACTTGTGGATGATGGATATATCAGGTTGGTCCAGGCAGACTTCTTCCACAAGTCGGACTTAACCTTATGTCTTAGCACATTACATGTTTATGCACTTAGACCCCTCACATTAGAATCACCACTTGTGGTTGCTGGATATGCCGGGCGAGTCCTAGCGGACTTCTTCCACAAGTGTAATCTAACCTCGTGTCCAAGCGCGATTGCAGTTTCTAATTACTGTAATTCTAGTCATTTTCACTGTTTAACAATTATCCTTATTTTATTATAGGTTTTCATGCCCTTTTCCAAGTCATATTCATCATGTACCATATGCCCCCAAATTTAAGATCTAAATCATAATTTGATTTATGCCGTCAAATCCATATTTATGTATTTCATTCAATTTATGCCCAAATTTCCTAATACAAGTTATGCCTCAATTTTAACGTTTTCCCTTGTTCCTAATTTCATGCATTCGCATATTTCAATGGTATGCCTAGGCCCGATGGTAGCCTGTAAAATAAAAAGGAAAAAGAAGAAGGGAAGAGAACAGAAATAATCATAATAACAAGACAGCAAAAATAGGCATAGCAACTAATAAGCATACAGTGACAAAATTGGGCATAGTGACAAGATAGGTATATAGGAACAGATCTGATGAACATGTGATAATAGAACTGATTAGGCATAGTGTCAAGATCATTAATAGGCATGGTGAGATCTAATCAGTAATTTGATGTACAAATAATGTAAGATCTGACATGATAAATAGGCATAGGCTTAGATCCAATTCATAGTTATGTCAAAATAACTTAGATACATAGGTTATGGCAGATCTGATATGATTCAATTAGTCACAGGCTTAGATCCAACTTATAAACGTTAAGATTATCTTCTAAGTATTCATATCTAAAAATAACGTAGACTCACTGCGATTGGATCTAAGAAAACTGTGAAAAGCGTGTTGATGTTGAATCGACGATCTTTGAATATGTATGAATCCTTGTTAATGAAGAAAATGCTAATTTAATCTGAGCTGGAGCAGCATCTCACAGTCGCCATTGATTTAGATGAATAAAACAATGGGTATAGGGTCATATTTATAGTCATCAGTCAACGAATCTTGACAAGAGATCGGTCTATGTTCATGCACAAGAATTTGCCTAGATCTGTTGTGGGGTCGACCCATGGGTCGACAACCCTGTTGGTGGGTCGACCCCTATGTCGACTCCCAAAGGTCTATTTTCCCGCTCCCACTTCCCGCTTCTGGTTTTTGAAATGTTTTTAATTCTGGACTTATTATATATATATATATATATGTATATGTATTCTTCTTATGTGTATACAAACTTCAAACCTTAATATCTTTTTCATACGATGTCCGTTTTATGCAAACCAGGTGTCTATTTTAACCAGAATTCAGAGACGGACGCAATGACGTAGTTCACATAATTCTGAATATTTAATTAAGTATTCCTTCATTTATCATTTTAATATGTTGCCGAAATTATGGGGTGTTACACTTGCAATATAACTGCTTCCACTAAAGTTTGCTTTAATCTTTCAAAGGCATGATCACACTTTTCAGTCCAAATAAAAAGCTGATCCTTCTTAGTTAACATAGTCAAGGGTATGGCCACCCTTGCAAAGTTCTTCACAAACCTTCTATAATATCCAACCATGCCTAAAAATGATCTTACCTCAGTTACTGTCCTTGGTTTTTTCCATGCTTGCACAGCTATTACCTTCTGGGGATCTACTGCAATGCCTTTCTCTGATATTATGTGCCCTAAAAAATTCACTTCAGGTTGCTAGAAAACATATTTTGTAAATTTATTTTTTAATCCATGTTGCTTTAATCTGATTAAAGTCAAATGTAAATGCTCTTCATGTTCTTCCTTAGAATTTGAATAAATCAGGATATTATCTATGAATACTAAATTATTTTATCCAAGTAGCCTCTAAAAGTTCTATCATCCAGTCAAAAAAATAGAATTAGCATTAGTTAGACCAAAGGGCATCACTAAGTACTCATATTTTCCATACCTAGTATTAAAGGCAGTGTTTTTAATACATTCCTTCTCCACTTTCATTTGATGATCCTGATGCTAAATCTATCCTGCTAAAAACTCTTGCCCCATTCAACTGATCAAAAAGATCATTTATTCTTGGAAGAGGGTATTTGTACTTGATGGTCACTTTATTTAATTCTTTATTGCCAATACACATTCTTAGTGAACCATCATGTTTTTTAGCAAAAACAACTAGGGAACCCCAACAAGAACTGCTAGGTCTAATGAACCCCTTTTTCTTCAAATCCTTGAGTTGTTTCTTAAGTTAAATCAATTCATTAGGACCCATTTTGGTTGGCTTTTTAATTACAGGGCTTGCCCCTGGAATTAGTTTGATCTAAAATTCAACTGGCCTTTCTTATGGAACCCCACTTACTTCTTCAAATACATCTGAATATTGGTTAACTATGGGTACGTTTTCTAAATTTTGCATATTGTACTCCCCATTTATTTCCAAAATATTCCCTGGTCTAAACTTAATAGTCTCACACAAAATGGTTATTCTTTTATTATTGGAATTTATCAAGGAAATGGTAAACTCTTCCAAATTTATTATTGCCTTGTGTTTTTGTAACCAATTTACACCCAAAATTAATCCAATTCCAAGGTAATTTAATACACGTAAATCTGCTAAAAATGTATGGCCTCCTATTTTTAATCTTATCCATATACATTGCATTTCTAAAACACATGAACTTCCTAGAGGACTTTTTATATGCAAAGGGTTAAACACATAAACACAATTAAGCTTCAGTTTCTGAACAATATCTTGAGATATCAAAGAGTGAGTTTCCCTTGTATCATAAACTACTGTATGGGTAAATTTTCAATATAAATTATACCTTCCACTTGACCAACTATTTCCTCTTTTCCCTCCAAAGATCCCATTCTAGCTGACTTCCTTGGTTCAGGGCAATTCTTTTTAATATGGCCTTCTTTTCCATAGTTAATACACTTAAATGTTGCCACTTTTCAAACCCTGCTAGTTAATTTCATGTGGCCTTATTTTCCACAATTGTGACAAAAAATTTCTTCTTAGTTTTAGAGGTTGCTCTACCTTCTCCTTTCTTAACAGTAGAATATCCTTGCTTCTTATCATAAGGTTGAACTCTGGCTTTTCCTTTGTTATTACTCTTCATATTTCTAAACCTTTCTCTTGCATTATCATGTTGTTCAAACTTCAGAGTTAAGTCCAATACCTGATAAAAAGTCTTTTCTATGTATGCTAGCATAGCCCTACTCAAAACTGCATTAAGCCCTTTTATATACCTCCCCCTTTTATTTGTTTCATCAGCTATTAAAATAGTGTCATACTTTAATAAGCTCTCAAATTTTTGGGTATATTCAGTTACACTCATATTGGCTTGTTTAAGCTTAATGAAAGCCTCTAGTAAATTAGCCTTGGTTGATGCTGGAACAAATTTAGCCTCCAACATTTCTTTGAAATGATTCCAGATGATATCATTTTCTGCTCTACCATCTATCATCACCTCACACCAGTCTAAAGCTACCCTTTTCAACCTCCATGAAGAAATTTTCCTTTTCCATTTGTCATGTATTTGCATATCAGCAAATATCCATTCCAGATTCCTTAATCAGGTTTGCACTCTCATAACTCCTTTAGTGCCTTCAAACTCTTTTCCTCCTAGACGACTATAGGTCTTTAACAGTTTAGACAGTTCTTCATAGGGGTTTTAAGGTCTTGACCCTATCCCATCTCTCACTGCTCTCATAAATTCTTGAAGATTAATCATGGGACGGTCATTTGAGCCCCCTGCTCCCTGATGTGTTACTCTACCTACCATTGATCTCTAATAACAATCCATATTTTCATTATGTTAGGTATTAATATATTAGAGTAACTTAGCTGTTAGCATTACTGTGTGCAAACATTCTCAAACAAAACAACCATACAGTTATGCAACATACATGTGACCCTTATTCTAGATATGTTTTAATTCTAACATAGCTCTGATACCAAATGAAGTGACCCATCATTTTCACCTAATTATTTATACAAATAATTGTCCAGATTTAACATCAAATGACCCTTGTATCACTTACTTAATAGATTTTCCCTATGAATCCCCCAACATCTCTCTACCACCAATATAATTATATTAGTTTAGTTGGAAAACTAAGCTGCATTATTCAGTTAATTCATGAATTTCCATAGCATTTTGTAAGGACAAATGTTCAATTGCCAAACAGATTTCATAGATTATTTAAATACATAACCATTTCAAGTTCCCTACCTATGCATAAAAATCATTATTTATATATATTATATGATGTTGCAATACAGCCTTTAATAAGTTTACATAGGCATTCTTTAAAAAGGATTACAACCATGAAAGAAGTTCTGGATACTGTAACACCCCGTAATTTTATAATATTAAAATTGACAAATTAAAAAATACTTAGTTTTTAGAAGAAGAGTTAAGGGAAACGGGTTACGCCATTGCGTTCATCTCGGAATTCTGCTTGGGAGAGTCCGAGTTTGCGTAAAACGAATACAGGATGAAGAAGTTATGAAGCTTAGAAGATTTCAGTTTAATTCAGAATTAAAATAATAATTTAAAATGAATTCGAAAATCAAAATTTACGAAATCTAGGTGAGCGGGAAATATCCCGCTCTAGGGTGTTGACCGCTCCCCCAAGGGGAGTCGATATAGGTGTCGACCCGCACAAGGGGAGTTGACATAGGTATCGACCCCCCAGGGGAGTCGACATAGGTGTCGACCCCCTCATAGGGGTGTCGACCCCTGTCCACCTAGACCTGGCCGACGTGTTTTTGAAGCCTAGGGTTGACGTGGCCTTCTCTAGTTGGATGAGTGACGTGTATTTTTGGTTTGGATGGTTCTGATGGCTCCTAAACTAATCTAAAGACCCTAATGCACCTAGAACATCTATAAAAGAGCCCTAAACCTAACCCTAGTTTCATTACACAAATCTATGGCGCATCCATGCTGCCTCAACCTAAACTAAAGCTAGTCTCTCTTCTTCAAAAAATCAAATTAAAGGAATTTGGTAAAGGGGAATGGATCTACAACAACGCCTAATTCTCTTTCTTAATCCAATCTATGTGAGTTCATTGATTATTTTTAGATTAAAATAATGCCAAAGCAATTTTGACATGTTGTAAATTGGATTTGGGAATTAAACATGATAATGAGATTAGATCTCATCAGTTATATCTTAGCATATACATCAGATTCGTGATTCTTATATGTCATTAGCCTATACATCAGATCCGTGACTCTTATATGCCCATGTTGATATTATAATCAGTTTTATCTTTATGATCAGTTCATACTTATGCCTATTTTATTGTTATTATTATGCATGTTCTTTATCTTGTCCTTTCCTCTTTCCCTTTTTGGTTTTTATAGCTGGGCTACTTTGAGCCTTGGCCAAATCTCATAAGAGATGAACGTACGAATGGTAATTTAGGGAACGTTGGGAAATTTGGCATAATATAATTGGTTTGATTTGAACATGACAAATGTTAAATTTGGCATAATATATGTTGGGTTGATTTGGGCATGACAAATGTTAAATTTGGGGCATGATATGAAATTGATGATTTTGGGTAATTGACATAATTAGCCTGAAATTGGCATAAACGGAAAATGAATAAATTGGCTAAGATAAGCATGCTGAGACACGAGGTTAGACTCCGTTTGCGGTAGAAGCCTGGCTGGAACCAACCGGCTTAACCAGCAACCGCAAACGGTCAATCTAATGTGAGAGGTCGTAGGCATAACTAAAAGATGCTTAGACACGAGGTTAGGTCTGGCTTGTGGAAGAAGTCTGCCCGGAACTATCCGGCACATCCAGCGGCCACAAGCAATCGACATAATGTGAGAGGTCTGTGCAATAATAACTAATTAATGCTGATCAAAGATGAATATGATACCAAAAACATCTTAGGTGAGTGGGGTTAAGTTAACCTGTGTAAGATGACAACTTAACCAATATTACATGAATAAAGTGGATAGGGTTAAGGCAAGCTTAACCAATAATACATATTGATTCGATAAGTGGATGGGGTTAAGTCAACTGGGCGGATAGACAACACTTAACCAATATAAGTCGGGTTAGGGCAAACCCTGCGAAAAACCCTAGTAGTGGTAGAGACCCTTTTTAGACAGTAACCCACTTAGAGGTATCGGTAACCCTGAGCTAGACAAGGTTGGGGCACGCTTACTGGGCTGATTATGAGCTGTCAAATAGGAGCGAGGGTGTAGCAGTGCAGGTTCTGACGGGTTCGTTACGCGTGCAAAAGGTGTTCCTGGCATTGGAAGATTTAGCCATTGTACACTAGTAGGTATAAAGTTGTGCAACAAAGGGTTGCCACTTAGGGAGTGATACACCCTAAGTTGGGACCCGCACAGGTATCTACAAGTTAGAAGTCGATCGATTAGTGGTAGTGTGGGGACATCTAGTATCTATTATAGGCAAGTAGACTGTCAAGGATTGTATGGGGTGGATACCTCTTACTAGATGTTATGCCTGAGGGCTACCAATTGTGGGATTCGGATTATTTTGATAAGAATTACTAGTAGGTGGTGCAGAGAATTAAATTAAGTAAGAAATCTGGGAAGTGCACTAGACATTCCTTTATATTCATCCTGTTATCCTGCTTTACCTTATATCATGGTCATATCTCTCATCCAGTTTATTCCTGTCATAATGCTTTACTTATTTTCTTGCTGAAAATAACTGGACTTGCCAAACTTTATGTCTGACCTTTTTTGTTTCGCCTCTTTTCTTTCCTTCTCTCCCCCCCCCCCCCCCCCCGGTCCTCAGGGTGGGATTTGTGGAGCTTGACTTGGATTTCTTTCTTGTTGAAGTTCTTCGAAGTGTTGGAAGTAATGCTCAGCTTTATCTCTTTTCCATTATGACTATTTGGATTGGGATTATGATTTTACTTTTAAGTACTCTGATAATAAGTTCGTTCAAGATGGATATTAATGTACTTGACTCTAGTATGTGGTTTTGATGTTGTAATCAAACATGTTTTGCTTTTCCGCTGCAATGAATAAATTTTTATTTTTCTTAAGTACACTTTTATATATCTGTCTTATGATATTATGTTCTATACTCTTATAATACTCCATGAAAGTTAATGCATTCCCTTAGTGAGTGACATTAATGGACGTGGGGTGTTACACGTGGTATCAGAGTTGAAGGTTACCAGAACAGATAAAAGATTTTGGAAAAACATTTTCAAAAGCATTTTTAGAAAGAAGTATTTTCAAAAACATGTTTTAAAGAGAGTATTTTCAAGAGAAAGGTTTATTTTGAAAAACATAATCCCAAGTGCCATATATCTATCTTTTGACTCTCTGTTTTGAATCACTCCCATTTTCCTTTCAGTATGTCTAGAGAACCCGAAATACCCGAGGGCATACTGATACCAGGCTGGTTCAGAAGGTATCTAGACGCAAGGGTAATGTCGCAGGCCCAGCAAATGCTCCTCATCCTCCCCCTCCTCGTGTAGATGCTTTTTCAAAGATATGCAAAGACTTCCGTGTGATGGGCGGAAAACCGTTTCATGGGACTAAGACATTTGCTGAAGCTATAAATTGGCTCAAGGAAGTGGAGGACTTGTTTGGTATCTTTGAGATAGACGATGGAAGGAAGGTTCAGCTACTGCTTGGTTGATGAAGGACAAAGCCTCATTTTGGTGGGAAGTCTTAGAGACCCTTCGAGCACATCAACTCAAAGCTAAGTTCTCCAGATGTCATTTTTGGAGGAAAGAAATGAGGTTCTTAGGGCACGTGGTCTCTAAGGAAGGGATAGCAGTGGATCCCACAAAGTTGGTAGCAATCCAAGATTGGAAGACTCCTAGGAATGCAACGGAATAAAAAGTTTTCTCGGTTTGGCGGGCTACTATAGAAAGTTCATCAAGGACTTTGCTAAGATATCAGCCTCACTTACACGGTTGACGAAAAAGAATTTGACCTTTTCTTGGGTTGTTGACTGTGACGATGCTTTCCAACGTTTGAAGAGGGCTTGGACGACAGCTCCAGTTTTAGTTTTTCCGGATGGGAGTAAACTGTTCACAGTGTATACCGATGCTTGCGGGACAGGGATTGACGTAGTTTTGATGTAAGAGGGAAGGGTGATATGCTATGTTGGAAGGTAGTTGAAAGTCCATGAGAAGAATTAACCTACCCACGACTTAGAGTTAGTTGCCATAGTTTTTGCGCTTAAGTCTTGGCGCCGTTACTTGTTTGGTGAGAGGTTTGAGTTGTATACAGACCATAAGTCCCTTAAATATTTGTTCTCTCAAAAAGATCTTAACTTAAGGCAACAGAGGTGGATGGAGTTCTTAGCATCCTACGATTTTGAGATTGCATATACCCATGGCAAGGGTAACGTTGTAGCGGACGCCTTGAGTAGAAAGAAGTTGACTTTGAGTCCTTTGTTTGTCGGGTGACAGAGCTTAGAGTATGTCTCTACCTTTGACTTTAGACCCTCTATTGATTATGTACCTGGTTTGTTGGCATCGTAAGAGGTGCAACCTATGCTTTTGGAGCAGATAGGTGTGGCACAGCGAGATAACCCACAGTTGATGGAGATAGTAGGAAATCTCATAAGGGGGGAGTCTTCGAGCCATCTTAGTAGGTATACTATAGATGAGAAAGGTTCGTTGCATAGGGATGGGAGACTTTGCGTATCTCGAGACGAGAGTTTGAGAAAGACAATCCTAGAAGAAGCACATCGTTCTAAGATGACCATACATCCCGGTGGAGACAAGATGTATAGGGACATGAAGCGAGTTTTCTTTTAGGTCGGAATGAAGAAGGATCTGGCTGAGTTCGTTTCTAGATGCTTAGTCTACCAGCAAGTCAAGGCTGAGCAAAAGAAGTCTGGTGGTTTGCTTCACCCTTTAGAGGTTCCGCAGTGGAAATGGGAAAGTGTTTCCACGGATTTCGTCTATGGGTTGCCGAGGTTAAGGAAGGGTAATACGGGGATTTGGGTAGTAGTGGATAGACTTACCAAGATCGCCCATTTCATTCCCGTTAAGACTAAAAGAATAGCGGCATGGTTAGCATCTGTTTATCTTCGAGAGATAGTTCGTCTACAAGGCATACCTTCCAATATTGTGAGTAATCGAGATCCCATTTTCACTAGTGAGTTTTGGAAGAGCTTGCAAGAGGCGGTAGGAATTCAATTGTGTTTGAGTACCGCTTATCACCCTTAGACGGACGGCCAGACAGAAAGAGTGAATCAGATTCTAGAAGATCTTTTAAGGTTATGCATCTTGGATTTTGGAGGAACATGGGAGAAACATCTTCCATTAGTAGAGTCCGCCTACAACAACAGCTATCAGACAAGTATTGACATGGCACCTTTTGAGGCTCTATATGGATGACCTTGTCGATCACCTACTTGTTGGTGGGAATCTATGGATAAGATTTTTCTTGGGCCCGAGATGATTAGGGAAACTTCAGAGAAGATAGACTTGATTCGAAGAAGCGTGAAGACGACACATGACCGGCAAAAATCATATGCTGAAAAGAGAAGGAATAATCTTGAGTTCGATGTTAGAGACATGGTCTTTATTAAAGTATCACCATTGAGGAATGTAGTTCGCTTTGGAGCTGTACGGAAATTGGCACCAAGGTTTGTAGGGCCATTCCCCATTACAGAGTGAATTGGACAGACGACCTACAGAGTGAAGTTGCCAGAGAAGCTTAGTGGTGTGCATGACGTGTTTCATGTGTCGCATTTGAGGAAGTGTTTACATGATACTGCGGAAGTAGTAGAGCCGAGCATGCTTAGAGAAGTGGAAGCAGAGCGAGATGCCATGATTAGACGAGCTCCTACATGCATACTTGGATCAGAGGTCAAGAAGTTACGCAACCGAGAGATCAAGTTGGTTAAATTCCAATGGGAAGATGATCAATGATACGCGACTTGGGAAACGGAAGATAAGATACGTGCATCGTACCTTTTCCTTTTTGAGGGTATGTTCTTAACTTCTCCTTTTTCTACCACTTTATTTAGACTAGCTCTATAGTTTAGTGTATCCGCTCGATTATATCTTCGATCATTAGGTAGAAAATCTTATGGTTGTAAACATGTGTTTGAAACATGTTATGTTTAGTTGATGCAAGTGGTTTCTAGTGGTTGCTCGCGGATGCATTTACATACACTTTAGGCACTAAGATCAGCTCAGACACTTCATATTGCATATATTTGTTTATTGATTGAAATTTGATGTGTTATCATGTGGATGTTGCATTTGAGTGAATGATTATGCACTCATATAGAAGTTATAAAGTGCATTAGGAATAATTTCATACATGTTGACTCATGGCACTTACATAACTCGCATTAAGGAGGTCAACTAAATCAGTAGACCGCCTGATCTTCACATTAGATAAGGAACATATACACATACTTTTGCATACGTTCATATAACATTAGAAATCTTTTAAGGATAATGGATGCTGGTGGATGATGGATGAGTAGATGGATGATTGGATGGTAGGATACATTCTTCTTAACTTGGAGATTTTGGAGACGAAATCCGTTAAGGAGGGGAGAATGTAACACCACGTAGTTTTATAATATTAAAATTGACAAATTAAAGATTACTTAATTTTTAGAAGAAGAATTAAGGGAAACGGGTTACACCATTGCGTTCGTCTCGGAATTCTGCTTGAGATAGAGTCCGAGTTTGCGTATAACGGATATAGTATGAAGAAGTTATGAAGCTTAGAAGATTTCAATTTAATTCAGAATTAAAATAATAATTTAAAACGAATTCGAAAATCAAAATTTATGAAATCTGGGTGAGCGGGAAATCTCCCGCTCTAGGGTGTCGACTCCCCCTCCCTTCCAAGGGGAGTCAACATCGGTGTCCACCCCCCCAAGGGAAGTCGACATAGGTGTCGACCCCTATAGGGGAGTCGACATAGGTGTCGACCGCCCTATAGGGGTGTCGATCCCTGTCGGCCCAGATCCGGCCGACGTGTTTTTGAAGCCTAGGGCTGACGTGGCCTTTTCTGGTTGGTTAAGTGACGTGTATTTCTGGTTTGGATGGTTCTGATGGCTTCTAAACTAATCCAAAGGCCCTAATACACATAGAACATCTATAAAAGAGCCTTAAACCTAACCCTAATTTCATTACACAAATCTATGGCGCTTCCATGCTGCCTCAACCTAAAATAAAACTAGTCTCTCTTCTTCAACAAATCAAAGTAAAGGAATTTGGTAAAGGGGAACGGATCTACAACAACAACAATGCCTAATTCTCTTCCTTAATCCAATCTTTGTGAGTTCATTAATTATTTTTAGATTAAAATAATGCTAAAGCAATTCTGACATGTTGTAAATTGGATTTGGGAATTAAAAATGATAATAAGATTGGATCTCATCAGTTATATCTTAGCTTATACATCAGATTCGTGATTCTTATATGTCATTAGTCTATATAACAGATCTGTGATTGTTATATGCCCATGTTGATATTATCATCAGTTTTATCAGCTTTATCTTTATGAACAGTTCATACTTATGCATATTTTATTGTTATTATTATGCATGTTCTTTATCTTGTCCTTTCCTATTTCCCTTTTTGGTTTTGTAGCCGGGCAACTTCGAGCCTACACCAAATCTCATAAGAGATGAACGTATGAATGGTAATTTAGGGAACGTTGGGAAATTTGGCATAATATAATTGGTTTGATTTGAACATGACAAATCTTAAATTTCGCATAATATATGTTGGGTTGATTTGGGCATGACAAATGTTAAATTTGGGGCATGATATGAAATTGAGGATTTCGGGTAATTGACATAATTAGCCTGATATTTGCATAAATGGAAAATGAATAAATTGGCTAAGATAAGCTTGCTGAGACACGAGGTTAGACTCCGTTTGCGGTAGAAGCCTGCCCGGAACCAACCAGCCTAACCAGCAACCGCAAAATATCAGTCTAATGTGAGAGGTCGTAGGCATAACTGAAAGATGCTTAGACATGAGGTTTGGTCTGGCTTGTGGCAGAAATCTGCCCGGAACCGCCCGGCACATCTAGCTGCCACAAGCAATCGACCTAATGTGAGAGGTCTGTGCATTAATAACTAATTAATGTTAATCAAAGATGAATATGATACCTAAAACATCTTAGGTGGGTGGGGTTAAGTTAACCAGTGTAAGATGACAACTTAACCTATATTACATGAACAAAGTGGATAGGGTTAAGGCAAGCTTAACCAATAATACATATTGATTTGATAAGTGGATGGGGTTAAGTTAACTGGGCGGATAGACAACACTTAACCAATATAAGTCGGGTGAGTATAAACCCCGGGAAAACCCTAGTAGCGGTAGAGACCCTTTTCAGATAGTAACCCACATAGAGGTTTCGGTAACCCTAAGCTAGGCAGGGTTTGGGCACGCTTACTGGGATGGTTGTAAGCGGTCTAATAGGAGTGAGGGTGTAGCAGTGCAGGTTCCGACGGGTTCGTTAAGCATGCAAAAAGGTGATCCCGGCATTGGAAGATTTAGCCATTGTACACTAGTAGGTATAAAGTTATGCAACAAAGGGTTTCCACTTAGGGAGTGATGCACCCTAAGCTGGGAACTGTACAGGTATTTACAAGTTAGAAGTTGATCAATTAGGGATAGTGTACGAACATCTAGTATCTATTATGGGTAAGTTGGCTGTCAAGGATTGTATAGGGTGGATACCTCTTACTAGATGTTAAGTCTAAGGGCTACCAATTGCAGATGGGATCATTTCAATAAGAATTACTAGTAGGTGGTGCAGAGAATTAAATTAAGTAAGAAATCTGGGAAGCGCACTAGACATTCCTTTATATTCATCCTGCTATCCTACTTTACCTTATGTCATGGTTATATCTTTCATCCAGTTTATTCCTATCATAATGCTTTACTTATTTTCTTGCTGAAAATAACTGGACTCGCCAGACTTTATGTTTGGCCTTTTTTGTTTTGCCTCTTTTCTTTCCTTCCCCCCAGGTCCTCAGGGTGGGATTAATAGAGCTTGACTTAGATTTGTTTCTTCTTGAAGTGCTTGGAAGTGTTGGAAGTAATGCTCAGCTTTATATCTTTTCCATTATGGATATTTGGGTGGGATTATGATTTTACTTTTATGTACTCTGATAATAAGTTCGTTCAAGATGGATATTTATGTACTTGACTCTAGTATGTGGTTTTGATGTTGTAACCAAACATGATTTGCTTCTCCGCTGCAATGAATAAATTTTGATTTTTCTTAAGTACCATTTTATATATCTGTCTTGTGATATTCTGTTCTATACTCTTATAATACTCCACGAAAGTGAGTGACATTAATGGATGTGGAGTGTTACAGATACTTTGAGCTCAATATGTGTGCACATGCACAAGGTGCACACCTAACGGGCTCTGGGGCACTTCCAAATATTGCAACAAATTTTGTCTATTAAAAAGTAATTAAACTGAGTAATTTTCTATAAAGTATAAGGTTATAATGCATAAAATATCATTTAAAATCTTAAAGGGGCATTTCCTCAAACACCTAGCAAAATGTATGATGAAATGGCTATTCAAGACGAATTCCTACAGCTTTATGGGGCAACTTATTTTTCATATAAAAACAAGTTAAAAAATTTCATAAAACCTCATTTCAGACTATTTTATAATCATAGAAAATATAATTTTGTGATACTTGCCATTTGATGGTTTCACACCTCTTACTGGCTGTATACCAGTTTACAAAGGACACACATACATGAGCAAATATGCATAAGTTTTACTTATATAAGGAGAAAATGACTTATTTTTCTTAGTTAATAACATGAAACTGTATATTATTTGAAGAAAACATGGCATGAGGAAATATCAGAGACATGATGTACACATTTGAATTGTGTACCCTATCCTTTTTTTACTTATACATGCCAATACCATACACATATATGCATCAAAGGTACAAATGCTCAAATATATCTTATTTATGCTTGACTAATGTCAAAATTTCTTTAAGTATACAGGCTATTTAGTACATACTAACACATTGGATAATTTCAATCATCTATATCCATGTTACTAAAGCATAAGGTACTACTTTCTTTACTGGTTTCGTAGAGTATCAGCATTACATTTGTTTCCTTCAAATAATAAATAATATCCCCAGTCTCTTGCAAACACTTTGCAAACATTTATTTTAAACATTAAAACTACTAAGAACTTCCTAAGATAACTGCAGCTATTCCACTTGATAAAGCATCTCAAATTTTCACTCTCAAGACCTCATATTCAAGCCACTTTTCCTGAGTCAATACCTTGTGCTACCCCATTATAAATGAGACACCCCAAAGGTTGAATAAACAACCAAATAGGGTCAAATATACAATCTGGTATGAGTATAAATCAACATTTAAATGACATTCTTGGATTAAATTCCTCATCACAAATATATGTGCATGTGTACATGTCATGGCATATGCAGACATTACTTCACCTCATATAATTTCACAAATATGACCCCAGTACCTTGTATACATGTCATTACACCCTATAACTTCATGCATTTTGCTAACCTGGACTGATCACAAGTTTATACCACTGGGTCACCAACCTAAAGTACCATGTATTGAACACTAGTGCACATTGTGTTTCCCAAATACACAAAGGCCTGTAAGGCTTGCATTAAGCCATATGCATATCTAACATCCTAACTTGATATTAGATAGATCAATACAACAGGTGACTAGCACCACAACCTAACCCACTTCCCGTTTCTAGTTAGGTTTTAATCAGTGTTGACCCAACTATCCCCCACATCCTACTGATGTATGTAGCCCCATCCAGAATGATGCATAAACTGTACATGTTCAGCTGTTAAATGTGTATATAAGCACTCACTCAAGATAACATTACATAAACACAATTCATTCATCTAGCAACATAAATAACATATGACGTAAGAAGGCTTTTGATATACTAGATATTCGGTGCATTATCAATTAATAAAGCTATGTGCAGATACTATATTGCCTTAAGCATAGAATGAGGGTAATTAGGACACCCCAAACCTTATACTCTCCTGTTATCAAATATAATCTAAATCAGGGAGGTATTATTGGAAAGTGGATCAGCATATGGGCACTTACCATATGTTCCATTTACCTCATTTCCAAAAGCAAACATAAGCTTTGAATTCACTTACTCAATGTTGCTTACTTCCAGATTATTCAGTCCTACCTTAAGGTAATATTCATAATATTTCCTAGTTTTATTATCAGATTTTTAAGTATTATACAAGTAGGCTTAGACTTATTTAGTCATGCCTTCATACATTTAGATTATTAAAACAAACATTCAAACTGCATAGAACACATATAAAATGAAATATTCATATAATAAAAGCTACCTAAATAGGACTTATTGTTATTTAAATAGTATGATATGCTCACCAAAGTTCTTCCTCCTCCTAACTCTAAGTTTTCCAGTTTCTTCCTTGTTCTCTACAGCTTCTTCAGTAGTTATTTTGCAGAGAAAATGTTATGGTATTAACCCTCTCAAAGATGGTTTGTATGCTATTTATAATCAGTGTGTACCCTAGGGTTTTGCCTTATACCAAATTCCAGTATTATCCTTTATTTATGTGTATTAGTATGACTACATTTTGCAATACAAACTATTCTCGGGTGTACTACCCTTTTGTGCATTTAGGTCGTAGGCAAAAAATGGTAACATGCTTCTCATTCAAATGGTGTAATTCTTGTTGGTCCCCTCCCTTTTTGCTTTTGATTTTCCTTTTGTCATTTAAAATAAGAAATAGGTTTGCATAATGACAGAAGAAATCCAAATACCAAATTCAAATATTGTTTTCCTTCGGCTAATATATCAAATATTCTAAGTGTAAATGTTATATAACACACATATTACATATTCAATTTAAATTTTGTACATGTCCATGCTTTACCCTTAAAAACATTACCATTATATTTTACTCTGATTTTTAATTCAGCACTGATACTATTACTATATATATTCACTTATGTAGCAAAGAACTAGAATACTTAATTATGACATTTCTGGAGAACCCAAAACCTTAGGTTATCACAGATGGTTATTTCTTTGATGTAGAAACGATTATAATATCATAATAGATATGATTTCAAAATGGTTTGGGTTATCATAAGGTAAAAATTGTCTGTATTTATTTGTGGATTGATCTTATGATTATCCTTTTCTTTTTAAAGGATTTTTACTTTAAAATCAAGTTTAATGTTACCTATAAACTTAATGAGTTTTCTTATGTTGGTTCATCAGACTGATCCGTGACGTTCGCAATGTTTGGGTCAGACCGAGTTTTACAGGTTCAAGCTATCAAATGCTGTGAAGAGACGAGCTGGAAGAGTTCAGACGTATGGTATTTTATAGTTATTATTCTGTTGTGCGATTATATACATGAATAGGCTGTTATAACTTTCCAGATTGTCTGTCGTACTCTGATGATTGTAAGTACTATTTCAAGCTCTCAATAAAAATTTATTTCTATATGATATTTTTTTCACTGCGATGTGAGACTCTGTATATTGTTGTTTAGTTTTCTTCTTCTTCTCTTCTTCTATTCTTAACTTCTTTCATTCTTATCTCACCCTCTTATTTCTTTTTTTTTTTAGCTTTCTGGGTTCTCGATACTCCGGTTTTTGCAAGTATATATGGGTTTATGTATTATTGTCAAAATTCGAGCATCGAATTTTCCGAGATGGTACATATTTATTTCACGAAACCCAATTATAAATATGGATTCATATATAAAACTTCTATTTTTATATAACTTATAAAATATAATTGATAACCTTGCTTCAGTTATGCAAATTAATTTTCATAATTTCAAAATGGTCAATTCGCTTAACGGTGAATTAACTTCTTAAAAAGATGGATTTTAGGCCATATTTGTCAATCGTTTAATCAATACTGTTTATTGATTAACAACACATCAATTGTCGAATTCAATTTAATAATCGATACCCAAATCAAATTTAACGTTACTTATGTTAAACATTTTTGTATATAAATAATATGGGAACAAATAACATATAAAAATTTGAGGTATCCAGCTGGATCCCTACAACTTATTTTCCCTACATCACAACTCATGATGTCATTATATAATGACATAGGAAATGGAAATTTTAATCTAATTCATCCAAGATGACGGAAATATAAATAATGAAAACCATCAAACAATCAAACTAACAATAATCATCGAAAACATCCAAACATCCAATTTATACTAACAACTATAAATTATAATTATATGAATTTTACAACAACACAGTATTTTAGAAAGCATGAGAGTTAACTCACATTTCATTTTCAATCGACGAATTCAGGTCGATTTGTATAATTTCAAACTAGAGTTTAAAATTAGACAAAAAGCTAATTAGCTCCAAATCCAACCAAACCAGCTCGTATGCGTAGACATCATCCATTCGGTTCTAACGGATTTTTTTGTGTGTAATTCTGATCACCAATGAACAAATTATGACTATTACAAGAGTTAAATATTCACTAATTCCACTGATGACCAAATTAAAATTAATTATCTAGTTAATACTTCTTCCCACTAGAACACAATTTGAACCTGATCATGCTAACAATTAACCAATGCTGACCCCTTTTGACTTCTAACCTCAACCTTTCGGCTACCAAACCCGGCCTCCGATTTCACCAAATGACCTAGCTCCTTCTCCTTCACCCGTACACCACCATGAAGCAGACTCCAGTGATCCCTTAACAAACACGATCTGAAGCCTCCTCAAGCTAAAGTATGGCGACGAGATTCACGTCGAGGCGACGCATTACCTCAAACTTCGCTATAAAATGCTAAACAACCCCTGAAACCCGAATCCAAGCTTCAATCAACACAAAGTCTTCTTATTGTAAAAAAAATCCGAGCCCTAGCTCGGTTAAAAGAAAACCGAACCCAGGAACTATACTCACCTCTAAAAATACATATAGTTGAGAAGCTCACCACCACATGAGGCCAACGAATCAAGAATTAGGTGATTTCATTTAGGATTTGATTTTGTATAACTTTTAAGGATTTAGCAAGCAGCGGCCTAAAATTTCATTAACTGGGGTATAAATTAGGTTTCGAGGAAGTGGGTATTTATCGGGAAGATGTAATATTATTTTATTTCATTATAATATTTGCTTGTATTTTCATCAAATGTTTTACGCTCTTACGGTCAGGTATGAGCTCCGACCGCGATGAAACTTGAAATCCTATAATAAAATAATATTCCGGACTCGAAGAATTGGTTTCGTCGAATTTCAAGACCATTCAAAAAATTCATATTTTAATTTCAAAACGTTAATCAATGCACGTTTATATTGTGCACGATCATAAAACATTTCCAATTGACTCAAAACTAGAAATCTTACAATAATTAACCATTGTAGATTTTATAAAATTGGTTTCGTTGAAATCCGAGGTCATTTGAAATTTGGCTATTCTCAAGTGTTAAATTAAATCGATAAAATATAAATTTATTTTAAAATAATCAAATTATAAATTAATATTAATATAATCAAATCCATTGATAACGAATCATTATTTTCGTATATATTCAAATAGAAAATATATTAATTGTTAGAATCATTTTCTATTCAATTTTAATTAAGAGTTCGATTATTTCTAATTTCCGTATTACGATAATTCAATATATTCGAAATTTAGCGTATTATGCTTATTAAATCGATAAACTCTATATATGAATACATTTATATTCCCAAATTGACATTTAAAACAAGTTTTAAATGTTAAAACTAAACGGCTAAAAATTTGGGTCGTTACATTTTTTTTCCTTATAAAATAATTTCGTCCCCAAAATTACTAGAGCAGAAAAAATGCTTCAAACTCGTTAACTTTTCAAAAACCATATGGTTGAAATCCAACACTTCACATTTCTACAACTTTAATTCAATTCAAATAATGAATTCCTATTTCAAATTCAAAATCTTTCAAATTGTACGCAATTTGAAAATCATCCCTTAAACTTACAAAAGCTTGAAAAAAAATCTAACTCCCAAATTTATTTATTTATTTGGGCCGAGACACTGTTGCACAACGGGACTTTGGCAATATCACAAGAGAGAGAGATATGTATACATCGACCCACACAGTTGAAAAATACAATATATGATAGTTTCTGTATCCTATTTTGCATTCTTGCATAACTGTACCTTATATAAGTGTTATTAAGCGAGTTCACTTCATATTTATGTGATCTATGCAAGCAATAATCGCGACACTCAACTCCATGTACCTGTACTTACTCAATTTAAGCAAGTGAGACTCAATATATGAAGTTTTAACAACATTCTTCCTTTAAAGTTGAATAAATCACATAATTTACATGTTCTACAAGCTACACATATATATATTTATAAGACATCTCGGGATTCCATCATCCGAAATCTGATTTTTATCCCAACAAACAATCCATTTAATTCACATGAGTTCATATTTATTTAATAAATTGTTATAGTTTATAAATGACCATACCATGATTTTTCTAAAAATTTGATTTTGACATAACTCAAAATCTACAACATGAAACCTTTATTTTTCTATTCAAGTAGACAACAATAATCCATTAGACCTGGAAAACTCTTGTTTTAAAGAATTCTGACTTATATTGAACCCTATACATCCATTTGAAGCCCAAAACTTGTATTACGAACTATCGCGACGTGATGAGCTCGTTTTTAATTAATATTTTCAAACTTTATTTAATTGATAAATTTCATCTCCATTCTCTTATATTTAAATACATTTAGCTAGGTTTTCAAATCTAACTTTAAAAATTTGACTGTCCAAAATTATCAAATTTTCCATTGAAAATTCATAACTAAGCTTTAAAATCATTTACAACTCATTTTTTTAATATTTGATTCCACTCGATATTATTTCTAATCCAATCCAATTTTTATTTATCTTAAATTAAATTTTAACATGCATAAGTTAAATTTAAATTCAAAATTCAAATTCTCGGTATTTATTTCAAATTCTTCTAAAGTAATATAAATATATTCATATATTTATTACCATTGGAAAATTCAAAACATTAGAATTTTTAAAACTTGTTTCTCACAAACAACTTCCTATTAAATAATTTACTATGGTAGCAATTCATCACTTAGAAACTCAAAAATGAACACCGTTGATGTCCGAATCATCCTCGGAATTATTTTTCAGCGACTGAAGTGAGTTCAGTGCTTAATCACTTTCAAAAATCCATCTAAAAACAATTATTATTCAGAAATTCCTTCAAAGTAATGTTATATTACTTTATAATACTTCAGAATATAATTTCTAAACACTCGGGATTTAAATTCTCAATTTTGGTCTGAATCTGATTTTAATTTAACTCATTTGTATATTTCATTCTTATACAAATTCTATTTGGTTATATATAACCACTTCAATATTATAATCTCTTTTGATCATAATAATAACAACCAACCACATCAATAATTTGAGAAAACTATTCTTTTATATCAAAATATAACCTAGGAAAAATTATTTCATTTACCCACTTCAAAAGAATACTATATCGAACTTCTCTGTTCAAGTGTTTGGAAACAATTATCAATATGATTGTACATTATGTATCCACCAGAATTCATAAACTACTCAACAAATCAATAAACATAATATAGAACAACTTTTATAACAGTAACAAGTAAGCTCTCTCATATACATACATATACACTAAAACTCAATCTAGAGTATTACTAACCCCTTCTCTATTGAGTTATCCCAACCAAAGCTTAGGTATTCGCTCAACCTAAGCTCTGATTCCAAATGTAATACCCCAAATTTTCCGTATCATTTAAATTGAAATTTATCCACACATGTCTAACTCAAAAGGCATAGGAAAGCGAATAGTTATGCGAAATAAGCTAGAGGGTGAGAAGAAGAAAGAAAGAACTAATTGAATAGAAGAAGAAGAAGTCCGACATTACAGAATCATAGTAGAATAGAATCTCATAGCAAAATGAACAAAATATAATATACCAATATTCTTTACACAAAGAGAAAACTTTATATATATATATATGATTATACAATAAGAGTACACAACTAGATCAGCTTATAAAAAGCTGGTACAAACAACACACCCAACGGAAATAAATTAATACCAGAAAATACGAGAATACATCTCGACTCTAGCTCCTCTCCTGAAGCTCCAAGAAAAACCTAATGCAACCTGGTAAAAAAAAACTTGGTCTAATCTGAGCACATTTTGAGGATAGAAAAATCATCCACATCAGTCTGGAATACTTTCTGTGATAAAACTCACCACAAATAACTTGTTAAACATTTAAAATCCTTTAAAAGAATGGGACTCTTGTAAGACACGACCACACATAAACATGACATGTTATTTTACCTTACGATAACCAAATCAAATTTATATTATAAAATCCAATGATATTATATAATGTCTGTCAGCCTACAAATAAAATAGGAATATAGTCGAAAAGCTTGCATCTCACTTTTCAACATAGTCGGTTTACATCTAAAACGTACAGCTAGTATTGAAGTTTGGATTTCCAATATGACTAGGTATGGAACCTCCTTCTGATTAGAGTTCTTTAGAGATAAAACAACGGGGGTTCAACAAGAACATTTTGCAACGTGGCCACACAGACCGACCACTCATTTAACTTGAGTGTACTAAATATATCAACACCATGATTGGAATCGGCAACCGTTTCATTCTGTAGCATACAAAAAGGGACAACTGATTTCTCTAGATTAGATGATGATATACCTTAATTGGTATGACCCACCTATCCCTGTTGCCTACCTGATTTCAGTCATTTCCCGATTGATGAGGCTTGAGATCTCGGTTATCATTTTCAGAAAAAATTACATTCCTTTGAATGCCACATTGTCAGATCTATTAGATCACTAAATTATTTCCACAAATATACTTTAGGGTTAAACTAACAGAAGTTGTCTTCTCCACCACCAAACTCGGTATATTTGTAAAAATTTGTATATATATAAAACCAACGTACATGATTCTAGGAATACTCTGGTAGACATTCGTCCATACAAGTTTGTTCTACGACTGAATGAAACTAAAGATACCCTAGAATATAGTGGTTAATGCTACAAGTTTGATCTTAGTAGCTAACCAGAGACATTAGCGAGCACCCCCATCGCTCCAAAGATCCATGTCTTCAAGTCATCTTGATTTGTATAGCCATTCCTACAAGTTAGTTTCCAAACGAAGAGTTGATTTGAAGTGGTTTTGGGTCCAGTTTCCATCCCTGTCTCCTTAAACTAACATGTCAAAAAGAATATTCATTGATAGTCAGTTCTTTAACTTTCAAATCAAAACAGTATAGTAAAGTATATCGACAGCACAGACTCTTTTCATTAAAACCATTCATTGAAATCGTTTTATTGATTATTAAAATTCAATCCATATTTATCATAACTGGATAATTATATTTTCAAATCTCCCCTTTTTTCGTTACTTTGAAAATCTAACCATACACTTATTTATTTAAAATAGGCGTATTCACAAAATCCCTTCTTTATTTCCTTTACTTTGAAAATATCGCTATATTAAAAAAAACCTTTGAATTTCCTTTAATTTGGAATGGCGTTATACATTCACTAGGTTTCATTCCCAAATCTTATATGGGCCAAAATAATGTCATGCGATAGATTTCTTATTACATAAACCTAAATGGTTTTACTTAACTTCAAAACTTCATAGATTTATGTTTAAAATTTCATTTATGAAAATAATAAATAAATTTCCAAATTCGCTTCCGTTCGCAAACTAGTATAACCTCTTGTTTCATTTTCTTCGAAACCCCTAGTTATATACTCATTTCTTCAAATAAGTGCTTTCATGTAACCATACTATTTTATTTTGAAAATAGCGGTATATATACTTACCCCGAAGGTATAAGTATAGTCACATTTCATCTATGGGCCAAACAATGTTAAATATTAGACTATTTATTATAAAACCCAATATTTTTATTCAATTTCTAAACTTTGCAAAATAAAGTTGCAATGCTTTTTATGAAATAATTATTTATTTACAACCTTATTACCATTTTAAACTAATACCATCCTTTGGATAATAATGAAGTTGTTCAAGTTGGGGTATTGTATTTATCTCTTAGACCTTGACTTGACAAAGTTCTTACTTTTAGAAAGATAAAAGTTTGTAACCCAAAAACTGATATTAATATAATATCGTACAAATCTCACTTACTAATTTTTTTTTTTGAAAGCTAAGCGCAAAATTTTATTTCTCTATATGAAATGATTACAATATAGTCTATCGCAATAAACAAAATACAAAAATTAACTGCAAGAAAATATCAAAAGTTCACCACTAAAAATAACAAGCCAATACTAAAATCTCCAATGATCACTTATTTCGCTGGACAACTACATAGATCCACCTGAATAATCGGATAGCAACTGATTAGCAGTAAAAAATTCCAAAAAAAAGTTCTACAATCTGCATTACTACGTCATCATCCCTGCAAGAACTTCGAGAGTATTTCCTATCTACACCAAAACACTACATTATGTATACTGAAATAATCACCCAGCAATCTTAAAACCAACTGTAGCACACCTCAATTCAATACAGTCATTCCTTCGTATTAATTCCTACTTCATACAATCCAAAACAGCCTCAAGGATTGATCAATCAATCAAAACTCAGAACACCATTAACAAGATACCCCAGAAATAAATTCTACCAAAGAATCAATTAATGACATGATCATACATTGGTTCCTCTTTGTATGCCGCTTTGAAGACTTCATGTTGCTATTCATTGGCATCACATCCTCCTATTTGTAATCGATACCATTATCTAAGTCATTTGAGTCATCCCAGAATTTGCTTTTCAATTTGATGCTACTGGATTTATACTTGGGAATTGAGCTAGTGGGCACAGCCGAGGACAAAGAAGCCATAGCAATGTCAACATTTGGGAAGGTTAACCCTGATCCAGTAACAGGGGATGAGGCTAAAAAGGTAGAAGTAGGCTTACTTGTAGGAGGAAGAATAATAGAAGATGGAAGTGACAGATGAGCATATGGAGAAGCCGTTGTAAAACCAGAGGTATGAACCGACGAAGAGGAAGACGGAATTTGAAAACTAAAACTGGACGAACAGGACATTGAAGAGTTAGCCATACCTGATTTGAATGCTAATTTCGAGATAGAAGCACTCCCCACAGTAGCCTCTACTACATTAAACAATGATTGTAAACCAAAATCTCCCACAGGCTGTTTATTACTATCAACGTTATTATTGCCAGTATTAGTCACTTTTGACCAACAGAAATATTGCAAGATTTACCCTTATTAACATTATTATTGCCAGAAACAGTATTATTATTATTGAGTGATAAACTACTAGATTTTCCACAAGCACCTTTATCAGTATTAACATCTAAAATTGAGGCCATATCGTTATTGACAACTGCTTTACCCTTATCATTCACTACTGAATCCTTATTGGAATTCTTTCTACTCCATATCGTCTTTTTCTTTGATATAACCTTCGTCTAACCCTTGTTATTATTATCATCTTTACCCTCTCCCTTAAACTGCTTCTTAAAATTAGTATTATTCACATGAAACTCTTCACCATATAATCCATTATGCATCTCATCGGATGCATCCACATTAACTCCCTGAACATAGTCATATGTTCTATGACCAAAACATTTATAGGTTACACAAATGCTTGGCTTCCATTCATACGATAGTTTAATAGTGGGGCTATCACTCCAACATGTCAATTCAATCAAATCAGCAGCTCAACATTCGGAGTAATTTCCACAAAAGCTTTCACATAACTAATACGCTATAACTTCTCAGTAGAATAATCAAAACATATTAGTCTACCAACACGGCATGCTAACCAGTTCATTCCCACCAAAGTCCACAATAATAATGGTTTATTAGAAAGCTGAATCCAATAGGAACCTTCTTTATCTGCTTTTGAGAGCTTCCAATAGTAGGATCCCATTTAGAAATGATGAACATTCTACCCCGAATGAAAACTGTATTCGAATGATGAATCTTCTCTCTGTCGAGATCATTAGTGAAATGAAAATAAAAGTTGATACCATCAGATTTATATCTAAATTCCCCAACTAATTTCCATCGAGCTTTCAAAAAATTAACTACTGCAGAGTATGGAAGCATACCATCGAGAAAGAAACCTACCAGATGGTTACTCTAGTATTTTAATCCGTCCTCCTTAACGAGATCTGGTAATTCAGGAGCATCCTTCCTGATGTTGAATTGAATTGGCTTGTAATGTCAAGCATTCCTAGGAAGAGATTGAAACAGAGAGGCAAAATCCGACTTAGCATCTGATTTATTCATAGAAGCTTCAGGCTTTGAATTGGATGTAGAATTATTAAGATCCACTCCACATCCATCAGCTCGATTAACATCAGATTGAATAGCATCAGATCGAGATCCATCAGAAGAGACATCAGACGGGGGAGGAGGCGGAGGAGGTTGAGAGGATGATAGAGGAGGAAAGGAAGAAGAGTCGAAAGCAAAAGAAGAATCAGAAGATGGAATCACCATGAATCGCCATTATCGTTTAGAGGAAATTATCGCAACAATATTTACTATTTTATTTAAACTATGGTTTCATAAACCATTGCTTACATTTGAAAAAAAAGGCCTTCCAAACATAACTATTGTTACTTAATTCGTTTATTAAGTAAATTTATACTAAAATACCAACCTTTAGTTTCAACCTAGTTAATATAATTTGTTTACAACTTGGGTTTATTACAAAATCCATTTTTCCAAATCCTTTACGTAAATCCATTTTATCGTCTTATCATAACTTAACTTGGATAGATTTCAAAGCTCATTCCCCAAAGTTTCCACAAATATCCATTTAATCATCTTCCCTTTGCAATTTGAAAATCTCCTTTCAAATCCAATTAGTTTACTTAATTTAATTATTAATTAAATGTTTGTTTATAATCATTGCATTGGTTTTAAATCTCTATTGAAAACTTAGTTTATAAAACTTGGATTTATTAAGAATCCCCTTTATAAATCCTATTACAGAATTCAATTAAATATCATTTCAACTTGATTACTTCTTAATTGAAAAGGTAATCACTCTGATTATTACTAATAAAATAATAATAAACTTCAACATTTACTGAAGTAAAAATGGTTTACTTCACTATTAATATAAATAGAATAGTTAATCTCTTTTAAAAAGGTTATCAAAATAAGAATTTACTTTATTAATAATAAATAACTCAATAATTATATTTAAACAAGGTTAGTAAAAAGAACTAACTTTTTAAGAAACTTATTTAGTTCAAACAACTATTTGTCAAAAATTATTCCTATTAGATTAATTGAAAACAAATTAATCTAACAACCAGTTTCAATTTAAACAGTTGACTTAGTCAACCTGAAAACATCAGTTAACTTGTTAACTGGTTTTCACTAATACTTTCTCTTAAATTAATTAATTTAATATAATTCTAATTAATTGTTTCATAGAAATAATTATTCCAAATTATTAACCTAGGGATTAGTTTCAGACTTACTTGCTTATAAAACTTATTTAAGACATAAAATTGCAATATAAAATATTCTATAATTATTTCATTAAACCCAATCATAAATATGGATTCATATATAAAACTTCTATTTTTATATAACTTATAAAAATATAATTTAAAACCTTGCTTCAGTTATAAAAATGTTTTTTTATAACTTCAAAATAGTTAATTTACTTGATTGCAAATCGACATCTTAAAAGAATGGATTTCAGGCCACTACTGCAAATCATTTAATCAACACTGCCTATTAATTAACAACGCATCAAATGTCAAATTCAATTTAAAAATCAATATCCAGACCAAATTTAACATTACTTATGCTAAACAGTTTCATATATAAATAATATGAAAACAAATAACATACAAAATATTTGAGGAATCCAGCTGGATCCCTCCAACATGATTTCCCTGCATCATAGCTCATAATATCATAATATAATGGCATATGAAATGGAAAATTTAATCTAATTCATCCAAGATGACGGAATATATATATCGACAACTGACAAACTAACAAACCAATAATAATCATCTGAAACATCCAATTATTACTAACAACAATAAACTATAATTTTATGAATTTTACCATATCACGGTATTTCAAAAAGCGTGAGAATTAACTCACAATTCATTTTCGATCGAAAATTTCAGGTCGTTTTATATAATTTCAAACTAGTGTTTAAAATCAGACAAAAACCTAATTAGCTCCAAATCCAAGACATCACTCATACGGTTCGAAAGGATCTTATTTTGTGCAATGTTTGATCATGTGTGAACCAGTTATGATTATTACAAGATTACGAGAGTTAAATATTCAGTAATCTCAATATTTACCAATTTTAAACTAATTACCTTGTTAATACCTCTTCTCCCTTAAAACATAATTTGAACTCGCTCTTGATAACAGCTAACCCACGCTGACCCCTTTTGACCGCCAACCACCACCTCTTCGACCGCCTAATCTTGCCTTCGATATCACTAAATGACATAGCTCCTTTTCCTTCACCCGTATGCCGCCATGAAGCAGACTCTGATGATCCCCTAACAAACATGGCCTGGAGCCTCCTCAAGCTATAGTACAACGAAGAGGTTAACATCGAGTTGATGCATGACCTCAGACTTTGGTAGAAATGCTAAACAACCCTTGTAACCCGAATTCAAGCTTTAGTCCATACAAAGTCTTCAATTTGTTAGAGAATCCAAGCCCTAGCTTTGTAAAAACAAAATTCAAACCTAGGAACCTTGATCACGCCTATAAAAACACATATAGGTGAGAAGCTCACCACCACACGAGGACAATGAATAAAGTATTAGGTGATTACGTTGAGGATTCAAATTTATAATTTTTTTTGAAGGATTTGACAAGCGGCAACCTTTTAATTTACCGTGGGATAAATTAGGTATCGAGGAAGGGGGCATTTATAGGGGAGGTTTAATATTATTTTATTTATTCGCTTGTATTTTCATCAAACGTTTTATGCTTCTATGGCCATGTATGAGCTCCAATCGCGATAAAGTTTGAAATCCTACATTAACTCAATATTCCAGGCCCAATGGAACTGTTTCGTCGAACTCCGAGACCTTTCGAAATAAATCCTATTTTGATTTCAAAATGTTAATCGATATGCATTTATATCGTGCATGATCACAAACAACTCCAGTTGACTCGAAACTGGAAATCTTACAATAATTAAACATTGCGGATTTTGTAAAATTGGTTTTGTTGAAATATGAGATTGTTTGAAAATTGGTTATTCTCAAGTGTTAAATTAAACCGATAAAATATAAATTGATTTTAAAACAATTAAATCTGTTGACAATAGTTTATTATGATCATATATATTCAAATAGAACTTATACTAAATGTTCGGATTGTTTTCGATTCAATTTTAACTTAGAATTCAATTATTATATTGATAATTCAATATTTTTGAAATTTAATTGTATTCTGCTTATTAAATTGGTAAACTCTATATAAAATCCAGTTATATTCCCAATTCAATATTTAAAAAAAATGTTCAAAATTAAACGGCTAAACATCCGAGTCATTACATGTTCCATTATGTTTATAACTAATGAAAACCTCACTTTTATTGTGTAGAACGTTATAGTTTCGTTTAGAGTTAGAAATGACTACTTATGAAATTGTGCAGTCATTAGGGCCAAATGGGCTTATAAACAAAACTCATATACTTATTGATATAAATATCTACCACAAACTCTAGCATCAGGCTCTAATTCACTTTCTCAACCCTAACCTTGAAATCCAAACACTAATCTCATTTTAATAATTATTTGCAAATTAGAAATTGTAATAAAAATATCAAACTATTCAGGAAAATTCAAAAAAATATGAAATCGAAGGTCTCAATTATACAAGTTAGCAGAAAGTGTTCATTTTTTGAAACAGTGCTTAGATATATGGAAAATTGTAGTCAATCCTGTAAAATTTGTAACCCTAAAGCAAAATATAGGGTTTTTTTAGTGTGCAATGGTCAACGAAGATGTCTAAAAGAAAGTTGTAGTGCTTGAGCAAATGAATCTAGTGGTGGGTTAGATTTGATCTATGGTGTTTGGGATTAGCCGAAATCGTCTAAAATAGGGATGAAACCCTAAAACTTTTAGGCGGTTGGCGTGAGGTCCACAGGAAGTCGTAGGATAAGTGGTTCATGGTGGAGGTGCTACTCGTCGAGGGCTTCATGATGTAGGTGTTCTTGGGTTGAATGGTTGTTGGAGTGAGGTGATATGGGTGGTTGAAGTTTAGACCTAATGGGTTATTCGGTCGCGTGTTGGTTGTAATGGATGAGGGGAAGAAGGAAGGAAAAGGATGATGAGGTGTAATGTGAATGGGGCAGGTATGTTGTTTATTTTTGTTTTAATTTAAAATTCCAACCTTAAAGCATCAACAACTTCTGCATACAGATTCAGATTTGCACACAGTTTTTTCCTTTAAATTCATATCAAAATTCTACATGATATGGCACTGGTTTGGACAAACACCCCTACATTAGGATTTCTTGTTAATGGTTGATCAAGGTTGATAGATTCACCCCCCTGAAACAAGGAGTTCTGGCTCTGGAGGTATAATATCAACCGCTTGGTGACCATCCGATGCATCAACTATGGTTATTTCATACCCCCTTTTCTCTGCGTACTATTTTACTTACTATTCCCGCGGATGTTGCATTATAGACTGTTTGATTACTCTTGCTCCCATCATGATAAATCCGACCCCTTCCCCAATTCCTACCTACATATATAGGATAATTTAATAAGTTAACGTCTTTCTTTGTAGCATGGTCGGGGAAAGAATGGGAAAGACGATTTCACTATATTTTTTACATGGAATAGGGCATATCACAAGAATATTTCTTTTAATAAAGAGATGATCAGAAAAGATAGATTATCCTTTCTTTCACCTCGGGAGAAATATGATTGGTGAGGGCTAATTCGAATCCCTTGGGTAAAATAAGAACATCCCCCATGTTCTAATCCCCTTTTTACCATTAGCAAAGACTTGTTTCACTTTCATATCATTAGAAATTCGAAAAACTGCTTCAAATACAATATTAGGAAGTGCAACTTGCGGAATTTCAATATCCACTGGCTTATTTGCTCGGTTGCTTCTCGTGAATTTTCATAACTTTTCTGCATAAAAATGGGATACACACTTGAAATAGATGCTCAAGTTATTACATATATCATGATCGATACAGAAATAATTTGAGTTGTACGTCCCTTTACCTAAGAAAAAGTATTTCTATTTTGCATGATCCAATCATTGATACCGGAATTTTTACAATAAATTAGACGGGTGGCTATTATAGTTCTCTATCCATGAGTTTGTCATTATACCGCAAAAATTCGACGAAAACAGGACAAAGGCCTTGAAAAGTATAAAGAATGATATCAATCAAAAAGTTTTACACATAAAAAAAGCTTTTTGATTGATATCAGGAAATCAAATAAGTTTATCATTCATTCATCGAATGATAAACGACGATAAGCGAAGGAGATTCGCGATTAAAAAAAATGGAAGATCCAATATTTCACAATTGTATCTAGAATAACTGGAAAAGTGGAAACAAGACCAGCTATAATTTTCTCATTACGAGCCAATCCAAAATCATTATAGAGCGATCCAATCATCCGTTCCTAACCATGGGTTGAGTGAAATCCCATCCATAAATCAATAATTAAAAGAATAGAAAAAGCTTTTATTATGTCATTTAATTTATAGAAAAATTCCTGAATCCAAGAGTTCAGAATAGCAAGTTCTTTATTGCTTAGAATTAAATAACCACTTAGAATAGTAAAATAGATTATATTGTCGACAAATGCAAAATAATATGGAGATGATATTTATTATGTGTTTTGACCAATTGCATCATTTCCTTTTGTATTCCTATAAGAAGCTTTTTTATATGTGTCTCTCGATAATCTTTTATCATTTCATCCAACAAGAATAGTTCTTCTAATTCTAGGAATTTTTATGAAGCATTATTCTCTTGAATATCATTCAGAAAAACAATTGAATAGCCTAGTATTCCACCAATGAATAATCCAAGGTTTTAGACTTTTCTAAAATTAGAGAGCTCCACCATGACAAAAATAAAATGGATGCAAGATATGCGAGGGAAGCCAATGCTTTCTTTTGTTTTCATTTTTTCTGTGAATTGTTAATTAGCTGTTTCATTTGTCAACTTTATCTGATCTTATATACTTCTCCAAAGCACGAGTTCTACAATAAGGTATCGAACATATGGATCTATTACCAAATTTTTGTAAAAAAAACTAGTCCTTAGATCTTGACAAAAGAATATAAAAATAAAATTAAGGATCTCGTTTCGAATGAAATATATATATTTTTATAATAGAATAAGTAAATTGTAGGTAAATGGGATTTCCTAATATCTTGATTGGGTCAATCTGAATTTTTCCTTTTGATAAAAAATCTAAAAACTTCAATTGGGACGTGTAAGAAATAAGCCAATTTGACAGCTTTTTGTTAAATTTCTCATGGAGTCAAATTCTCATCAGTACGAGTCAAGGGAAAGGTTCCTTAGCCTCTGATTTCCATATAAAGAATACAACGAGGAAAAAGACACTCTTTAGCCTCTATTTTGATTAATCGGATATATTTCATAAAGAAGCGAAAATGCGACGTTTTATTCCGAGAAATCCCCAACGAAAAATACACATTATTCCTTCTTTTCTATCGAATCGATCATAACTGTTACATACATTCAGTAATATTGTGCACCACAAATAGGAGCTAATGAATAAACCCACGATTCCATAGAACAACATCATGGTCCCATATGGAAAAAAAATTGTTGAGAAGGAAATCTAAGTATCAGATTCCTGCAAAGATAACTAGAAATTCCAACCACTAAGAATCCTAGTGAACCTAAAAAACGAATTTATACTTTCTTTATGAGGCCTTATTATAAGTTCTATCCACATATGTTTTGATTTCCAGTTCATACTATACTAGATTCGATTGCATTCGATTGGAATTCAGGAAAAAAATTGACTTTACTTTTCTTAATGCCAAAGTAACTTCGTCAACTAAAACTATTATGATACGAACCCTTAGGAGTAATTGGCTAGATATATTGACTTCTATTATGAAATATTTTCCATTCGCCCATATATACATGGATTTATATGGATACCATGTAATTGGATGCATAATAGTTCTTTCATTTGTATTCAAAAAAAGGCACATATCAAACCGCATTACACTAAAAAAATATTTGTACCAAAAAAAATTGGTTGGCCCCATCAGGTCTAGACAATGTTATTTTTTTGTACATGAAGAAATAAAGAAGCCATTGCAATCGCCGGAAATACTAGGACCACGAAAGGGACAAAAAAGAAGGTAAGTAAAGAAATGTCATAGATAGGGTACCTCAATTTAATATTTGAATCTCTTATAAATATAAAGATATAATAAGTATCTCTATTATATTATAATTATTATATATTAAGATAAATAATATTAAGTACTTAATAAGTGCAAAGAATGAGAAATAAATGAAAATTTAATGTACTTGTTCATTTTTCTACATGAATACGTATGAAAATTCATTTTAAGTTCAAGAAATTTTATGAATTTTCCCATCCACAATACTCTTTCTATCTTACTAATAAAATAGAGGGTTTTTTATTAAAGATAAGGAGTTTATTATAATTTTGTGACTCTAACCAAAATAATTCAACCCAACAAAAAGGGATTAGATTTCTAATAAAAATGGAAGTTCTTTGTAGGCATAGCATAGAAATCACTTCCATTTTTCTACATTTTATTGTATTTTTATTTCTGCATTATATATATGTATATATATCAAAGGGAAAAAACTACGTAATCGAAATAACCCAATTAGAACACCTTTTAAAAGATTACGCTATGTGATTGGGTCGAATAAGCCCTTATGGAATAGATACTCAGCTGCTTGTGAACCATCGGGTACTATTTTATTCAATGTTTGTTTAGTTACTCTTTTACCTGCGAAAGCAATGTACGCGTTAGGTTTAGCAATAAGAACATCTCCTAACATACCAACACTGGCCATTACTCCACCAATTGTAGGGGATGTAAGGATTGATACATAGAATAACTTTTTATCTGATTGAAAATTGTGTGAAGCAGAAGACATTTTGGACATTTGCATCAAGCTCAAACTTCCTTCTTGCGTACGTGATCCTCCGAAAGCACACACAATAATAACAGGTAGCAATTGATTAGTAGAATATTCGATCAAACGGTGATTCTTTTGTCTACTACAGATCCCATACTACCCCCAAAAACTGAAAATCCATAACCCTAATTATTATGGGAATTCCATTTAATTGACCTATGCCTGTTTGAACAACTTCAGTTAAACACGTTCTTTGTTGATAAGAATCAATACTATCTTTATAAAGTTCCTCCTCTAAATGAAATTCAATGGGGTTCATAGTGACCATATCTTCGTCCATAAGATCCCAAGTTCCCCAGTCAATCAAAAGTTTGATTCTATCTGAATTGATCATTTTCACATGATATCCACACTACTTACAAATATTCATTTTTGATCTAATTTTCTTATAATATAATCCTAACAATTTTCGCACTGAACCCATAAATTTTTGTATTTTTAATATATATCAAAATCATTAGATATTCTTCTTATATTGATATTGCTGCTGTTACCATCAGTTTGTTTACTAGAATTTCTATATTCACTATTGCTTATGCCTTCACTGTAACACCCGCATTTTTAAGATAATAAAATTTTCGTAACTTAATTAAATTATGAGAATTAAGTAAAACGGACCACGCCATTACGTCCGTCTCAGAATTCTGGTCAAGATAGACACCTGTTTGCGTAAAACGGACATCATATGAAGAAGTCATTAAGCCTCAAAGTTTGTATACGCACAAGACAAATATATATATATACACAAACAAATCAAAATATAAAATAAAGAATAAAATAAGGATTGCATGTAATAAATACATGCACTAAAAAAATGTAATGCATGCATTGAAAGAAAGAATGGATTGGTTGCATGTAATGTAAATATGTTGCATGCATTGATTTGCAAACATAATGCATTAATATTAAAAGAGAAATAAAAGAAAAAGATTCATGGAATGTTTAATTTAAAAATTGTAACAAACATAAAAAATGGAATTAAGGAGAGAACAATAATTATCATTGTTCTAAGACTTGTTAATAAAAGCCCTAGTAGTCCAGTTGGTTAGAACATGTGACTTGCATACAAGAGGTACAGAGTTTGATCCCTGCTAGCGTCATATTTTTGTTTTAAGGCAAACGGCAAAAATAACACATGTTCATGAGAGAAAATATGTATAAACACACATATAAGAAAAAAAATACATATAAGGAAGTAAAGAAAATATATGTATATGAGAATACACGCGTATATATGTGTAGGAATATATGTGTATATATATATATATATATATATATATATATATATATATATATATACACACACACAAGAGATAAAATTCAAGATAAGGCTGAAATCATAGAAATATGGCAGGAATCAAATAGCGATGCAATACCATTTAAATTTTGAAAATGAAACAAAAGTTATCTATATATATACGCGTAAAATGGTCTTTAGAAGAATTGTATACGTATAAGAAGAATATATGTGAATATAACAGTTAAATAAATTCCAGAAATTCAAAAGTTCGAAAATTAAATTTCTGCGCCAAAACAATTCAAACATTCGAAATTCAAACTTTTGCGCCTAATTGGCACAATTTATTGGTAGGAAGTGACAATGCATGCCTTGTTGGCTTTATTCTATTGGTCTAATTCAAAATTATTGTTGACTAGCAACTTCCTATTGGCTATATAACAAGGAGAGAATATATTTCATTAGGGAAAGTAGACGGTTAGCATCGATTTAAGCTTCATATATAAAGGACCATATAGCTCTCCATTCTCATTTGCTATTTCTTCACTCTCTTCTTCTTCCTCCATATAATTTCTAAATAAAATTATTAATTATAATATTGGAGCGCTGTCTAAATGAAAATTAAAAAAGAAAATTTATCGTCAACAACGACAAACTCAGAAAATAAGGCATTTTCAACTACAACAACACTACAAACTCATGACTCTCCATCTGCAACCAATCCGAAGAGATTCTTTTCTATATCGGCATATGAAAGTGAGTGGACATAAGTTATATCATTTTTGATAATGATATATTATTGTTTAACATTCCGCGTTGTTATACGATGTGAATTTACTAGAATAATTAAAAAGGATTGAAATGTTACATACGACACATTGAAATATGATATGTTGAAATGTTTAAAGATATGTTAAAAAGATTAAAGTGACGAATAAGACATGTTGGAATATTAATATGTTAAGATATTAATATGTTGGAAAAATTCATACGTTGAAATGCAAACTTGTCAAAATATGTGTAACGATTATTGTTGTAATTACATGATTCACTTGTGGCATATTATTAGCTGTAGAATTGAGAAAATGACATGTTAACTTGTTAGATTTGAACAATTACATGATTAAACGATTACATGTCAAAATATAAATTATTGTATGTTAGAAAGAACATGCGACATAAAATAGGCATAATATGATGACATGTAAAATAGGCTGCGGTAAAAATGTGAAAAGAATAATATGCCTAAATTTACAGTAAATAGGAAAATATAATCGCGCTTAGACAAGAGGTTAGATTACATTTGTGGTAGAAGTCTGCCCGGAACCTCCCGGCATATCCGGCACCCACAAGTGGTAAATCTAATGTGAGGGGTCTAAGTGCATAAATAAAACATGTAACGGTGCTAAAACACGAGGTTAAGTCAACTTGTGGAAGAAGTCTGCCCGGAACCGCCTGGCAAATCCAGCATCCACAAGTGTAGGCTTAATGTGGGAGGGTCTAGCGCATAAGAATATATATGTGTGTATATATATAAAAGGATTGGAATGAACGAAGAATGATAAAAAAACTATTACAAATAAATTACATTAATGAGGATGTTATACAATAAGTAGATTTGTCCTAGGGACAAGTGGATATTATAACTTAGGTTATAATAAACTAGTGAGAAAATGAGATAACTTGTGTAATGAGATAAGTGGTACTTAATTGTAAATTAAGTTATCAGTAAATGGGGGAAATTTTATGAAATAAAAGAAGTTGTACGTAGTTATAAATTAAGTTATTTGAAAACTTGGAAATCTGAAATATGCTGATTAGAATAACATGTTAATTTTTTTCCTGCAAGAAGGAAATTATAACATAGATTATAGAAAGGAGACTTATTAGTGAATCTTAGTTAAGAAAACTAAGTTGATAAGTAAACAACGATAAGTTATAGTGACAGGGTAAGATGGAATTATGACTGAATTGGAAAGAATGAGGCAAACTTATGGAATGAAATAAGTTATATTTAATCATAAATAATGAGAGACATGTTAACAGAAAACATGTGAATTGAGAAATACTCAATTACATATTAAGTAGAACATGTTAATGTAACTATGAAATCAAACAAAAATGTAAGGGAATTGTGGATTACATGCCTTGGATCACAATCTATTGAATAACATATTGTGGGCTTATTAATAAACTTAAATGTGTTAAGTTATATGACTGAAATTAATAAGCAAGAGGAACTTGGTAACTTGAATAAGAAGTCAATGTGAATGGGAATAACCGAGTTAAATGGAAACCTGATGAGGTAAAGCAAACGAATAAAAGAATGTTTAGACATAGGATCTAATGACATATTAGACTAAGGCGTTCGGACCAGCCCATACACTTGGGGGTGAATAACCCAACGGGGTAGGTTGTAACACCCCACCTCCATTAAGGTCACTCACAAAGGGAATGCCTTAACTTCAGTGGAGCGTTTTAGGTAAACAGACACAAAATATCACAAGATAGATATAAAAATTTTGCAGTGGAAAATAAAAAACTTTATTAAATCACCAAAAATACTTTGTTACATAATACCATGAGTCATAAAACCCTTACAACAAAACACTTCTGTCTTATATTATCGGAGTACATAGGTATTTAAAAGAAAAACATCATTCCCCATATTAAAGAGCAAGTCATATAAGAGACAGAGACTCCAGCCATACTTCAGAAGTAGCTCCTAGAAGATGATATCCAAATTCTGACTAAACCTGGGTGTTTCCTCCCTGAGAACCTAGGGGAAACGGAAGATAAGAGGCGAAACAAACTAGGTCAGACATACGTCTGGTGAGTTCAGTAACTTTTAGCCAGTAAATAAATAAATGTAAACACGACAGGCATACAAAAGTGGATAAGAGGATTCACGGTACCGATGACAGGTATGACAGGACAAATAAGGTAAGGTGTATGCATGCTTCACTACAAACTACTCTGCACTATTACTAGTAAAATCAAGATGGGAAGATCCCTTCTGCTAACCATAATAACGATAACGATAGTGGTAGTTTCGTGTATTCCTAGTTGTTGTCATAGGTGCCGCCTGCTCCTATCTGAACTAGTCTTACCCACTACCCTCCTACTATAAATTGGTAGACTTAGGGCATACATCCGGGTATACCCTAACCACTACCCTAATCGATTGGGTCCCTACTCTGTAGATACCCTGTGTTGTTCCCACAACTAGGGGGTATCACTTCCCTAAAGTGGAAACCCAAGGTGTGCACAGTTATACCTACTGGGGTCACGGTCGTCTTGTCCCCCTCTGCCCGGCCCATGCACACACATGTCCCCGGTCGGTTTGTGCCGCCCACACCATCCGTCTCGTTTTGGATCTCTTACAATCAATCAGTAAGCGTGCCCCTTCCCCGCCTAGTACGGAGTTCTTTACTTTGATACCCCTCCGGGTTACTGACTGAAATGGGTCCCACACAACATGATACAAGCTCTCCCATATGTCTTGTATCCCCACTAGGTTTTCTACTGACTATGTATAACCTAAGGTGTCTTTAATTACATAGCCCTCAATCAGTTATGCGTACCTATAGGTGTCTTTAATACATAACCCTTAATCTACCTATCGGTTATGCTTACCTATAGGTGTCTTTAATACATAACTCTATCTATTCCCATTAGTTATGCGTACCCCTAAGGGTGTCTTTAATACACAACTTTACTATTTTCCCCCAGTTATGTATACCATTAGGTATCTTTAATTACATAACCCATTTTATTTGGTTAAGTTTGTGGGCCTATATATATTAATATTACCCACCTACCCTTCAGTTGTACTTAACCCTCCCACTGATTTAATCCTATTTATTTAATGGTTAAGTTTGTGGGCATATATATATTAATATTACCCACCTACCCATCAGTTGTACTTAACCCACCCACAATCCAACTCATTTTACTTAACCCTAACTTATGTTTATCATTATACAGTCCACATGTATTAAGTTAGGTTAATTAGTCTTTTCTTATTACCATATCCAATTATGGTTATATTGGGCTAGACCTCCCACATTAGGCCTACATCATGTGGATGCTGGATATGCCGGTCGGGTCCGGGCAGTCTTATTCCACAGTTGGGTCTAACCTCGTGTCTTAGCCCGAGTCGTATTCACACACTTAGACCTCTCACATTAGGTTCAACATTAGTGGCTGCTGGATATGCTGGTCGGGTCCGGGCAGACTTCCACCACTAATGTAACCAAGCCTAGTGTCATAAGTGTTAATTGAATTTTTAGACTTTAATTGCTTAAACATTCCTCTTTTGATTAATTAAAATAATTAATCAATCCTTTCCTTTTTACAGGTGTCAATACCTGTTTTACAATTTGAATTTCCTATCCATAAATGGTCATATTCAAATTATACCATTTTTACTCAACTTTACCTATGTCATAATAGGTAATTTTTTTATATGTTTCCCTACTAGAATCATGTGCCCAATTTACATAAAAACTATGTAAATTATGCCTATTACAAATCCCCTTTTCCCCGTTTCTTAACTAGTGTAACCGTTTGCGTTTTTGGCGTCATCGAGGCTACAAGGTAGCCTCGCCATAACAATAAAATAAAGGGAATGACAAGGTGATCGTTTTCAGTACAATTTTTGGCATAAGCAAGACAACTAGGGAAAATGACATGATAACTTCGCATATGATTACGATTCACCACATAATTAACAACTTGCATAGATTCATGATTTTGCAACATAACAACTTGCATAGGTTCATGAATTTCAACATAACAACTTGCATAGGTTCATGAATTAACAAAATAATTAATAACTCACATAGGTTCATGATTCACAACATAACAACTTGCACAGGTGACTTGCATAGGTTCATGATTCACAACATAACAACTTGCATAGGTAACTTGCATAGGTTCATGATTCACAACATAACAACTAGCATAGGTTCATGAATTCATCACACAATAACTTGCATAGCTAACTTGCATGATCTCATAACAAATTGCATAGGTTCATGATAACAACTTGCATAGATTTATGAATTCGCAACATAATAACTTGTATAATTTCATGATCCACAAAAACAATAAACTTGCATAACCACAAACAATATATACCCAAATCATAGTCTACCATAATTCAACTTTATCTATTTAAACCTAAAAGTGACTAGAACTCACAGAAAAAGAGGGTCTTGAGTTCTGGGATCTGAATTCTGTAATTAATTAGCGTTCCCTTGTTGTAGACAATTTCTTTGTTGAGATTAGACTTTGATTTGAATAGAATTAAGTTGCTTTACTATGCTTCTAGTCGGTGGCGGCTACCCTAGGTTTTTGAGAGACAATGTGACAACCATTGATCTAATTTTTATTTGGTTTTAGGGTTTGAGTCTACATGTGTTTATATAGAATTTCAATTTAATTTGAGCCGTCGGATGCACTTAGGGTTAATAAAAACCACTCACTCAGGATAGGGTGACACCTCAGCCCTAATGACTCAGCAAGGAGTCAGAAAGGACTCAGCAATGAGTCACAGTGTGGATCAGATCACACCAGAAAGCTGTGCAGGTTTTTTGCTTGGCCTGGGCGCACACGGGAAGTGTGCCATTGTATTTTTGTACTGGCGCACTTCCCAAGTGCGCCAGTGCATTTTTTTTCTTCTTCTGGTTTTTCCGCCTAACTTCGTTCATCCATATCTCCTTTATTTGGTGTCCGTTTTACGCAAACTCGGACTCTATCTCAAACAGAATTCCGAGATGAACGCAATGGCACAACCCGTTTCCTTTAATTCCCACATTTGAAATTAAGTATTCTTAAATTTAGTTAATTTGATCTTTCAAAAATTCGGGGTGTTACATTCTCCCCTACTTAAAGGATTTCGTCCCCGAAATCTTCAAGTTAAGACGAATGTGTCCTACCATCCAATCATCTACTCAACCATCATCCAGAAGCATCCATTGTCCTTAGAAAACTTCTAATGTTGTATGAACATATGCAAAAGTGTGTGTATATGTTCCTTATCTAATGCAAAGATTAGGCGGTCCGCTGATTCAGTTGACCTCCTTAATGTGAATTATGTCAGTGCCATGAGTCCATTATGTATGCAAGTAAACCTATTACATCATATAAGTTCTATATGTGTGCACACACATTAATCCAAATGCAACATCCGTATGCTAGCTCATCCATTTTCATCCATAAAAATAAAAGAAAATGTACATACATCCATATGCAGGATGAGAGAGTGATTGAGCCGATCTAATGCCTAAGGTGTGTGTATATGCATCCACATGCAACCACTAGCAAACACCTGCATCCACTTGCAACCATCAAACATAACATGTATCAAACACATGTTTGCATCCATGGATTTCCTATCCAAAGGTCAAAGATTCGGTTGATAGGATACAAACAAATGATATAACTAAAACAAAAGCTCTGTTCCCATTTGACATCGGTTAAGAGAATTTCCCTAAGTTTCAGCCCCGAAGACCGAAATCAACATCAGACTGACACTCAGAGAATTACCCCCCATTAAACAATGTCAAAACTGGAAATCTACTTCATGCTTCGAGTAGAAACCCTTATCCTTCAGAAATATTCAGATACTTACAGACAACTGGTACAGATCAGATTACAAAATGATTCTCAGAAAGCTAAGCATAACAGACCCTTGCGGGTCACAAGAAACTTTGGGGGTCTTCCCATGACAAGTTAGAAACGTAACGACCCTCCTCTCAAAATCTAGAACGGCCCTCTACATAGAAAGCTGGTCCATTTAGAACCAACCCATAGCCCATAAACTTGAGCACACAAATGTCACATTCAAATTTTTGGTGCCTAGAACAGATAATTTCAACCCCTTACAAATCACCAATAAATGAGCTGAACCACCAAAGGGGTTTGAAACAACTACGGGATCAGAAATAATACTAGTATTAAAGTGCAGAGTCTCAGTTACAAAATCAAACTGCCAGAATCCAAAAGAGTCTTAACTTCATAATCAGATAAGGAAATTAAACCTTTTACATAAATTTTTCCTATCTCTATCCATCTGCCACGAGAGCATCCACCTACCCTCTAAAAGATTCTATCCTTTGCCCTTGCCTTCTTGGACAATCCTAGATCAGATGTCCTGTCTCATGGCACCAAAAACAACCAAACTTCTTACATGTTAACAAGTCTTTCTCTAAAGTTGCCCCCATCGCGTGGAAAACCCTACGAAGCCCGAAAGAGGATTAGCCGTAGATGGAATAACTATGGCTACAGATGGAAGTTAGGCACTTCTTTGCCCATCGACAGATGCCATAGTCTCATCACGCCTACGGGACCATACCGCAATGAGGTTACCTCCTAGAAAGCCAAGAGCCCCGAAGACTCAGAAAAAAAGGAAAACAAGGATTAAACAGAAAATCAGAAGATAGACTTATGGCTTTTCAGGGATTTTTTTTCAAAACAGGCTTTCCTTTTTTAAAATACTTTCTTTTAAAACCTTTTTGAAAAATATTTTCAAAACTTTTATCTAATCCGGTAACCTTCAGCTTTGATACCAAGTGTAGCACCCTACCTCCATTAAGATCACTCACAAAGGGAATGCCTTAACTTCAGTGGAGCGTTTTAGGTAAACAGACACAGAATATCACAAGACAGATATAAAAATTTTGCAACAGAAAATAAACAACGTTATTAAATCACCAAAATACTTTGTTACATAATACCATGAGTCATAAAACCCTTATAACAAAATACTTCTGTCTTATATTATCAGAGTACATAGGTATTTAAAAGAAAAACATCATTCCCATATTAAAGAGCAAGCCATATAAGAGACAGAGACTCGAGTCATACTTCAGAAGTAGCTCCTAGAAGATGATATCCAAATTCTGACTAAACCTGGGTGTTTCCTCCCTGAGAACCTAGGAGGAACGGAAGAAAATAGGCGAAACAAACTAGGTCAGACATACGTCTGGTGAGTCCAGTAACTTTTAGCCAGTAAATAAATAAAGGTAAACATGACAGGCATACAAAGTGGATAAGAGGATTCACGGTACTGATGACAGGTATGACAGGACAAATAAGGTAAGGCGTATGCATGCTTCACTACAAACTGCTTTGCACTATTACTAGTAAAATCAAGATGGGTTGATCCCTTCTGCTAACTATAATAACGATAACGATGGTGGTAGTTTCGTGTATTCCTAGCTGCTGTCATAGGTGCCGCCTGCTCCTATCTCAACTAGTCTTACCCACTACCCTCCTACTATAAATTGGTAGTCTTAGGGCATACATCCGGGTATACCCTAACCACTACCCTAATCGATTGGCTCCCTACTCTGTAGATACCCTGTGCTGGTCCCATAACTAGGGGGTATCACTTCCCTAAAGTGGCAACCCAAGGTGTGCACAGTTATACCTACTGGTGTCACGGTCGTCTTATCCCCCTCTGCCCAGCCCATGCACGCACATGTCCCCAGTCGGTTTGTGCCGCCCGCACCATCCGTCTCATTTTGGATCTCTTACAATCAATCAGTAAGCGTGCCCCTTCCCCGCTTAGTACGGAGTTCTTTACTTTGACACCCCTCCGGGTTACTAACTGAAATGGGTCCCACACACCATGATACAAGCTCTCCCCTATGTCTTGTATCCCCACTAGGTTTTCTACTAACTATGTATACCCTAAGGTGTCTTTAATTACATAGTCCTCAATCAGTTATGTGTACCTATAGGTGTCTTTAATACATAACCCTTAATCTACCTATCGGTTATGCTTACCTATAGGTGTCTTTAATACATAACTCTATCTATTCCCATTAGTTATGCATACCCCTAAGGGTGTCTTTAATACACAACTTTACTATTTTTCCTCGGTTATGTATACCATTACGTGTCTTTAATTACATAACCCTTTTTATCTGGTTAAGTTTGTGGGCCTATATATACTAATATTACCCACCTACTCTTTAGTTGTACTTAACCCTCCCACTGATTTAATCCTATTTATTTAACGGTTAAGTTTGTGGGTCTATATATATTAATATTACCCACCTACCCATCAGTTGTACTTAACCCACCCACAATCCAACTTATTTTACTTAACCCTAACTTATGTCTATCATTATATAGTCCACATGTATTAAGTCTGGTTAAGTAGTCTTTTCTTATTACCATGTCCAGTTATAGTTATATTGGGCTAGACCTCCCACATTAGGCCTACAACATGTGAATGCTGGATATGTCGGTCGGGTCCGGGCAGTCTTATTCTACAGTTAGGTCTAACCTCATGTCTTAGCCCGAGTCGTATTCACACACTTAGACCCCTCACATTAGGTTCAACATTAGTGGCTGCTGGATATGTCGGTCGGGTCCGGGCAGACTTCCACCACTAATGTAACCTAACCTCGTGTCATAAGTGTTAATTAAATTTTCAGACTTTAATTGCTTAAACATTCCTCTTTTGATTAATTAAGTTAATTAATCAATCCTTTCCTTTTTACAAGTGTCAATACCTATTTTATTAACAATTTGAATTTTCTATCCATAAATGGTCATATTCAAATTATACCATTTTTACTCAACTTTACCTATGTCATAATAGGTAATTTTTTTATATGTTTCCCTACTAGAATCATGAGCCCAATTTACATAAAAACTATGTAAATTATGCATATTACAAATTCACCTTTTCCCCGTTTCTTAACTAGCGTAACCGTTTGCGTTTTTGGCGTCATCGAGGCTACAAGGTAGCCTCGCCATAACAATAAAATAAAGGGAATGAAAAGGTGATCGTTTTCAGTACAATTTTTGGCATAAGCATGACAACTAGGGGAAATGACATGATAACTTCGCATATAATTATGATTCGCCACATAATTAACAACTTGCATAGATTCATGATTTTGCAACATAACAACTTGCATAGGTTCGTGAATTTCAACATAACAACTTGCATAGGTTCATGAATTAACAACATAATTAACAACTCACATAGGTTCATGATTCACAACATAACAACTTTCATAGGTGACTTGCATAGGTTCATGATTCACAACATTACAACTAGCATAGGTCCATGAATTCATCACACAATAACTTGCATGGGTAACTTGCATGATCTCATAACAACATGCATAGGTTCATGATAACAACTTGCATAGATTCATGAATTCGCAACATAATAACTTGTATAATTTCATGACCCACAAAAACAATAAACTTGCATAATTACAAACAATATATACCCAAATCATAGTCTATCATAATTCACTTTTATCTATTTAAACCTAAAAGTGACTGGGACTCACAAAAAAAGAGGGTCTTGAGTTCTGGGATCTGAATTCTGTAATTGATTAGCGTTCCCTTGTTGTAGACAATTTCGTTGTTGAGATTAGACTTTGATTTGAATAGAATTGAGTTTCTTTACTTTGCTTCTAGCCGGTGGTGGCTACCTTAGGTTTTGGAGAGACAATGTGACGACCATTGATCTAATTTTTATTTGGTTTTAGGGTTTGAGTCTACATGTGTTTATATAGAATTTCAATTTAATTTGAGCCGTCGGATGCTCTTAGTGTTAATAAAAACCACTCAGTCAGGATAGGGTGACACCTCAGCCCTAATGACTCAGCCAGGAGTCAGAAAGGACTCAGCAATGAGTACAGTGTGGATCAGATCACACCAGAAAGCTGTGCAGGTTTTCTGCTCGGCCTGGGCCCACTTGGGAAGTCCAAAAGTGTATTTTTATACTGGCGCACTTCCCAATTGCGCCAGTGCATTTTTTTTTCTTCTTCTGGTTTTTCTGCCTAACTTCGTTCGTCCATATCTCCTTCATATGGTGTCCGTATTATGCAAACTCGGACTCTATCTCAAGCAGAATTCTGAGACGAATGTAATGGCGCAACCCTTTTCCTTTAATTCCCACATTTGAAATTAAGTATTCTTAAATTTATTTAATTTGATCATTCAAAAATTTGGGTGTTACATAGATCATCGTGGTGTCATGAGGCACGAGGGGAGCGCACATTTGTCTGATTATTCTATCGGATCCGAAGGACTGGAAGGTGAAGCACGCGGCTTCTTGATGTACGTAAGGTGCTCTTGGTAGTCCTCTGTGCAGTGCCAGGTGTTTAGGTTGTGCTCGCAGGGGTTGGGTCTGCGCATAACTACCAGGTGAGTGGCCTTGACTACAAAAATAGCTTTGTAGTCAGAGTGTTGTGATGTGGAGACACTAGGGTGATTTGGAGATCGCCTCAATGGGGAGGCAGAGGTCTGGACCAACAAAGATAGTAGATCATCGGGTACCTGTCATCGACAGCCAGTGGGATGCGAAAAGACTAGAGCTAAACCCAACAGACCATTCACCTTTCACTATCGGCGTATGGTGGCTGAGGGGGGACGCCAACTAGATGTTTAGATTGTTTGTTAGGGGCAAGTCGCTTAGCTCTTGTAGTCTTTACTAGTTGAGGGAGGGGCTGAGGTGGGGCCATAGCCACCATGAACAAAAACAGACCCGAGGGATATCTGTATTTTGAGGCCCCTGAAGGCAGGCCTGTATAGATATGGAAAAGCTCCCGACCAAGTTCTGTGTTTCTTGTATAGTCCTGCCACGGAACTCGTTGCACATTATGTGCAGTTAAGGCATCGAATACGGTTGATACATATGTGAGAAAGTCTAAATACACGCATGTCGGCTCAGGGTGGTGTATCATAGACTTAAGGGCATTACTCTGGTATGGAATCTGATTCAATCGAAGGTGGCAGTCCATACGCTTACGTAGCATAGTAATGACAGATATATGCGGAATGTAACAATGTTATGTAGAGATCTGTACGTCACTCCAGCATAGGATGAGGGACTGCATTTATTTCTATGACATTTCGGTGGAAACCTTGCGAGTGGGGTACCATGGGGTGTACCTCAATATTGGGGGTAGCTACATATATAATGTATTAGGTTAATCCACTGGGAAGTAAATGGGTACGATGTCTGTGTAACCCTTGAGTGTTGTTAACCCAAGTAACCTAATAAACAAGAAAATGTGATTGAACGGTATATATAGGATTATCCTATGTGTATAATTTAAATCCAGTCACCAGAACTTGTGTTCTGACCCCCTTCTCATAACATACTCGCATGTTATATTTGTGGCAGAGACATGATAGCTTTGGATACTGGTTAGGCAGTATTATTAATACGATAAGGCTATACTTTTATTATATTATATTTTATCCTTTCCGTTATGAGATATTTTCTGAGATCTAACATATTTTATGTCTCTGTCTTTTCTGCAGGATACCAGAGCAACCAACATGAGTTTCGATAGATTAGAATTTAAAAAAAAAATCGATCAGTCGAAATTCAGGTTGTTACATTCACTACAAATGAAACTAGAAATGTAACTATTATAGTAATTTTTGGTATCATCTAAAGTATAACTATGAATACTGATTTCAAAAAGAAGATAACAATCAATACAACCACTAATGTGATTAACCAGATTTAGTATCATACATGTAATGATAATAGTCAGGATTGTTACTCTTAGACCTACTATTTAAATAACTGGAAAAAAGTTTCGAATTTGCTTAGGAAAATAAACCATTATTGTAAATCTCAAAAATATGATTTTCAATGTCAAAATATACAGAATAACTATCACCATTGTCGACCCTAACCAAAAAAGTGTTGTTAAAATCAAACTCCAAATGTTCCTTATATCAATATCATTGAAAGTATACCTATTACTATCACTTCGTCTAGAAGTGTTTCTTTCCGTATCTTTTTCTTCACTTCCACCCAGATGCCAAGCACTAGAAATAATACCCATCTGAAGAAACGACATTGATTTAGTTTGTAATGGCCCGATTTTCAACCATCTAATTGAATATTAAAATATGGTTTTAAATATTATTTTGGAATTTAAATAGCTTGAATTTAACGGTCTTGAATATTTAATTATTTTTTTGGACTAGTCGGAATTAGTTGAATTTGTAAAACTGTATGAATTGAGTAGTATTAAAAGATTTATTTAAGTTAGAAGTGAATTATGCTAACAAATTCGCTTATTAAATAGTATTTGAACGTATAGTTTATAAGTTAATTATAAAACGAGCTGTAGTGGTGCTGTACTTAGTAGTTTTACATTTTGAACTTTAAATAGATATACAAGATCCAGTATAAGTCGGAATTCTTTGAAATAATAATCATCCGGATCTATTGGATTATAAATTTTTAGTAAAAAAGAAAAATCAAGATTTCATGTTGTAGATTTTTAGTTACATCCAAATCAAATTTTCAAAAGGTACCTTTGGAATCGTTTATAAACCATAACAATTTATTAAATAAATATAAGGATTTTAATAAATTGAATATTGTTTAAACTTGGATTTAAAATATCAAGTTTAAAGTAAAGTTAATTTATAATTTGGAGCTATATGGGATTCTGCTTGAATATGTATGATAATAATTATTTTTTATTAATTGATTTGTTTATATTGAAATCGATATATATTTTATTGATTTAATATGTACTTAAGAATAGTGAATATTCAAACGACCTCAGATTTGATCGAAACTAATTTTATAAAATCCGAAATAGTTAATTATTTCAAAGATTTCAAGTTTCGTGTTATTTGGAGTTATTTGTTGATTGTGCGTGGTATAAACGCGTAACGATTAAACATTTGAAATTTAAATAGCGATTTCACGAATGATCTCGAAATTTGACAAAACTAGATCTGTCGTGCCCAAAATGTTATATTATTGTATATTTTTTAATTTCGTTTCAGTCGGAGGTTGTGTACGCTCGTGCGAATCTTAAACATCAAGCACTATACGCTATAAAAATCATTGGTCGTTTTCGTAAATAATCGTCCGTCACCTCACATAAATATCGCCTGTCATCTTCATATCAGTATCCCTAAAAAATGTTGTTTTATCTCATTCTTCCCATGTGAAATCTGAAACGAAAAAAAAAAACATTTTTCCCTGCCCTTCTTTATACATCTCACATGCTTTCACATTTTCTCTATTTAAATCAAACCATACATCTAGTTCTCCCTCAAAATCAAAAATCAAAACTCTTCCTTCATTTTACCCAAAGCGGCAAATAAACTTCATCTCGATTATTTAAAATTGAAACATTGGCATGTTAATTCAGAAGCCTGGAAGCCATTACTTATCCTTTTTCACACGCAATGTTTTTTACTGTTCCGATTCATTCAAAACAACAGGAGAATGAAGCATGAAGTGGGCCAGCTTGATTGTAGGGGTGATGCCAAAAGTGCAGATGAGGTGGCTGGCGAATTCGGGAGGTGGTCAGGGGTCATCACAATGACCAACGACATAGGGAAAAAGAGGTTCAAACCCTTCTATTCAAAGTAGTTTTCGCGGGGATGTTACTGTATGAGGAAGGATGTCTTGGTGATAATAGCAGATGGTGTATACTGTTGATGTAGGTGGGTGCTCACGTGTTACGTGGTGATCATGGAGTGGTAAAGAGGCGAATGATTGGACTGTGGAGCTGGGTTGCTTTTTTTCTTTGGCTGGAGAAGTGGTCGGATGGTTGTCAAATGTAGATGGGAATAGGTGGAGTTGGGACGCTTGAGGGCAGGCTGACGTCGATGGGCCGACTTGTGGTCGGGAGGTGGTGGTGTGAGAGAAAATGAAGGTTGGTCTCGAAAATTAGATGGTGAAAACTGGAAGAAGGTGATAAGTTGCGATTTTAATACGTGGTAAACGACTTAAAATGTGATTATGAAATAAGTAATTACAAAATTAAGTTATATTTATTTTAATTTATATACAAACCCATCGTAGTTATAAAATGTTCATACATGAGTAGAATTGGATGAAATTGTATTTGTTGGAATAGTGGCAACGAAAGGCTATTCAACTAAGCTGGGTTAGAATTATTCGAAAACAACTGAAATTTCATTTAATTTTAAATGAATGTTTAAAATTAAATGAAATCGACCTGAATTCATTGAATCATCAGAAATAAATGGTGAGTTAACTTTCATGCTTTCTAAAATTCTACGATGTGGTTAAATTCTATAATTAAAATAAATCGTTGATAGTATAAACTGGATGATTGGATGCTATGGATGCTTATTGTATGTTAGTTGTTTATTGGCAATCGTTATTATATTTCATTCATTTAAATATATTGGATTTTTTTTATCTCATATGCAGTTATTAAATGTTATTATGGACTGTGATTCAAGGAAAAAACAGATTGGAGGGATCCAATTGGATTTCTCAACATTTGTGTTAATTATTTTCATATTGTTTATTTATGGATTGTTAAACCCCAGTGACGTTAAAACCTTTTTGGATGTTGGATGTTGAATTAAAATTCAACGTTGTTATGTTTTAATCAATAGACGGTATTGATTAATTGGTTGGCAGCAAATGTTCTAAAACTACATTTTTAGATGTTAATTCGCCATCAGGCGAATCAGCATAATTGAAGTTATAAAAAAAATTATAACTAAGAAAAGTTTTATTTTTTTTATATATATGTTTATAAATAAATTGATATTTATTAATAGTTTTAAAATATTACATATAATAATTTTAATGCTTTCAACCTAAGGATTATTGTTTTGAAATAATTATTTTGAAGAAAATGATTAAGCGATATTATTAGATTACTTAAATTAATATAATGTGAAGGATTAATTGGAATCAGCTAACAAGTTAACTGATTGTTTCAAGTTGACACGGTCAACAGTTTTTAATTGGAAGCGGTTATTAGACTAATTGGTCTTTAATTAATCTAATGAAAATAGTTTAGCAAATAATTCTTTAAATTTTATAATATTTCTTTAAATATGATTCACATTTTAATTTACGATTTTAAAAATGATTATTGAATTATAAATGAAGTAATATTGTTAATGATTTCATTAAATGATTAACTAATCTATTTTGGTTAATAACGAATTAAATTATTTTTACTTCAGTAAATGTTGAAATTAATTATTATTTTAATTAATAATTATTAAGGTGGTTACTTTTTAAATGAGATTCATTTAAGAAAGAAATCAAGTTGTAATACGACTTAGCTGAATATTCGTAAGGATTTAGTAAAGGGATTTTTAATAAAAACACAAGCGTTATGAAAAGGATGTTAAAGAGTTCTACAGTAATAATTTTAATAGCAGTTTACTTAATTGTTAAAATTAAGTGTTTTATTAGAATCAAAATGCAGGGAAAAAAGGAATATTGAGTTGGTTCGGGAAATGGGGTTTGATAATGGATTTAAGCAATAAAGATCCAAATTTTATTTTATTTTAAAATACTTAATGAGTTAGGATAAAAGAATTGGGTAAATGATTTTCATAATAAATCGAGAGGATGTTAGAAAGAAATTTTTAAACCAAGGTTGGGTTTGCATACGTTTTACGGGATAAACAACTAAGTAAAAGAAATTGAAATTGAAAATAGATTTCAATATAAGAAACGGTTTATAAACCATATTTGAAAGAAATAGAAAAATATGATTTGTTTAATAAAAGAGTTGAGATCAAGTTTTAGTTACAAACTCTTATTTATCTCAAGATAAGAACGTTGTCGATCAAGGTCTATGAGGTAATTAAAATACCCTAACTTGAACCACTTCACTATTATCGAGGGTTGATATTAGTTTGTGACGGAAAAGGACTATATTGGGTTGAAACAGAAATGAATATTTGAAATTTAATTATATGTATTTCCATAAATGTATGATTATTTTCAACATAATTGTATTTGCTGGGTCACATTCCAATTATTACATCCTTGTATGATTATTGGCAATATGAACCAGCGGAGAATTTGAAAGACATTTTCATAGTGATTTATTGTTGGTGTATTTGGAAGCATCGCAATGATCTCGTTTTTAACAATAGGAAATGCAGTGTTATGAACGTTTGCATACAAATTGATTACTTCTATCGTCTCTGGACAGGAACACAGGCTATCCCTCTCAACATGGTTCTGCCTCAGCCATCTCCGGCTGAATCAGTGGGGAGCAACTCGGTTAACTCAAGTCGTGAACTGATATGATGTTGCCTGTTGCACTTGGTATCTAGCTTATGATGTTGCGGTCTATGTAAATTATATTATGTTATGCTTTCTATGATGTTGTTGCTTGTTTATCTGTCTTTGTAGTTGTATGTTGGTTGCTGTTGCCAACATCTTAAACCACTTATTTTGGCTATCAGTTGGGCTTGTCAACTGAATATTACCTATACTAATATATTATTAATCGGCTGTGTAGCACCATGCTACACATCCGTCTACTCAAAAAAAAATGTATTTCCATAAATGTTATTATTAAATTGGAATCTTCAAGTTGAAATTAAGTAAAGGCCGTTCAGTTTACAATAAAGTATATGTCATTTGACATTGTTTTTCCCGTATAATAATTTGGAAATTTGTTGTATACCATTGAGTTAAAATTAATTTAGCAATATTTCCAAAGTAAAGGAAATAAAAAGGGTTTTATGAAAATATAGTGATATTTTCGAAGTGAAAAGAATAAAGGGAAAGTTTGGCAAATACAATTATTTTGGGAAAAATATAAGTGTTGGCTATTGTTTCAAATTAACGAAACAATGAGATTTATAGAAATGAAATTCTAAATCAATAAAGAGTTTTTAATGTATAAAGGGTCTGAGCTAGCAATGTATTGATCGTACTATGTGTGAATTGATATTTAAAAACCCGACTATCAATGAAGTGTAGATATTGGACTTTTGACGTGTTGTTTCGAAGAGACCGGGATGGGAATTAGACCCAAAACCACTTCTAACCAACTTTGCGTTTGAAACTAACTTGCAGCAAATAAAGATGGAGCAATTGAAGGCCGTTGATTTTCATAAAATAGACGAATCACTTATAATCTCTCACCTACAACCAGAAATACACCGTGATTCTATCATGGTTGGAATCTACGAATTGCAAGGACAACTAGCTACTGATCTTAGGGTGATTCCTATATAGGATGTGGCCGAAGGGTGCCTTTGGTTGATCCTATTCCTGGATGACTTGTATGGACAAATGTCCGACAGAGTATTTCCTAAGGGTCACGTACGTTGATTTTTTTACAAATATACCAAGTTTGGAGGCAGAGAAGAAAATTTTCTTAGCATAAACCCAGAGTATATTTGTGGACATCAATTAGTGACTTGACAGATATGACATTCAAAGTTATGAGATGTTCTATGAAAGGTATATCGTAACCTCAAGCCACATTAACCGGGAAATGACAGAAACCGCGAAGGCAGCATGACGTTGTGGGTCATTTCCGTTAGGGTATATTTGTCACTCTCTAGAGAAATTTCATTTTGTTCTTCTATAGTTTATGTATCTTGCAGGAATACTGTTTGGGTCACTACTAACCGTGGTGACAATATAATCAATACACTCAAGTTGAATGAGTGCTCGGTCATATGTTGTCGGGTTGCAAGATGTTCTAGTTGAACCCTAGTGCATTGTCTCTAGAGGTACATTATCAGGAGGTGGCCCCATACCTTGTCATGTTGGAAATCCAAACTCCAATAAGCGCCATGCAGTTTTTGAATATATACTAAATATGTGGAGCGTAAGATGTAAGCGTTCTGCTAGATGGTTATTTATTTATGGTTTGATAGATATTATTATAAAATCACCGGATTTAATATATCAAAGTTATTCTGGGTTATCGTAAGGTATAAATCGTCCGTGTTTATGTGTGGACTGGTCGTATGATTATCCTTTTCTTTCAAAAGGATTTTCAAAGTTAAAAAAGTTGTTTGTGTTATGAATTTATCACTGAAAGTATTCTAGACTGGTCCGGGTTGATTTTTCTTTGCTTTAAATGTACTTGGTTCATACCAAGTATATTACATGGTTAGGTTTTGCTTGGAGCTTCAGGAGGGAAGCTGGAGTCGAGACATGTATCCACATTTTTTGGTATTTATTTAGGGGATTGTTAAAGGGACTCCATATTTGGTTAAGTGGGGATAAATTTTAATTTAGTGTATAATTGTTATTAGGGTACAAAATAAATTAGCCTCCCCTTAAACATAGAAATCAAAACTTTGGTATTAATTCATTATAATCCTCATTAATAAAAATCATAAAACCTAAACTTTAATTGATACTTACAATTTAACATTGCACGTAAAAATAAAAAATGGGCATAATGGAAACACAAGAAAGTTTCGTGGGAGATCGGAAGACGTCGGATAAGGCAATTAATTGTAATTTCATATTGGAATTGATATGTTCAATTGAAATTAAATGAAGAAATGAAAATTTTTATCTAACATGCAGTGTATTTTATATTGTTGTTTGTTTTGTCAATAAACATTTTTTTGTTGGCAATTGTTTTTTTTTTAATTTCTGTAAGCGCACATTTGTAATTTGTGTTGAATTTTATATGTTAGGTTTTAACACAAGTGACAAGTTAAGGGTATTTAAGTCTCTTTTCTTTTAAAATAATTTAGACCTCCTTTAACAAAAAAAATTAAGCTGGTGTCCCCTTAAAATTAACCCCTCCTTAACAAAATGTGGAGTCCCTTTAACATTCCCCTTTATTTATTCCACTGTGTGTGTTGTATTGAAATGAATGTGTACTCTGATGTTGTATAATCATACGTATACAATTTCCTTTTGGGTAAAGAATTCTGATATATTATATTTTGTCCATTCCACTGTGAGACTACGATTTTCTAATTCTTCATTCTAATCGTTCTTTCTTTTTTCACCCGCTAATTTCTTTCTCCTAACCGTGACACCCTACGTCCATTAATGTCACTCTTTATCAGAATGCAATAAGTTCTGTGAAGCATTATAGGACAGGAACAGTAACATCACAAGACAGATATAAAAGAACAGCGGAATTTAAAACTTTATTCTTGAAACAGAAAAACATCATGGTCCAAAATCCAGTTACAACTTAAGTTTGGAATACAGAAAACTCATTACATCTAATTAAAATATCTACCTTGTACTAAAAACATCAGAGTACAGTAATATAAAATCATAGCCCCTAAAAATATCCATAGAAAGGTAGATAGGTAATAAAAGCGGTACATCTAAGAAGCTCCTAGCGGAAACAGAAGAAAGAATCTTAATCAAGCCTGAGTATTCCCACTCTGAGAACGTGGGGGGGGGGGGGGGGGAAGGAAGAGAGAGAAAGGGAAACAAAACGGGTCAGACATAAAGTCTGGCGAGTCCAGTTACTTTTAGCATATAAATAAGTAAAAGCATCATGACAGGAATATAAACTGGATGAGAGAGATAACAGTATCATAAGACAGGTATAACAGACTGAGCGGGATAAGCAGAATAAACAGAACATAATAGATTACGCTTCTCAAATACTTTCCTCTGCACCAATACTAGTATAACAGAAACAGAATGATCCCAACAGATACATAATGGTAGACTTAGGGGTACTATAGTGACGGATTTTGCCCCCAATGATAATAACAAGTAGCCCAACAGAAATAACGAATGTTACCCCAAATGGTAATAACGGACTCCTAAACAGGCAGGATTAGATGTACCCTAATTACTACCCCAATCGATCGGCACCGTATTCCGTAAATACCCTGTGCCGGCCCCACGGTAGGATGTATCACTTCCTAAAGTGGCAACCCCCAGATAGACACAACCATATTTACTGGTGCTATAGCATCTATTTTTTCGAGCAGGCAGATCCATGCATGCACATGGATCCGTTGGAACGCGCCATCAGACACCTCCACACATATGGACCTCTTATAATCATCTCAGTAAGTGTGCCTTGACCCTAGGTAGTTCGAGGTCCCACTTTAGATATTAGTATGGGTTACGGACTAATAAGGGTCCCACACAACAGATGATACAAGCCACCCCCCCCCCCCCCCCCAAGGCTTGCATCCCCACTACTAAGATTTTGACAGGTTATGCCTAACAGATTTACGAACCCGCCTAATCCCAACATACAAAATAGGTTAGGTTTGTTGGGTTCGTATACCCCCCCCCCCCTCGATTTAACAGATTTACTTAACCCTCCATTAATTCTAACAAGTTTACTTTAACCCTTACACAATTTGACAGGTTCATATAACCCCCATAGATTTAAATAGGTTAAGTATTACAGGTTAATAGGTTATTATCATTTCTCATTCATGTTATTAATGCACTAGACCTCTCACATTAAGTTGACTTCTTGTGGATGTTGGATATGCCGGGCGGTTCCGGGCGGACTTCTACCACAAGTTGGACTTAACCTCGTGTCTTAGCACCGTTACGTGTGCATTTACGCACTATACCCCTCACATTGAATTAACCACTTGTGGATGTTGGATTTGTCGGGTGGTTCCGAGCAGACTTCTACCACAAGTCGAGTTTAACCTCGTGTCTAAGTGCCGTTATAATTTCTATTTACTGTGAATTTAGGCTAATTCATTCTTAAAGAATTATTCATGTTCATCACAGTTTACCCCTAAGTCCCCGTCTGATTCACGATACAAGTTATGCCCCCAATTTATCTTTCCCAACTGTTCCCAATTTCGTCCATTCGCATATTTCAGCGATAGGCCTAGGCTCGAAAGTAGCCTAGACTATTAAAATAAAAAGGGAAAGAGGTAGAGAAGGGAACAGAAATAGGCATAATAACAAAACAAGCATATGATGGCAGAAATAGGCATAATAACAAAATAGGCATTTGATGACTGAAATAGCATAATAAAATAGGCATATGATGACAGAAATAGACATATCACGAATAGGCATACAAGAACTGAACAGTAGATTAGGTGTATTCATAATGGCAGATCGGTTTTAGGTATGAATCAGATTCTTAATAGGCATAGGTTTAGTTCTAAATTTATTTACATGTCAGGATTACTTGTTAAGTGTTTATATCTAAAAATAACATGAACTCACCGAGACTGGATCCAAAGGAAAGATAAAAGAACGTTGATGTTGTAGCAGAGATTTTTGTATACGTATAAGTCGTTGTTGCAGAAGAATATGCTAATTCAATCTAAGCTGGGGCAGCATCTCGTGTCTCCATTGTTTTAGGTGAATAAAACAATAGAAATGAGGTCCTATATATATCCTCAAGCCAATGAATCAGGTCAAGAAACAAGTCTAGGTTCAGGGAGTGAACCTGGTCGGATCCTCGGGTGGGTCGACCCCGTGGTCGGCCCTAGGGTCGATACCCCTTTGTGTGGGTGGACCCTAGGATCGACCCCCAATGGGTCGAATTCCCACGTGTCTTCCTGAGGGTCGATCCCCAATGGGTCGAATTCCCACGTGTCTTCCTGCTCTCCGATTTTGATTTATTTTGAATTCTAGACTGGTTTTGTGTGTGTATATATACACACACACATTTCTATTATACATATACAAACTTCAAACCTTAATATATTCTTCATATGATATCCGTTTTACCCAAAATCGGAGTCTATCTTGAGCAAAATTCCGAGATGAATGCAATGGTACAGTCCGTTTTACTTAATTCCCAATATTTAATTAAGTATTCTATAGTTTATTGATATAATGTCCTTTAAAATTACGGAGTGTTACACTAACTATCCTCTTTTCGTGTAATTTGGATTGAACGGATGTGTATTTAGTCGACTCAAAGAGTACGGAAAATTTGGGATGTTACATAATTATCTCATACTTATGTATTAGCTTCCTTCTAAACAACAATGAGTGTAACCACCATTTTTACATTGTGTTTTCTTTCCTCTCCTTCTATTTGATGAAAATAGAATAGATGAATAGTCATTTGATGAATAATCATTTTACTATTTTATTCCCATTAGAATTAAGCATATAATCTAATCATTAGAATTGTTAACTAACAATGTATGACGCCCTACGTCCGTAAAAGTCACTCATAAGAGAAAGCATTAAGTTTTTTGAAGTGAAATAGGTAAACAGTAACTAAAATTTTCAAGACATTTATAAATAGGTAGCAAAAAGTTAAATTTTATTATTAAAAGTAAAACATTATTCCAAACCATTTGTCTTATAATGCCAAACATCAGAGTACAATAATGCAAAACCATATCCCTTTTAACAAGCCATAACAAAGTAGTAAGATAATCGAAGTGGTACATCAAATTGGAAGAAGTCCTGATCCAAGCTGAAAGAAAATCCTAAAAACTGCGGAGTACTACCACTCTGAGGACCTAACGGGAGGGAAAAGTAAGAGAAAGAAGCGAAACAAAATAGGTCATACATAAATCCTGCTGAGTTTCAGTGATTTTCAGTATATGCATAAAATAGAGGTATGAAGACAAATAAATAAGACTGGATGAGAAAGTACAGTGGCAAATAAGTACAAGACAGCAAGATAAAACAATTATCGAGTAAATCTTCTCATTTATATTCCAAGAACAAGTATTTTTCTATACCAATACTAGTATATCAAGATTAGGTGTTAACCTAATTACATATCACGGTTAGGTGTTACCCTAATCACTACCCATGAGATCGGCTCCCTACTACGTACATATCCCGTGTCAGCCCCGACAGTAGGGTGTATCACTCCCTAACCCAACAACTTATAGAACACAGACCTATTTATTGGTGTTACAGCGCCTTTGTTTCCCTAATCGGACCCATGCACGCTCATGACACCGCCAGAGCGCGCCCATACCCACCTTCCTCTTTTTGAACCTCTTACTATCCAAATTAGTAAAGTGTGCCCTGACCGATACCTAGTGTAAGGCCCCCTAACAAGATACCAACAACGATACTGACTGATATGGGTTCCACATAGCAAGATTGACATATGCCAAACCCTTTAAGTTTGTGCTCCAAGGTAACTAGGATTTAAGAGTCCCCAAAGCTCGATACAACAGCACAACTGGGGACCTCTTAGCTTATTAGTAATCAGGTTCTAACTTAGCAAGTTTAATTCATTAATAAGCATGGTTGTAATATGACATTTTTCTGTAAATGTTATTATGTGTACAACCCCTTCCCCAAAAAAAGCACCTTCCCAAATGTATATATGCACTATAGTAATTCATTTTACTTAACTTAAATCTGGTGCTTACATTTTCATAACACGTTCTTTAATTAATCTCTGTATTAAGTCTAATCTAACATGTATACACATTTTCATATTCTTCGTTTTATTTGTATTTCAAATTATAGTCAAAAGTCCCCATTTTATAATATGCCCCCGAATTCTCCTTTTTTGTTGTCATTTCATATTATTCCAAATTCAATTATACGCAATCTTAAATCAGAAATGGCTTAAGCTCTCGATGGCCTAGGCTTAGCGTAAATAAAAGGGAAAAATAGAAGCAGAAGAACAAAATCAAATCAAACTGTATAAAATAAGCATATAAACCAGACTGAGAATTAGTTAAATAGAAGAATATGTTTAAGGAAGATAGATATGTATGTACATAACTGATTAATCAACTGACAATAAAAGAACATATAATATTGTAACAACTATATAGATGAATAACAGTAAAAGAACATTATAGAAAATAACTTACAAGTACTGTATGTCATATATCCAAATTTGTTCACTGTCGTGATACATTTATGGATATCAAATCTGAAAATAAATTGAACTCACAGGGCTAGGTATTAGGTTTTGAAATAGTTCTTGAAAAAGGTTGTATGTTGGTTGTAGATTTTGAATTATCCTTGTTGATCTAACTTTCAGTAGCGTCTCCCCATTTTATTTATTAATTTAGAGTATAGTCATGGAGGAAGAGAATGAACAACAGTTGTGTGTGGATAAAACGGGAGAGAGCCACTCTATTTATAAACTAACCAAGCTAATTCTTAACCATTAGATTTTAGGGTTTCAAATCTATCCATACAGCTCATCCAACGAACCTACTATATAAAAATAGTCCAAATACATCATCCGAAATCGAACCTACATGCGGGTGGGTCGACTCCCACCTACCGCGTAGACCCATAGGTCAACCCAGGTACGGGATGGGTCATCCCATGACCGTTGGTTCCTGAACTAATTTTTCTGTTTGAATTTTATTAACATATATCCATTATATATGTATACAATCTTCCTAGGTCCATATCTTTCTCATACGTTATCCGATTTACGCAAACTCGGGGTTTGTCTAAACCAAAATTCTAAGATGAACGCAATGGTAAAGTCTTTTTTACTTAACTTTGAATATTTAGTTATACAATATTCATTTTATTGTATTTACTATACAGTTATGGTGTTTTAAATTTTGGGGTGTTACATTCTCCCCTACTTAAAGGATTTCATCCCCGAAAACTCCAAGTTAAGAAGAATGTTATTATTTTGACAACCACCGACAACCATCTACTCATCCATCATCCACTGACATCCATTATCATTAAGAATTTCTAATGCTTGTATGAACATATGCAAAAGCGTTATGTGTTTATGTAAATCAGGTGATCGACTGATTTAGTTGACCTCCTTAATGCAATATACGTCTGTGTTATGTACCCTATATGTACGCAAAAGAGTCCTAGTACAACTTGTAAGTTCGATATGTGTGCAAAATCATTCACCAAAATGCAACATCCATATGATGATTCAGCCATTTTCATCCATTGAAAATTAAAATGTACACACATCCATATGCAGCATGTAAGTGCTTAAGTTGATCTAGTGCCTAATGTGTGTATATGCATCCACGGGCAACAACTAGCAAACACTTGCACCTACTAGCAACCATCAAACATAACATGTCTCAAACACATGTTTTTTCATCCATTAGTTTCTACCTAAGGATCAAGGATTCGAACGATAGGGTAAACATAGTTGAATGATAGAAGCAAATGCGAATTAAAAAGCTCGGAAAAGAAATTAGAAACGTACTCTCAAAAAGAAAAGTATAAAAAGCGCAAATCTTGTCTTTGGGTTCCCACATCGCATCTTCGCGTTCTTCTGCACATTGTATCTTCACGAATCTGATTTCTTTGTTGCGTAGTTTCTTAACCTCTGATCCAAGAATATGAGTAGGAACTCTTCTCACCGATGCTTCTGTCTCAACCTCCACATCTTCAAGTGTCCGTGGCTCCACTACCTCTGTTGTATCGTCTAAACATTACCTTAAATGGGAAATATGGAACACATCGTGTACGCCCACCAGCCACTCTGGCAGCCTAACATTATAGGCCATCTGACCTATCCTCTCCACTATGGGGAATGACCCTACAAATCTTGGTGCCAACTTCCCCATTGAGCCAAAGCGTACAATATTTCTTAGTGGTGATACTTTGATGAAGACCATATCTCCTACTTCGAATTCCGATTCAATCCTCCTCTTATCGGCATATGACTTCTGGCTGACATTAGCTGCTTTCATCCGTCGTCGAATGAGATCAATCTTCTCAGAAGTCTCTCGAATCATCTCAGGCCCAAGTAGAAGTCTGTCCGTAGACTCCCACTGCAAGTCGATGATCTACAAGTTCGTCCGTAAAGTGCCTCGAAGGTTGCCATGCCTATGCTTGACTGATAATTGTTGTTGTAGGAAAACTCAACCAATGGGAGATGCTCCTCCTAAGCCTCTCCAAAATCTAGAATACACGGTCTCATAAGATTGTCAAGAACCCTATTTACCCTCTCAGTCTGTCCATCAGTCTAAGGGTGGTATGCTGTGCTCAAACGTAGCTGTGTACCTAGTGCCTCTTGCAAGCTCTTCTGAAACTCACTAGTGAAGATGGGGCATGGTTGCTTACTATACTGGAAGGTACCGGATGAAGTCATACTATCTCTTGAAGGTCTACCGATGCTAGCCAAGCTGCCGTCCTCTTGCTCTTGATAGGAATAAAGTGAGCGCTCTACGTAAATCTACCTACTATCACCCAAATATTGGTGTTGCCCTTCCTCGATCTAGGTAGTCCATCGATAAATTCATAGTGATGCTCTTACACTTCCATTGTGGGACATCTAAGAGAAGAAGTAGTTCGCCAAGTTTTCTTTATTCAGACTTTACTTGCAGACAAGTCAAACATCGGGCCACAAATTCTGCCACGTCCTTCTTCATACCAGTCCAAAAGAAAACTCTTTTCATATCTCGACACTTCTTGTCGTCGCCCGGATGGATAGTCATCTGAGAATGATGAGCCTCTTCAGGGACCGTCCTCAACAAATCTCTACTTTGGGGAACACAAAGCCTTCTGTCTTATCGTAGCCACCCTTTACCATCCATAGTGTACCTACTTATGTAACTAGAGTTTCTCCTTTACTAAGCCTATCCATGATGTCTGCTATCTATGGGACCTCTACTTGTGCGGATTCAATGCGCTCCATAAGAGTAGGTTGTACTTCCAACGATGCCAACAAACTAGGTGTGAAATCTGTAGATGGCCTAAAATCGAAGGTCGATATAAACTCCAAGCTCCACCTCTCTACGAATAGAGGACTCAAAGTCATCCTCTGCCTACTTAACGCATCCGCCTCTACATTACCCTTGCCTGGGGTATAAGCTATGTCAAAGTCATAGGACGCTAGGAAATCCATCCATCGTTGCTGCCTTAGATTGAGATCCTTTTATGAGAACAAATATTTGAGTGACTTATGAACCGTGTATAACTCAAATCTCTCTCTAAGTGGATAATGTCGCCAAGACTTCAATGCAAACACTATAACTTCCAACTCTAGGTCATAGGTAGGGTAGTTCTTCTCGTGAACTCTCAACTATTTGCTACCTAGCATATTACTCTAGCTTCTTGGATCAACACGACACAAAGTCCTGTGCCATGAGAAACTGTTAGACTGTAAACACGTTGCTTCCATCGCAGAGAGAAAGAGCTGAGGCAAATGTCAGAGCCCTCTTTAATATCCGAAAAGTATCCTCATAATCAATGCTTCAAGAAAAAGCCAAGTTGGGTGAGTGGGGCGGATACCCTTGCAAAGTCTTTGATGAACCTCCTATAATAGGCCGCTAACCCTAGGACACTCCTCACCTTCGTCGCATTCTTAGGAGTCTTCCAATCTTTAACTACGACGGCCTTAGCGGGGTCCAACGCTATCCCATCCTTAGAGACTAAATTCCCTAGGAATCTTACTTCCTTTCTCTAAAAGTGAAAATTAGAAAATTTTGCCTTAAGATGATGCAATCTGAGAGCACATAGAACCTCTCCTAAGTGTATGGCATGTTCCTCCTCGTTCATTGAGAAGATTAGAATATCATCCATAAAGACCACCACAAACTTGTTCAAAATCTCTCTAAACACCTTATTGATCAAGTCCACAAAATATGCATGTGCATTGATCAGCCTAAAAGGCATGAACAGCCACTCAAAGAAACCGTATGGATTTCTAAAAGCATTCTTATAAATACTGTCCTATGCCACCCTCAACTGATGAAATCCCATGGGCAAATCCATTTGCGAGAAAATTGATGTGCCTACTAGTTGATCAAACAAGTCGTCAATCCTCAGAATTGAGTGCCTATTCTTCTTGGTGACTGTATTCAGCTCTCTATAGTCCACGCATTGACAAAGTGAGCCATCTGTCTTAGTTACAAAGATGACTGGAGCTCCTTACTAGGATATACTCCGTCAAATGAATCATTTCACAAATAGCTCCCCTACTTGCTTGCTGAGCTCCCTCCTCTCCCTAGGAACCATGTGATGCACTGGTAAAGAGACTGGCTTTGCATTCTCTACCAAATAAATCCGAAAGTCTATCTCATGCCTCAGAGGTAATCCCTTAACTTCATAAAACACGTCCAGATAATCTCTAACTATCGGTATTGATTGCAAATCATCAACGGAAGCATCAAGCAAGTCTAGGGAGCTCAGCATAACTGACCCCCGCGGGTCCGTGAAATCTCGAGAGTTCTTCTTTCGCATGTTAGAAGCCTAACAACTATCCCCTCGTAGTCTAGGATGGCACCGTACCTGGTTAGCTAATCCATTCCTAGAATCAAGCCATAACCCATAAAGCCAAGAACATAAGCATCGCATTCAAACTCGACACTTATGATAGAAATTATCAAACCCCGACATATAATGGATAAATGATCCGTACCTCCTATAGGGTTTGATATTACAACAGGAACAGAAACAATACTAGTATCTAGGTGCAGATTATCTACCATAGAATTGGATATAAATGAATGAGAAGGGCCAACCTCAAAGAAAGTCCTAATAGATAGTCAAAAAGGGAAATCAAACCTTCGACTATGACTTTCCTACCTTGATTAGGTCCACTAGTCTCAAGAGCATGCACTTGTCCTCTAGAAGATCCAGCCCTTATCCTTGCTTACTAGGGCATTGCTTAGTGAATGTCCAACATGACCACAATCGAAACAAACTTCCTTTGTCTTTCTACGGCCTTTCACAAAATGACCCAAAGCTCCACAACCATGGCACTTAACCTCTGGCTTGATCTGAGCCTTATCAGGCTTTTCACCTTTCTTTTGTGTTCCCATCTTGCGCCACCATTTCTTTTTCTCATCCTTGGGCTGTGTCTCCTCAGTCTTGACTTCTTTCTTCTCATCCTCGTGCCTCAAAGCCATGTCAACATACCCACTCGAAAGTTACCCCATCCGTATATGTGGCAGGGCTAGTCCTTGGAGAGGTTGATTCAACTCTCTCGCAAACACAAGAGCCTTCTTATGGGGAGTATTTACCAAGTCCAAACCGAATCTCTCTAGCTAATTAAACATGTTACATATTCCTTAATAGACATACCTCCTTGTTTTAAAGCCAAAAATCTCTCCATCTGCATTCCTTCTTCTTCCTAAGATAAGAACTTCATATCAAATCTTTATCTGAAATCCTCCCAAGTAACTACTTGTTGTCCCGCCTGGGGCACCTCTGTCAAGTATGAAGCTTCTTCCATCAGTTGCCAAGAGGCCAATTGTATCTTCCTCCTATCATCAAGCTCGAAAAGACCAAACCATTCTTCGTTTCTCTAATCCAATTTGTGCCTCAACAAAATTCTCGGTACTACGAAACAGCTTGCTTCCCATTGCGCAGAAGTCCTTACAAAGCTTAGAAAAGTTGACTATAGAAGGAGGTAGAGCCATTGTGGCTGTAGCTGGAGTAGGGAATCTCCTTGAATTCTGACAGGTGTCGTAGCCTCTAAATACCCACAGAACCATGTCGGTAATGGAATACCCTCAGGAAAATTGAGTTCCCCAAACATGCTGAAAAGAGAAGAAACAAAGATTCAAAAAGGGATCGAAAGAGTAGAATATGGCTTAAGGGGATATGTTTTTCAAAAATAGGTTTTTATATGAAAATACTTTGCTTTTTGAAAACCATTTTTCAAAACTTTTCTATAATCTTGTAACCTTCAGCTCTAATACAAAATGTGATACCCCACATCTATTAATGTCACTCATAAGAGAATGTGTTAAGTTTCATGAAGCGCAATAGGTAAACAGTAATTAAATTAATAAGACATATATAAATAAGAGGCAGAAAATTAACTTTTATTATTAAAAGTAAAACATTATTCCAAACCAGTTATATCATTGAATACCTAATACTTGAAATTAAACTGTTTATCTTATAGTGCCAAACATCAGAGTACAATAATGCAAAACCATACGCCTTTTAACAAGCCATAGCAAAGTAGAAAGATAATTAAAGTGGCATATCAAATCGGAAGAATTCCTGATCCAAGCTGAAAGAAAATCCTAATCATTGTGGAGTACTACCCCTCTAAGGACCTAAAGGGAGGGAAAAGGAAGAGAAAGAAGCAAAAAAAATAGATCAGACATAAAACCAGGAGAGTTCCAGTGTGTAACACCCCACATCCATTAGTGTCACTCACAAAGGGAATGCACTAAGTTCTGTGGAGCATTTTAAGGTAAAAGATGCAGATGAATTACAAGACAGAAAAAAATTAAAACAGCGGAAAATAAAACTTTGCTTTATTGATAAAATAGTTTGTACAACGATTTCTTTTCAATATCAGAGTATCATCTGTCCTACAAAATAAAGAAGCATAAAACAACATTTATATTCCCTAATGTAGCAAGAGCCAGCCATAACATCTGAAAAGAGAATCCATGCAAAACTTCGACAAATCTTCAAGCTGGGAAAGAGTGACGGTCCAACTTATCCTGAGCTATACTATTCCCTCCTTCACTACCTGGTGGGGGGGAAACGGAAGAAAAGAAGACGAAAGAAAACGGGGTCAGACATAAAGTCTGGTAAGTTCAGTTACTTCTAGCATATGAACAGGGCAAACGAAACGACATGAATTAACTGAATACAAGATAATACCATGATGACAGGATCAACAAGATAAGATAAGATTAACACCAGATATGCTAAGACAAGATAAACTGGATATGCTCTAATACTTTTGCCGCTTCGCTATTTCTTTGTTATACTGGTTTCTATATCTCTGCACCACCCAACTAGTGTCCCAACTAGTAATGATAACGTGATCCCAATCCCAGAAATTTCGGTTGCCTTCAGGCATACATTTATTATTTATTACCTAGATCTAATCTAGGGTTTTCTATCAAGTGCTTCCTAGATTCAACCAGGGTTTATGCTATCTACTAAACGTTTCTCGAATTCAGGGTTTATGCCACCTAGGTCCAACTAGGGATTATGCTACCTGTCGAACGATGCCCTCTAGTCTAGGACACACTACCTAGAGTGGTATATGTTCCTAGACTTTCCCCACGTATGTATCGCGAATCGTTATCGCTTGTCTAGATGCACATGTCCTGTAATGTGCGACCCGAGTCCCGTGGCAGGGCTACTCTAGAAACACGGAACTCGGTCGGGAGCTTTTTAGATATCTGCCGGTGCAGATGCTAAGGTCTGGTTTTCTACCAGTGGTTATGGTACCACGTGACCCCTCCCTCAACTAATGAAAGGCAATCCAAGAAAATCAAGCGCGTGAACTGTACTTTTGCCGCCCTATGCCCTACTTTCCTATTGTCCATCCTCACCCATAACTAGATAGCAAGTATATGGTCTGTTGGGAGTTCTCTGCCTTTCCGCATACGTACAACGATTGACTAAAGATGGTAGGTAGACGACGAGTTGCTATCACAGGGCAAAAACTAGTCTCGCCGAATCACGCTGATCCACCCTAGTCTTTAGGTTGCCATATATTGCAACCAAGGCATACCCTTGGTTCTTCTAACGCAGACCTTAACCTCTGTGAGCCCAGGAGGATCATCTGCCACCTCACAGAGGGATACCAAGAGTACCCTCACGTCCCCTCGAAGCCTCGAGCTTCGTAACCCAATTCGTTGGAGGCCTCTTTAAGATCAGATGGACGTTCGCTCCTACTTGTGATATACTAAGGATTACTACTTAGTTTTCTAACAAAGGTTTAACACTTAGTTTGTTGAATCGTCGTTTTCTTAACTAAGGTTTACGACTTAGTTCATATTAACTAAGGTTTACTACTTAGTTCTTGTTCTTGTCAAGTTGGGTTGGTTAAGTGTCATTAGTCAATTCGAGTCAACTTAACCCTTTCGTTTGCCATATATAACTGGTTAAGTGTTATCAGTAGTTCATGTTGACTTAACCCCTACCACAAACCGAGTTATATTGGTTAAGTATTTTCTTATTACTTAATCCTACCCATTCATCTTGTATTGGTTAAACGTTCCCTTTAACCTAACCTTGCCCATCTGTTTTAACTGACATGTTATAGCGTTTAAGTGTTCCCTTAGCTAACTTGACCCTAACATCTGTTTAATTAACATGTTCTAATGGTTAAGTATTGTCCTTTCATGTTTTTAAATTAACCATATTCATTTATACTGCTATGATGACTAAGTGTTCCAAGTTTACTTAACCCCACCTTCTAGTCTTAGTTAACATGTTAAATTGGCTAAGTGTATTAAACTTACATAACCCCTACAAGTCTTGTCTTGTTAACATGTTAAGTGGTTAAGTGTCCAGATTAGCCTAACCCCACTCATCGGAATTAGTTAACTTGTTGAGTTGGTTAAGTGTTTTAGTTAACTTAACCCTACCATTCTTGTTCTAGCTTTAATTAATAAATTAAAGCCGCGATCACTCACATTAGATAGATATTGTTGCGATTACTGGATGTGCCGGTTGGTTCCGGGCAGGTTTATATCGCAACTCAGTCTAACCTCGGGTTAGGCATATTCGTGTTTTCTAAGTTCAAAGGGTTTTGATTAATTTTCAAATCAGGTTTTGAAAGTAACCATCACGTCCGTCGGATCAGTTAGGGATAGCCAGGGAGAGCAGGAAACTTGTATTTTCCAAACCCAAGCCTAGACACTATCCTCTCTGTCACCCTAGAACTTTCTGGTGTATGTATTATTAAAAGAGATGTCATTAATAAACCTTTCTTTTGTATATATATAAATTGTTAACAATTTATCCTCAAAATTTAACCATTTATCCTCAAAGTCCATTTTCCCTTTTTAAATAAATTTGGCCTATACCATATTCATTTGCCATGCCCACTAATGGACTTATATTCTAGGCCCAAATCTTGATTTGCCTATCTTACAGTTTATAGCAATTTAAATCCAACATCCTCATTTACAGTTCATGCCAAAACTAGATTTTATATTCTAGTTTACAGTTTATGCCAAACTAGATTTCATATTCTAGTTCACCGTTTATGCCCAAAACTTAATTTGCATACCAACTACCTACTTTGTGGCCCATTTAACCATTTACCATTTACGCCCAATGTATGTAAATTATTCACAATTATGCTAATATACTTATCATGCTTAATTTAGCCACCCAATTCTGATTTAATATTCTAATTTCAGTTCATGTCAAAACTAGACTTGTTATTCTAATTTTCATCTTAATAGTCATGTTATAATGCATGTTCCCAAATTATGCCAATTTCCAAGTTTAGTCAATTTCATGTTTTTCCCAAAACGTATTCCCATCGTTCGTATAATCGTGATTCAACCTAGATTATAAATAAATCTAGATTCGTGGAAAAAAGGGAATGAACCAAAATGCCATGAAAGAATAGACATAATAACTGGCATAAGATGATAATTCACAGGCATATAGATCTGGTAATATTACGACATGAAAAGGGTTGAATAGTATAGGTTCAAGAACATGGGTAGACCTAACTTAATAGGTAAATTCCCAAGATCAAGATCCAAGGATAACTAAGAATAAACTGAAATAGAAAGTCAAGCCAATATCCAATATATTGCCAGTTTAGGGTACAACATGGTTTTGTAACTACAGTGTCATGGGCATAAATAATAATCTTATATCCATAGTCATGGGCAATAAATCCTCACAGTTAATGAATCACAGTCACAGGCGATGTTCATAGTCAAAGGAAAATAATTCTCACAGTCATGAGTCACAGTCATAGGCAATGTTCATAGTCAAAAAAGGCATATGGTTTTAAGATCCCTAGTTTCATAGTCACAGTCTTATTGGTCATCGAATCATAACAGTTCTTAATTAGGTCCAAAGATATAAGCACTGATTCGAATAGAAAGATTTGGCATATTCTTTTATTCCTTTAATTTCATGTCACGAATAGAGAAAACGTTCAAATCTAAAAAGTAACCGACTTACAGAGATTATATTAGATTCATAGAAAAACAGTCGTTGAAGTCGTTTGAATCTTCACTTGAATCCTAACTTGTTTTGAATCTCCTCTTGAAAGTCTTGAGCAGCGTTTCCTCGTCTTGATTTATTTTATATATTATTTTATTTATTATTTAATTTAGTGGAGGAGAAGAAGCCATGTCCACCAAGAATCTTTGCAGCATAAGGTTAGAGAAGAATTGTGAATAGTGAAGGCGACTAGGGGCTGTTTATATAGGATTAGGCGGACGAATCTAGGCAGAAAATGAGATCAGGTACATCAGAATGCACCCAGGCCCAAAAGTGGGTTTTACACCCAGGTCGACACCCAGGTCGACTACCCAGTCGACCTGGTCAGTGGGGGTCGACTACCCAGTCGACTCCCCAGTCGACCTGGGTCCTGGGCGGGAATTTTCCCGCCCAGCCCGCTTCTGGGTTTGATTTCGAATTTCGAATTCGAATTTCGAGCTGTTTTCAATTCTGAAAGTTCCTGAAACTTCAGAGGGTCATATCTCCCTCATACGGACTCCGATTCTTGCAAACTCGGACTCGTTTCCAAGCAGAATTTCGAGACGAACACAATGGCGTAACCCGTTTCCCTTAATTTTTCCTCTAACATTTAATTATACCTTAATTTGTGAAACTTAATGTTACAGAATTACGGGGTGTTACATTCTCCCCCTCTTAAAAGGATTTCGTCCCCGAAATCTTCTAGTTAGGAAGAATGTGTCCTACCATCCAATCACCCATCTACTCGACCATTCAATCACAGGCATTCATTGTCCTTAGAAAGATTTCTAATGCTTTCATGTTCATATGCATAGTGTGTGTATATGTCTTTATCTAGTGCAAAATCAGGTGGTCTACTGATTCAGTTGACCTCCTTAATGCGAATCATGTCAGTGCCATGCGTCCAATCATGTATGCAAGCATCCCTAGTTATGTAAATACTACATGCGTGCATAGCCATTCATCTATATGCAACACCCATATGATAACATATCAAGTTAAACTTACAAACAAATACATATATGTAAATGCAATATGAAAGCGTCCGAACTGATCTAGTGCCTAATACGTATGCATATGCATTCACGAGCAACCATTAGCAACCACTCGCAACCATCAACCATAACATGTTTCAAATACATGTTTACATCCAAAAGAGTTTCTACCTAAGGATCGAAGATACGACCTAGAGGATATACTTTGGAAAGAGAGGAACAAGTATGCGTAAGGTTCCAACAAAAAAGGAAATAAAGGATGCACCCTTAAGAAAAAGGGTATGATGCTTGTATCCAGTCTTCTTGAGCTTTACTTTACTGTATCTTAACTAATTTAACTTCGCGATTGTGAAGTTTCTTAACCTCCATTTCCAAAATAAATAGATGTCAGCCATGATACCAAGTGTATATACTAGGATGATTAGAGGTCTCCCTCTTATCCATCATGCCATAACTAGGATGATTAGAGCGCCTGCCACAACCATTCATCTCTCACGCAAACCATCCTAGTCGAACTCGACATTCCTCAAGTACAAGTCCCAAAGGCCTAAACCAATATCTGACAAGCCTCCAAGGAATACCTCCTCCGAATTTAGACGATCTACGTGAGATGATATAAGCAAACTCGATAGCTATTCTCAAATCCCTACTAACCAAAAATAAACGGGCCGAGTCACCAATTGGATTTGAGACTAATTGGGATCTTTCACTATGCAAGTACTAAGGTGTAAAGACTCAACTATGGAAGCAAATATGAACAAATGTGAAGCGCTAAAAACGAAAGAGTACGAACAGGAAAACTAGACTCTTCCAACAGAACTTTACTACCTTTCTCCTAGGTACGCTTAGTGGTGAAAGTATGTACTTTCCCTTCTGAAAATCTTGTTCCTCGTTCTTGCCCTTGTCCTTAATTATATGCCCTATTATACCCTAGTAAAGATACTTCCTCTTGTCTTAGGTTTGATAATTCCTTCCTCCTACGTGAGCTAAATCTACATCCATGAATTCCTCATCCTTGGGTTGTGCTCCTTAGCCAAACTCCTCATCCACTTCCATGTGTAACCATGCTGACAAATCTCTCGAAAGATGCCTCCATCGTACGGAAAACCCTATAAGTTTTTAAAGAAAACTAGCCATAAGTGAAACAACTACAGCTATAGATGGAAGTCGGGCACTACTTCGCCCTTCGATGAGGTTACATCCCAGAAAGCCAGGAGCCCCAGAGACTCAAGAAAGAAGGAAACAAGGACTCAACAGAGAATCAAAAGATGGTGCATATGGCTTTGGGGAATATGCCTTTAAAACAAATCTTTTCTCTTGAAAATGCTTCCTTTAAAACCGTTTTGAAAATAAATCCTTTATCTGATCTGGTAACCTTCAGCTCTGATACCACGTGTAACACCCCACATCCGTTAGTGTCACTCACAAAGGGAATGCACTAAGTTCTGTGGAGCATTTTAAGGTAAAAGATGTAGATGAATTACAAGATAGACAAAAATTAAAACAGCGGAAAATAAAACTTTGCTTTATTGATAAAATAGTTTATACAACGATTTCTTTACAATATCAGAGTATCATCTGTCCTACAAAATAAAGAAGCATAAAACAACATTTATATTCCCCAATGTAGCAAGAGCCAGCCATAGCATCTGAAAAGAGAATCCAAGCAAAACTTCGACAAATCTTCAAGCTGGGAAAGAGTGACAGTCCAACTTATCCTGAGCTATACTATTCCCTCCTTTACTACCTGGTGGGGGGAAACGGAAGAAAAGAAGACGAAAGAAAACTGGGTCAGACATAAAGTCTGGTAAGTTCAGTTACTTCTAGCATATGAACAGGGAAAACGAAACGACATGAATTAACTGAATACAAGATAATACCATGATGACAGGATCAACAAGATAAGATAAGATTAACACAAGATATGCTAAGACAAGATAAACTGGATATGCTCTAATACTTTTGCCGCTTCGCTATTTCCTTGTTATACTGGTTTCTATATCTCTACACCACCTAACTAGTGTCCCAACTAGTAATGATAACGTGATCCCAATCCCGGAAATTTCGGTTTCCTTCATGCATACGTTTATTATTTATTACCTAGATCTAATCTAGGGTTTTCTATCAAGTGCTTCCTAGATTCAACCAGGGTTTATGCTATCTACTAAACGTTTCTCGAATTCAGGGTTTATGCCACCTAGGTCCAACTAGGGATTATGCTACCTGTCGAACGATGCCCTCTAGTCTAGGACACACTACCTAGAGTGGTATATGTTCCTAAACTTTCCCCACGTATGTATCGCGAATCGTTATCGCTTGTCTAGATGCACATGTCATGTAATGTGCGACCCGAGTCCCGTGGCAGGGCTACTCTAGAAACACGGAACTCAGTCGGGAGCTTTTTAGATATCTGTCGATGCAGATGCTAAGGTCTATTTTTCTACCAGTGGTTATGGTCCCACGTGACCCCTCCCTCAACTAATGAAAGGCAATCCAAGAAAATCAAGCGCGAGAACTGTACTTTTGCCGCCCTATGCCCTACTTTCCTATTGGCCAGCCTAACCCATAACTAGATAGCAAGTATATGGTCTGTTGGGAGTTCTCTGCCTTTCCGCATATGTACAACGATTGACTAAAGATGGTAGGTAGACGACGAGTTGCTATCACAGAGCAAAAACTAGTCTCGCCGAATCGCGCTGATCCACCCTAGTCTTTAGGTTGCCATATATTGCAACCAAGGCATACCCTTGGTTCTTCTAACGCAGACCTTAACCTCTGTGAGCCCAGGAGGATCATCTGCCACCTCACAGAGGGATACCAAGAGTACCCTCATGTCCCCTCGAAGCCTCGGGCTTCGTAACCCAATTCGTTGGAGGCCTGTTTAAGACCAAAAAGACGTTCGCTCCTACTTGTGATATACTAAGGATTACTACTTAGTTTTCTAACTAAGGATTACCACTTAGTTTGTTGAATCATCGTTTTCTTAACTAAGGTTTACGACTTAGTTCATATTAACTAAGGTTAACTACTTAGTTCTTGTTCTTGTCAAGTTGGGTTGGTTAAGTGTCATTAGTCAATTCGAGTCAACTTAACCCTTTCGTTTGCCATATAAAACTGGTTAAGTGTTATCAGTAGTTCATGTTGACTTAACCCCTACCACAAACCGAGTTATATTGGTTAAGTATTTTCTTATTACTTAACCCTACCCATTCATCTTGTATTGGTTAAACGTTCCCTTTAACCTAACCTTGCCCATCTGTTTTAACTGACATGTTATAGCGTTTAAGTGTTCCCTTAGCTAACTTGACCCTAACATCTGTTTAATTAACATGTTCTAATGGTTAAGTATTGTCTTTTCATGTTTTTAACTTAACCCTGTTCGTTTATCCTGCTATGATGACAAAGTGTTCCAAGTTTACTTAACCCCACCTTCTAGTCTTAGTTAACATGTTAAATTGGCTAAGTGTATTAAACTTACTTAACCCCTACAAGTCTTGTTAACATGTTAAGTGGTTAAGTGTCCAGATTAGCCTAACCCCACTCATCGGATTTAGTTAACATGTTTAGTTGGTTAAGTGTTTTAGTTAACTTAACCCTACCATTCTTGTTCTAGATTTAATTAATAAATTAAAGCCGCGACCACTCACATTAGACAGATATTGTTGCGATTACTGGATGTGCCGGTGTAATGGCGCGTTTTGTAAGGTATAATAATTAAGTTATTTAATTATTTAAATAACGAATATATTAAATAAACGATAGTTGAACGTATAATTTATAATATAATTATAATCGAGCTCGAAATGGCGCGGCAGTTCGCTATTTGGTGATTCGAACTTCAACTGAATATACAGAATCCGTTTAAAGTCGAATTTCTGTGAAACAAGAAACGTACGGATCTGTTGAACTATATTTTTCATATGGAAGAGAAAAATCGAGATTTCGTCGTGTAGATTTTGAGTTATGTCCAAATCAAATTTCAGAAAAGTCGCTGTGGAATTCCTTTATAATTTGCGACGCTTTATATACATTATAAAAGGATTTTTCGATATAAATTGAATATCGATAAATCTAAAGTCTGAAATATCAAACTGTATATTCTGATATGATATTCTGGAGCTGTATGATCTGCCACTGTGAATATAGACGATGATAATTAATTTTAAACAATTAATTTAATAATATTTAAATATATTTTTATATTTAAATAGGCTATTTAGAGCATTTAAAAATAGCCGGTTTTGCAAATAAAGTCGGAATTCGACGAAACCAGTTTCGTTGGATCCGCAATGTCAAATAGTTGTTAGATTCCAAGTTTCGTGATTTTTAGAGTCACTGTGTGGCCGTACGGATTTTTAGACTGAGAAATAGTCAGTATTTTGACAGTTAAAAATACGCTGTGTGAGCATACGGAGTCGAAATTCGACGAAACTAGTTTCGTTGGGACCATAATGTCGAACTCTAGCTACAGGTCCAGTTTAGTGATTTCTGGGTATTGTGTGTGATCGCACGAAATTTTAGAAAGCAAAAATAAATAAAAATATAATATCTAAATACAATGTGTGGGCATTTAAGGTGCCACATCTACACTTTCCAGCCACAAAATGTTTTGACCCCCTTATATAATCAAATTACAAGCCGTCACTTTCCTTTTCTCCAGAAAGAAAGAAAACTTGAGAAGTTCTTCTTGGCAAAATCAAAATAAATTCCTATAAATCACGATATAAAAATATATGAGATCCTCATCAAAATCTCTTCACTCTGATATGATTTCAGAAGGTGCGAAGTCTCATTTTTGTCGCCAGTTCGATTCTAGCGAGCCCTAGGGCTGAGTATTTTGGAAGTTTTAGGATTCGATTTAAAATACTGGTGTTGGATTCAGGGTTGTAGGATCGAATGGAAGTTGGTGTGATTTTTGGGGGATTTTTAGAAATAAAAAGTTTCGATGTCTGCTGTGTATTTGGGCATGCGGAGCTGAAGGACGCAATCGCTGGGGGAGGTCCGAGTGCTTCCAAATGGTGCTCAGGTCAAAGAGGGTTCGAAGAGATGTTCAGTGGTGCATTCGGTTTGAGTTTTAAGTGTTTGTGGAAAGAGTAGATGAAGCAGGAAGTTCAGCCATGATTTGGTGAATACTGGGAGCATGGTGAAGCATCGTGGAAGAAGGAATACCGTGGGGAGCGGGCCTTGGTTTTGAAGAGTGGTGTTGGGCCGTAGTCAAAGGTCAAAAGCCCACTTTAATTTCTTAAGTTATTTTAAAGTTAAAATAGTGTTTTAGGTTTAAAATTGCATAACATCCTCGTACGTTATCATAATTACGAACCGTAAGTGGCGTTGTGATCATATGGACGACGGCTACACGCTAGAACCGACTGGGAGTGAATCCGAGCTCGTTACAATTTTTGGCGAATTAAATTGTTCAATCTGAATCAACGACAATTATCGTCATTGATGATGATCGTCAAAATGTGAGTAAATCTCACAAACTCTAAACAGTTTTATTTTCACGTTGTATTCTTAGAACTGTTAAAATATTGTCTGTTTGACTGTGTGTTGATTGTTTGCTTGAACTGCTAGTCAGTTAGTAGAGATTATATATATATATATATATATATATACATATATATTTACGTATGTATATATATATATAAACCGTCAAATAGTTATATGTTGATTCTGTTTATCAGAATATTATACTGGTGTTGTTTAACATCTGTGGATGCAGGGAAACAGGTTAGAGGAATCCAACTGGATTCCTCAACAGTTATTTTTACTGTGATTTATGTATTGTGATATATAAATGTGATGTATATAATCTGTTGTGATTACGTGTGGTTGGACGATATTCATCGTTGTTAGGTGATGTGTTAAAAACCATAAGAAATACCAGAGTGTGATAAAAGGATTAAACAAAGTAATTGGTTAGGTTAACCAAAGCAAAGTTAGTCGAGTTAAACAAAGTAATTGGTTAGGTTAACCAAAGCAAAGTTAGTCGAGTTAAACAAAGTAATTGGTTAGGTTAACCAAAGCAAGTTAGTCGAGTTAAACAAAGTAATTTGTTAGGTTAACCAAAGCAAGTTAGTCGAGTTAATCAAAGTAATTGGTTAAGTTAACCAAAGCAAAGTTAGTCGAGTTAATCAAAGTAATTGGTTAAGTTAACCAAAGTAAATTAGTTAAGTTAAACTAATTTGTAAATCAAAGTGAATTAGTTGCGTCAAACTAAGTGAATTAGTCAAGTTAAACTAATTGATTAATCGAAGTAAATTAGTTGGGTTAATCAAAGTGAATTAGCTGAGTTAAACTAAGTAAATCGGTTAGAGTAAATCAAAGTGAATTAACTAAGTTAAACTAAGTGGATTAGTTCAGTTAATCGAGACAAGTAAATCAAGTTAGGTTAAACCATTTGAGTTAACCAGTTAGGTTAAACCATTTGAGTTAACCAGTTAAAGTTTACCAGTTAAAGATAAACAGTTAGAGTTGACCAGTTAAAGTTGACCAGTTAAAGTTGACCAGTTAGAGTTGAGCAGTTAGAGTTACTCAGTTAGAGTTGACCAGTTAGAGTTATCCAAGTGGAGTTAATCGAGTAGAGTTGCCGAATATCACTTATTCGAAGTAGAGTTATCGAATATAGAGTATTCGAGGGAAGAGTAATCGAATATAGTTTATTCGAGTAGAGAAATCAAATGTTATTCATTTGAGAAGAGTTACCGAATATTAATTATTCGAAGAGTAGTTATCGAATATTGGTTATTCGAAGTTAGTTAATCCAAAGGAGTTATTCGAAGTTAGTAATCAAAAGGAGTTATTCGAAGTTAGTTAATCCAAAGGAGTTAGTCGAAGAGTTAATCGAATATAGTTATTCGAAAGAAAGTGTTAATCGAATATAGTTATTCGAGTAAAGTTAAAAGAGTTAATCGAATATAATTTATTCGAATAGAGTTAGAGAAGTTAATCGAATATAGTTCATTCGAATAGTGTTGGAGGAGATATCGAATATAGTTTATTCGATAGGATAGAAGTGAATATAGTTTATCAATTAAGTTATTCGAATGAGTTATTCGAAGGAGTAAATCAAATTAAGTTAATCGATTAGAGTTGAGTTAATCGATTTGGGTTAAGTTAAGTAATCGAGTTAAGAAATCGAGTTGAGATAATCGAGTTGAGAAAATCAAGTCGAGTTAATCGAATAAGTTATTCGATAAGAGTAAATCCATTTAAGTTAAATCGGATGTTAGTTATTAGATAAGAATTGACACATTTAAGAAAATCGAATATTTGTTATTCGATAAGAGTTAATGAAATAGAGCCAACCAAGAAGAGTTATTCGAATATTAGTTATTCGATAGAAGTTAATCGAAATAGAGTTTATCGAATATAAGTTATTAAAAAGGGAGAGTTAATCGAATAGAGATTTCTCGAAAGAGAGTTATACGTCGAATTCGATTATAGCGAATTCGGGAAAGTACTATTTACTTTCCAGGGTTTAAATCAAGATTTAGTTATTGATTTAGAAATTAGGTGTCTGTTAAATTATTCGAGTTAGGAGATAAAGTTATAATTTAGGTTAGATATTGCAGAAGTAGGAATTATAACGTTATAGTTATAATCAAACGTTTTCATATAAGAAGTAGATTCGTAACCTGAATCCGAGAATTTGCGTAAACAGTTGATTGGAAAAAGTGAGTGACGAGCTTCATCTATTTCACAGTAAAGGACGTTGTTAAATTAAGGTCTGAGAGGTAATTATACCCCAACTTGATTGACTTCAGAATTGACAAAGGAATAGTTGTGGTTCGATCTAAAAGGTTGATTAAGAATAAAGTTAAGGAATAAGCGATAAATGGATTAAGCGAAACGATGTTTTATACAACGTTCATTGGAAATCCGTAAATGAGTTTTGGAAACGTTTTCCAAATATAGTCAGATATGTTTTCTAAACATAGAAAATGAAATGTTTTCATGATAAGAATTTAAGAAATAGAGTTAAGCAAATTCAGAAACTGACTGGAGAGGGTAAGTTGAACGGTTTTCTAAGTGACGATCTGATGTTGGTTTCGACCTTCCGGATTGATACTTAGAGAATTGTTCTCATACTAGTTACAGTTAGGGACTGATAGTTGCGAAATAATAGTGATGTGAAAATAAGCTATGGAAATGTTTTCCAATGATTAATAACATATATTTTCTAAATATATGAAATAAGGAAATATGAACATATATATGTATATAATGATTGATCGATCGAATTTCCATTTGGAAATAAGATCGTTGTTTGTACAACGACATGTTTTCATTTGATAGTTAAATCACAGACTATCAAAGTTTTGACCATATTTACGTTGTTAATATGGAGAGACCGGTTGGATTATTATCCGAAGAACCACTCCGTATTAGCATAAGCATTGCGAATCAAGTACGCTGATGATAATTGAAGACGGAGTGAAGTGCAAGGGCTATTGTGAAAAGCCTAGGTAGGATGGATTCACTGAATAGTGCCTTCGGTTTATTCAGTCCCAGAACAACGTATATGGACGAGTGTCTGACAAAGTATTCTTAACGAATCATATATGTTGATCTCTTTAAACGTATTACGTTGGTGGCGGAGAAATTCGTTTCTCTTAGCTTTTATACCCGTGATGCCTTGAGAAATCGATAATGATTTGGCGGGTATGACGATGTGGCATTCAAAGTAATTGAAGCAATAATCTGTCAAAGTGATAAACGTGACCTCAAACCTCACCACCGGGAAATAACAGAAGTTGGGCTAGGCAGCATGGCTAGTTGGGCCATACCCAAGCAGGGTGTATTATCACCATCTAGAGAATATTCAATTGTACTTCTTTATAATCTATTTCAATGTTGTCCCTTATCGGGAAGGATGGTTGCTGATCCCAACCATCGGTGATAATATATTCGTCACACTCAAGCTAAATGAGTGGACGGTCATGTGTGGCCGGGTTGCAAGGCGTTCTTGTTGATCCCTAGTGTATCTCCTCTAGAGTACACTGATCGGAAGGTGCTCCCATACCTTGTCTGTTGGAATCCAATCTCCAATAAGCGCTCACGGTTTTATTTGTATACTATGTATGTGGAACGTGAGATGCAAGCGTTTTGCTAGATTGATATCTATTTGTATTTAGACATTATTATAATATCAGAAATATATCCTTCATTTAACCAAGTGTTGGAGTTTTATTCACACCAGTCCCATGACTGACCCGGAGTTTATTTTGTTTGTTTTCCCTAAACTCTTGGGTGCCTAAATTTGTACGGGCAGTCAAGTAGTCGGGATTTTTCAGGTACACTTGGAGAGCTTGGAGCAGGAGGCTTCAGGATTATAGCTATTATTATTCCGCTGTGTTGTTAAGTGTTGTACTTTGAAATGGTATGTATATACGAGTACTGATTTGTATTTCAAAGTTATGTTATATTTTATTCGTTCCGCTGTGAGATTCGTGTTTACTCTGATGATGTAAGTTCTTCTTCTTCTATTCTATTAGTTCTATCTTTTCTTCCTCACCCTCTACTTTCTTTCACTAACGTCTCGGGATTTTCGACTCTCGAGGAGTCGAAAATTTCCAGCCGTTACAGTTGGTATCAGAGCTTAAGGTTAAGTAATACCTTGGCTCTGTGGCGTAACTCAGTAGAGATGGGATTAGAAATATCCTAGATTGAGTTGAGTGTATATATATGAGTGCGTATATGTTATTCAATATAAAATGGTTTTATATTGTGGAGATTTATTGATTGAGTGGCTTATGAGTTCTGGACGATCAGTTTGATCCACTGTATCGGTAGGAATTTTATAAACACTTGAATACGATGAACCGACATGGTATGTTTTGAAAGAGGGTAAATGAAATAATTTTTCCCAAAATATATTTGTTTATAGAAGAAATATATATATCTTGAAATTATTATAGTATATTGATTGTGTTGGTTGTTATTATAATCGAATAAGATTATAAAAGGGTGAAAGGGTTATAAATGACCAATCAGAATTCATATGAATGTAATATATGAAATAGTTTGAATTAAATCTGAATTTAAATCATATTTGGAATTAAAATAAGGAAATTTTAAGTTCCTGGGAGATTTTGAAAATGTTTTTCAAATTGAAAATGATATAGTATTGAACTCACTTCGATAGCTGGAAAATAGATTCTGATGATGAATCTAGACATCATCAGTATTCATTTTCGAGTTCTAAGTGACGGATTACTACCAAAGGTTTTGTTTTTGAATTGTTTTGAGAAAACAAGTTGTTTAGAAATTCAAAGGTTTTGAATTGGCATTATGATTTCAAATTGATTTGAAAGAAACCCAGGAACTTAAGTTCTGGAATTAAAATTTAACTAATGAAGTTAAATAAAATAAAATGAGATGGTAAAAATAAATTTAAATTTAACTTGAACCGAGTTAAATAAAATTTAATTGGATTAGAGATAATCTAGAATGGAACCAAATTGATAAGTCAATAATTTGGAATTTGATATTAGAGTTCGAATGAAATTCGATTTGGATTTGAGGATATGAACTGATTGGAGATCAATTGGAATGGATAACATTGGTATATGTTGAAGTGGTAGCAGATGCAAGGGATAGAGTTAAATGCCCGACAAAAAGGTACAAGTTTATATCATATATGAGTTTGGATTTTATGAGCCGAATTAGCAAGCCGCTTGGCTATTTTGGTTTCCTTTTGGGTTGGAGAAGGCCTAGAGAGGCGAGAGGTGGTTTGTCATATTGACCAATACAAAGGAGGTTATGGCGAAATTTTTCGAAAATTCCAGGCGTTAGAACATTCTCATGATTTATGGAAATTCAGTTAGCCAGAATGAATTAATAATTTAATTGAAAATTTAATGGTTCAGTTGAAACTGGAGTTGAGAAGTAAACTAAAAGATAGTTTGAATCTAGTTAGTAAAGTAGGTAGCATTTTCCTAGCTTAGCAATTTCGAGGACGAAATTATTTTAAGGGGGGAAGTCTGTAATGGCGCGTTTTGTAAGGTATAATAATTAAGTTATTTAATTATTTAAATAACGAATATATTAAATAAACGATAGTTGAATGTATAATTTATAATATAGTTATAATCGAGCTCGAAATGGCACGGCAGTTCGCTATTTGGTGATTCGAACTTCAACTGAATATACAGAATCCGTTTAAAGTCGAATTTCTGTGAAACAAGAAACGTACGGATCTGTTGAACTATATTTTTCATATGGAAGAGAAAAATCGAGATTTCGTCGTGTAGATTTTGAGTTATGTCCAAATCAAATTTCAGAAAAGTCGCTGTGGAATTCCTTTATAATTTGCGATGCTTTATATACGTTATAAAAGGATTTTTCGATATAAATTGAATATCGATAAATCTAAAGTCTGAAATATCAAACTGTATATTCTGATATGATATTCTGGAGCTGTATGGTATGCCACTGTGAATATAGACGATGATAATTAATTTTAAACAATTAATTTAATAATATTTAAATATATTTTTATATTTAAATAGGCTATTTAGAGCATTTAAAAATAGCCGGTTTTGCAAACGAAGTCGGAATTCGACGAAACCAGTTTTGTTGGATCCGCAATGTCAAATAGTTGTTAGATTCCAATTTTCGTGATTTTTAGAGTCACTGTGTGGCCGTACGGATTTTTAGACTGAGAAATAGTCAGTATTTTGACAGTTAAAAATACGCTGTGTGAGCATACGGAGTCGAAATTCGACGAAACCAGTTTCGTTGGGACCATAATGTCGAACTCTAGCTACAGGTCCAGTTTAGTGATTTTTGGGTATTGTGTGTGATCGCACGAAATTTTAGAAAGCAAAAATAAATAAAAATATAATATCTAAATACAATGTGTGGGCATTTAAGGTGCCACATCTACACTTTCCAGCCACAAAATGTTTTGACCCCCTTATATAATCAAATTACAAGCCGTCACTTTCCTTTTCTCCAAAAAGAAAGAAAACGTGAGAAGTTCATCTTGGCAAAATCAAAATAAAAGCAAATAAATTCCTATAAATCACGATATAAAAATATATGAGATCCTCATCAAAATCTCTTCACTCTGATATGATTTCAGAAGGTGTGAAGTCTCATTTTTGTCGCCAGTTCGATTCTAGCGAGCCCTAGGGCTGAGTATTTTGGAAGTTTTAGGATTCGATTTAAAATACTGGTGTTGGATTCAGGGTTGTAGGATCGAATGGAAGTTGGTGTGATTTTTGGGGGATTTTTAGAAATAAAAAGTTTCGATGTCTGCTGTGTATTTGGGCATGCGGAGCTGAAGGACGCAAGCGCTGGGGGAGGTCCGAGTGCTTCCAAATGGTGCTTAGGTCAAAGAGGGTTCGAAGAGATGTTCAGTGGTGCATTCGGTTTGAGTTTTAAGTGTTTGTGGAAAGAGTAGATGAAGCAGGAAGTTCAGCCATGGTTTGGTGAATACTGGGAGCACGGTGAAGCATCGTGGTAGAAGGAATACCGTAGGGAGCGGGCCTTGGTTTTGAAGAGTGGTGTTGGGCCGTAGTCAAAGGTCAAAAGCCCACTTTAATTTCTTAAGTTATTTTAAAGTTAAAATAGTGCTTTATGTTTAAAATTGCATAACATCCTCATACGTTATCAGAATTACGAACCGTAAGTGGCGTTGTGATCATATGGACGACGGCTACGCGCTAGAACCGACTGGGAGTGAATCCGAGCTCGTTACAATTTTTGGCGAATTAAATTGTCCAATCTGAATCAACGACAATTATCGTCATTGATGATGATCGTCAAAATGTGAGTAAATCTCACAAACTCTAAACAGTTTTATTTTCACGTTGTATTCTTAGAACTGTTAAAATATTGTCTGTTTGACTGTGTGTTGATTGTTTGCTTGAACTGCTAGTCAGTTAGTAGAGATTATATATATATATATATTTACGTATGTATATATATATATATAAACCGTCAAATAGTTATATGTTGATTCTGTTTATCAGAATATTATACTGGTGTTGTTTAACATCTGTGGATGCAGGGAAACAGGTTGGAGGAATCCAACTGGATTCCTCAACAGTTATTTTTACTGTGATTTATGTATTGTGATATATAAATGTGATGTATATAATCTGTTGTGATTACGTGTGGTTGGACGATATTCATCGTTGTTAGGTGATGTGTTAAAAACCATAAGAAATACCAGAGTGTGATAAAAGGATTAAACAAAGTAATTGGTTAGGTTAACCAAAGCAAAGTTAGTCGAGTTAAACAAAGTAATTGGTTAGGTTAACCAAAGCAAAGTTAGTCGAGTTAAACAAAGTAATTGGTTAGGTTAACCAAAGCAAGTTAGTCGAGTTAAACAAAGTAATTTGTTAGGTTAACCAAAGCAAGTTAGTCGAGTTAATCAAAGTAATTGGTTAAGTTAACCAAAGCAAAGTTAGTCGAGTTAATCAAAGTAATTGGTTAAGTTAACCAAAGTAAATTAGTTAAGTTAAACTAATTTGTAAATCAAAGTGAATTAGTTGCGTCAAACTAAGTGAATTAGTCAAGTTAAACTAATTGGTTAATCGAAGTAAATTAGTTGGGTTAATCAAAGTGAATTAGCTGAGTTAAACTAAGTAAATCGGTTAGAGTAAATCAAAGTGAATTAACTAAGTTAAACTAAGTGGATTAGTTCAGTTAATCGAGACAAGTAAATCAAGTTAGGTTAAACCATTTGAGTTAACCAGTTAGGTTAAACCATTTGAGTTAACCAGTTAAAGTTTACCAGTTAAAGATAAACAGTTAGAGTTGACCAGTTAAAGTTGACCAGTTAAAGTTGACCAGTTAGAGTTGAGCAGTTAGAGTTACTCAGTTAGAGTTGACCAGTTAGAGTTATCCAAGTGGTGTTAATCGAGTAGAGTTGCCGAATATCACTTATTCTAAGTAGAGTTATCGAATATAGAGTATTCGAGGGAAGAGTAATCGAATATAGTTTATTCGAGTAGAGAAATCAAATGTTATTCATTTGAGAAGAGTTACCGAATATTAATTATTCGAAGAGTAGTTATCGAATATTGGTTATTCGAAGTTAGTTAATCCAAAGGAGTTATTCGAAGTTAGTAATCCAAAGGAGTTATTCGAAGTTAGTTAATCCAAAGGAGTTAGTCGAAGAGTTAATCGAATATAGTTATTCGAAAGAAAGTGTTAATCGAATATAGTTATTCGAGTAAAGTTAAAAGAGTTAATCGAATATAATTTATTCGAATAGAGTTAGAGAAGTTAATCGAATATAGTTCATTCGAATAGTGTTGGAGGAGATATCGAATATAGTTTATTCGATAGGATAGAAGTGAATATAATTTATCAATTAAGTTATTCGAATGAGTTATTCGAAGGAGTAAATCAAATTAAGTTAATCGATTAGAGTTGAGTTAATCGATTTGGGTTAAGTTAAGTAATCGAGTTAAGAAATCGAGTTGAGATAATCGAGTTGAGAAAATCAAGTCGAGTTAATCGAATAAGTTATTCGATAAGAGTAAATCCATTTAAGTTAAATCGGATGTTAGTTATTAGATAAGAATTGACACATTTAAGAAAATCGAATATTTGTTATTCGATAAGAGTTAATGAAATAGAGCCAACCAAGAAGAGTTATTCGAATATTCGTTATTCGATAGAAGTTAATCGAAATAGAGTTTATCGAATATAAGTTATTAAAACGGGAGAGTTAATCGAATAGAGATTTCTCGAAAGAGAGTTATACGTCGAATTCGATTATAGCGAATTCGGGAAAGTACTATTTTCTTTCCAGGGTTTAAATCAAGATTTAGTTATTGATTTAGAAATTAGGTGTCTGTTAAATTATTCGAGTTAGGAGATAAAGTTATAATTTAGGTTAGATATTGCAGAAGTAGGAATTATAACGTTATAGTTATAATCAAACGTTTTCATATAAGAAGTAGATTCGTAACCTGAATCCGAGAATTTGCGTAAACAGATGATTGGAAAAAGTGAGTGACGAGCTTCATCTATTTCACAGTAAAGGACGTTGTTAAATTAAGGTCTGAGAGGTAATTATACCCCAACTTGATTGACTTCAGAATTGACAAAGGAATAGTTGTGGTTCGATCTAAAAGGTTGATTAGGAATAAAGTTAAGGAATAAGCGATAAATGGATTAAGCGAAACGATGTTTTATACAACGTTCATTGGAAATCCGTAAATGAGTTTTGGAAACGTTTTCCAAATATAGTCAGATATGTTTTCTAAACATAGAAAATGAAATGTTTTCATGATAAGAATTTAAGAAATAGAGTTAAGCAAATTCAGAAACTGACTGGAGAGGGTAAGTTGAACGGTTTTCTAAGTGACGATCTGATGTTGGTTTCGACCTTCCGGATTGATACTTAGAGAATTGTTCTCATACTAGTTACAGTTAGGGACTGATAGTTCCGAAATAATAGTGATGTGAAAATAAGCTATGGAAATGTTTCCAATTATTTATAACATATATTTTCTAAATATATGAAATAAGGAAATATGAACATGTATATGTATATGATGATTGATCGATCGAATTTCCATTTGGAAATAAGATCGTTGTTTGTACACCGACATGTTTTCATTTGATAGTTAAATCACAGACTATCAAAGTTTTGACCATATTTACGTTGTTAATATGGAGAGACCGGTTGGATTATTATCCGAAGAACCACTCCGTATTAGCATAAGCGTTGCGAATCAAGTACGCTGAAGATAATTGAAGACGGAGTGAAGTGCAAGGGCTATTGTGAAAAGCCTAGGTAGGATGGATTCACTGAATAGTGCCTTCGGTTTATTCAGTCCCAGAACAACGTATATGGACGAGTGTCTGACAAAGTATTCTTAACGAATCATATATGTTGATCTCTTTAAACGTATTACGTTGGTGGCGGAGAAATTCGTTTCTCTTAGCTTTTATACCCGTGATGCCTTGAGAAATCGATAATGATTTGGCGGGTATGACGATGTGGCATTCAAAGTAATTGAAGCAATAATCTGTCAAAGTGATAAACGTGACCTCAAACCTCACCACCGGGAAATAACAGAAGTTGGGCTAGGCAGCATGGCTAGTTGGGCCATACCCAAGCAGGGTGTATTATCACCATCTAGAGAATATTCAATTGTACTTCTTTATAATCTATTTCAATGTTGTCCCTTATCGGGAAGGATGGTTGCTGATCCCAACCATCGGTGATAATATATTCGTTACACTCAAGCTAAATGAGTGGACGGTCATGTGTGGCCGGGTTGCAAGACGTTCTTGTTGATCCCTAGTGTATCTCCTCTAGAGTACACTGATCGGAAGGTGCTCCCATACCTTGTCTGTTGGAATCCAATCTCCAATAAGCGCTCACGGTTTTATTTGTATACTATGTATGTGGAACGTGAGATGCAAGCGTTCTGCTAGATTGATATCTATTTGTATTTAGACATTATTATAATATCAGAAATATATCCTTCATTTAACCAAGTGTTGGAGTTTTATTCACACCAGTCCCATGACTGACCCGGAGTTTATTTTGTTTGTTTTCCCTAAACTCTTGGGTGCCTAAATTTGTACGGGCAGTCAAGTAGTCGGGATTTTTCAGGTACACTTGGAGAGCTTGGAGCAGGAGGCTTCAAGATTATAGCTATTATTATTCCGCTGTGTTGTTAAGTGTTGTACTTTGAAATGGTATGTATATACGAGTACTGATTTGTATTTCAAAGTTATGTTATATTTTATTCGTTCCGCTGTGAGATTCGTGTTTACTCTGATGATGTAAGTTCTTCTTCTTCTTCTATTCTATTAGTTCTATCTTTTCTTCCTCACCCTCTACTTTCTTTCACTAACATCTCGGGATTTTCGACTCTCGAGGAGTCGAAAATTTCCAGCCGTTACAGCCGGTTGGTTCCGGGCAGGTTTATATCGCAACTCAGTCTAACCTCGGGTTAGGCATATTCGTGTTTTCTAAGTTCAAAGGGTTTTGATTAATTTTCAAATCAGGTTTTGAAAGTAACCATCTCGTCCGTCGGATCAGTTAGGGATAGCCTGGGAGAGCAGGAAACTTGTATTTTCCAAACCCAAGCCTAGACACTATCCTCTCTGTCACCCTAGAACTTTCTGGTGTATGTATTATTAAAAGAGATGTCATTAATAAACCTTTCTTTTGTATATATATAAATTGTTAACAATTTATCCTCAAAGTTTAACCATTTATCCTCAAAGTCCATTTTCCCTTTTTAAATAAATTTGGTCTATACCATATTCATTTGCCATGGCCACTAATGGACTTATATTCTAGGCCCAAATCTTGATTTGCCTATCTTACAGTTTATAGCAATTTAGATCCAACATCCTCATTTACAGTTCATGTCAAAACTAGATTTTATATTCTAGTTTACAGTTTATGCCAAACTAGATTTCATATTCTAGTTCACCGTTTATGCCCAAAACTTAATTTTCATACCAACTACCTACATTGTGGCCCATTTAACCATTTACCATTTACGCCCAATGTATGTAAATTATTCACAATTATGCTAATACACTTATCATGCTTAATTTAGCCACCCAATTCTGATTTAATATTCTAATTTCAGTTCATGTCAAAACTAGACTTGTTATTCTAATTTTCATCTTAATAGTCATGCTATAATGCATGTTCCCAAATTATGCCAATTTCCAAGTTTAGTCAATTTCATGTTTTTCCCAAAATGTATTCCCATCGTTCGTATAATCGTGATTCAACCTAGATTATAAATAAATCAAGATTCGTGGAAAAAAAGGGAATGAACCAAAATGCCATGAACGAATAGACATAATAACTGGCATAAGATGATAATTCACAGACATATAGATCTGGTAATATTACGACATGAAAAGGGTTGAATAGTATAGGTTCAAGAACATGGGTAGACCTAACTTAATAAGTAAATTCCCAAGATCAAGATCCAAGGATTACTAAGAATAAACTGAAATAGAAAGTCAATCCTAGATCCAATATATTGCCAGTTTGGGGTACAACATGGTTTTGTAACTACAGTGTCATGGGCATAAATAATAATCTTATATCCATAGTCATGGGCAATAAATCCTCACAGTTAATGAATCACAGTCACAGGCGATGTTCATAGTCAAAGGAAAATAATTCTCACAGTCATGAGTCACAGTCATAGGCAATGTTCATAGGCAATGTTCATAGTCAAAAAAGGCATATGGTTTTAAGATCCCTAGTTTCATAGTCACAGTCTTATTGGTCATCGAATCATAACAGTTCTTAATTAGGTCCAAAGATATAAGCACTGATTCGAATAGAAAGATTTGGCATATTCTTTTATTCCTTTAATTTCATGTCACGAATAGAGAAAACGTTCAAATCTAAAAAGTAACCGACTTACAGAGATTATATTAGATTCGTAGAAAAACAGTCGTTGAAGTCATTTGAATCTTCACCTGAATCCTAACTTGTTTTGAATCTCTTCTTGAAAGTCTTGAGCAGCATTTCCTCATCTTGATTTATTTTATATATTATTTTATTTATTATTTAATTTAGTGGAGGAGAAGAAGCCATGTCCACCAAGAATCTTTGCAGCGTAAGGTTAGAGAAGAATTGTGAATAGTGAAGGCGACTAGGGGCTGTTTATATAGGATTAGGCGGACGAATCTAGGCAGAAAACGAGATCAGGTACATCAGAATGCACCCAGGCCCAAAAGTGGGTTTTGCACCCAGGTCTACACCCAGGTCGACTGCCCAGTCGACCTGGTCAGGGGGGGGTCGACTACCCAGTCGACTCCCCAGTCGACCTGGGTCCTGGGCGGGAATTTTCCCGCTCAACCCGCTTCTGGGTTTGAATTCGAATTTCGAATTCGAATTTCGAGTTGTTTTCGATTCTAAAAATTCCTGAAATTTCGGAGGGTCATATCTCCCTCATACGGACTCCGATTCTCGCAAACTCGGACTCATTTCCAAGCAGAATTTCGAGACGAACGCAATGGCCTAACCCGTTTCCCTTAATTTTTCTTCTAACATTTAATTATACCTTAATTTGTGAAACTTAATGTTACAAAATTACGGGGTGTTACACAGTGATTTTCAGTATATGCATAAAATAGTGATATCAAGACATATGAAATAAGACTGGATGAGAAAGTATAGTATAATATATGTACAAGACAACATGATAAAACATATTAGGATTAGGTGTTACCCTACTTAAATATCAGGATTAGGTGTTATCCTAATTATTGCCCATGTGATCGGCTCCCTACTATGTAGATACCTTATGTCAGCCCCAGCAGTAGGGTGTATCACTCCTGACCCTGTAACTTAAAGAACACAGACCTACTTACTGGTGCTACAATGTCTTAGTTTCCCTAATCGGACCCATGCGCGCTAATGACTCCGCCGTAACGCGCCCGTATCCACCTTTCGCTTTTTGAACCTCTTACTATCCATATTAGTAAAGCATGCCCTCTCCCCTACCTAGTGCGAGGCGCCCTAACAAGACACCAAAACGGATATGAACTAATATGGGTTACAGATAGCAAGATTAACATAAGCCAAAATCCCTAATCTTTTGCCCCCAAGTAACTATGGTTTAAGAGTCCCCAAAACCCGATACAACAACAGAACAAGGGACATCTTAGCTTATTAATAATCAGGTTCTAACTTAGCAGGTTTAAGTTCATTAATAAGCATGGTTATAATATTAACATTTTTCTGTAAATGTTATTACGTGTACAACCCCTTCCCCATAACAAGCACCTTCCCATACGTATATATACACTATAGTAATTCATTTATTAAACTTACATTTGGTACTTACGTTTTTAATAACTTGTTCTCTACTTAACCTCTGTATTAAGTCTAATATAACATGTATACTCATTTGCATATTCTTGCTTTTGATTATATTCTTAGATTACAGTCAACAGTCCCGAATTTATAATATGCCCTTAAATTCTCCTTTTTCATCGTCATTTCATATTATCCCAAATTCAATTGTACACAATCTTAAATCGGAAATGGTCTAGGCTCAAGATGGCCTAGGCTCAGCGTAAATAAAAGGGAAAAATAAAAGGAGAAGAACATAATCAAATTAAACTATAAGATAGGCGTATAAGCAAGACTGGAAATAAGTTAAATAGCAAAATAGGGATAAGGAAGATAGATATGTATGAACATAACTGACTAATCAACAGAAAGTAAAAGAACATATATTACTGTAACAACTACATAGATGAATAATAGTAAAAGAACATTATAGAAAATAACTTGTAAGTACTATATGTTCTAGATCCAATATTTTTTTACTGCCATGGTACATTTTTAGATATCAAATTTGAAAAATAACTTGAACTCACAGGGCTAGGTATTAGGTTCTAAAATAGTTCTTGAAAAAGGTTGTATGTTGATTGTAGATCTGGAATTATCTCTGTTGATCTAACTATCAGTAACATCTCCCCATTTTATTTATTAATTTAGAGTATACAAGAGAATGAAGAATAGTTGTGTGTGGATAAATTGGGAAAGAGCCACTCTATTTATAGATTAATTGAGCTAATTCTTAACCATTAGATTTTTGGGTTTCAAATCTAGCCATACAACTCATCCTATGAACCTAATATATAAAAATAGCCCAAATACATGGTCCAGAATCGAACTTACGTGCGGGTGGGTCGACCCCCTACCTACTGTGTCGACCCATAGGTCGACCCAGGTGCGGGATGGGTCGTTCCTGTAGGATCGATAATAACCCTAGAGGGGGGGTGAATAGGGTTTTCAACAATAAATTTAAACTAAACACAGTAATAAAGAAATGCAGTAAAAATAAAATCACACGCGGATATACCCAGCTTCGGCAAACTGTGCCTACTGCTGCCTTTCTAAGATTTTTACTAGGAGATACAAACAGATCCCGCTTACAATCCTATGTAAACTCGCAACTCCTGCTCCTGTTTATCCCTAAGCTCAAAATCCTAGACTAGTCTGTATACCCTAGACTAGATTTTTCAGATTACACTTCAATACTCTGTGCTCTCTAGTTTTACAATAAACTAGAACAAAAAGAATTTAAAAAAAAAATTAAAGGAAATAAAGAAAGGGATTAAAAATGGGGGTCATCCCCTTTTCTTTGCACAAGCCAAAAAGGTGGTCGGGCCACTTTATTTTGCGGTGAACCCTTGTATTTTCTTTAGCCCGATCCTTCCTTATTCTCTGAAACAAAAATGGCGGCTACGATTAGGGTTTCAGTGATTTTTCCCTAAATCCATATCGATGCTGTGTGTAATGGTTCTTTGGAAGCTTGTTTTGCTTCTCCAGGATATCTCCTTCGTCCTTGCGATCAATCTGAGTAAGTTTTATCAATTTTTGCAATTTAGGGTTTCAGATTTTTTTTGTGTGTATCGATGATGAAGTCGATGATGAATTGTGTGTATTTATAAGGGTTTCTACACCCTGGTGCTCTGATTTCGTTAATGACTTGCTCGATTTGAATTTTGGAATTCCTTGAATTTTGTTTGCTATCTGTTCGGCCTTGAATGAATCGGCCCTTGAGAGTTTTGTGGAAATCCCTTTTGAGTTTCTTTCTTTGAGCATTAAAAAATCTCTTGCTTTGTCTTGTTTGATTGACGAGCTTCGGCTTTGATTGAAATAATCCTGGCCTTGAATGAATGTGACAGATCCCTCTTTCCTTGTTTGGATTTCCTGATTGATCTATTTCACTGATTAACAAAAAAAAACTTTCTTCAAATAACTCGGTTAAAAAAAAATTGAAATCCAATGATTTTGTTGTGTTAAATTCTGCCTTATTTGAAATGATTTAGACCATGCTGTAATTCTGGAATTCAAATACTTGCCAAATACAAGATTAATTCCTGTGAATTGAATTCTGCCCTGAATAGTAAAAATACTGGCCACATTTAATTCTTGCTGAATTATGAAATGGTTGATGAGAAGAACTGGAATCTTTGTGACTTTCTCGAAATGGTTTTGTATTGCCAAAAAAAATCTGATCATCAAAACAATGTTCTTTGATCAATGTTTTATTTCATTTCTGGATATTTCTGACATGTAGTTCCCCCATGCTTTCTTTCAATATATATATATATATATGTATATATATATATATGTATGAATTATATACATATATGTTTAACAAATTTGTTGGTCTGCATGATCAATTGATCAGTCATGTATCCTGACTATATAGACTTGTGCCACTTTGGTCACTTGTCCATCACTTGTGCATGTTCGCTGTTTTGGCTTTGCATGTGTGTGTTTGCACTTTGGCTTGACCATGTATTTTGTACCTGAGCCTTTGTGTGCTTGTCCTGCCTTCTCTCACCACTGCTGTATTTTTGATCTCCCACCTGCTTGAGCACACTTGAGTTTCAAAACTGTATGCTGCATCTCCATGATTGCTGAACCATTCCTTTTGTATCTGCCATCCCTTGCCCTTGACTTATTTACCATAATGTAGCCACTTGATGCTTTGAACATGTAGACATGCTGGTTTGACATTGATACTTGCATGCTCAAGTTTGTACTGTGAATTGTGCTTGGCCATTTTTTTTTTTTTGTTGTGAGCATTTTACCTGAGACTTGCTATTTGTCTTGAACTTTGCTGGTCCATACTTGCTGTTTTGCATTTTAAAACTGCCTCGACACTTTTGACTTTCTGAAGTTGCCTTGTTCACTTGTGCTTGCTTTTGATGTTGCATTCCTTTTTTTTTTTTTTACTAATTTGAAAGTTTGCACTACCACTCTTCTTTTGACCTGTCTTGTACATGTAGAACATGCTTTACACAGGTGCACCATGCACTTGTACACCATATACACAATCCATGTTGATCTGCCATGTTTCTTTTTGTTAGTCTACCACTTTTGTTTCTCTCTTTTGAACTGAATTATTTGCACTGCCATGTTTCTTTTTGTCTTTTGATTTTATCTTGTGACCCTGAAACATAAAAAAAAATAGCAGTCAAACTGTACTGTGTTGAGGCTGGTCAGAATCAGTTGGTTCTGATCAGCAAACCAGTATGGTTTTGATGTGGCTGTTTTAAGTCTGAAATATGATGAGAAAAACACACAGAGAGCTGAGACAAAATGAATCAATCACACAGAAAAACATTTTTGTCAAAAATATTTGTTTTAGTTCCAATGTACTGTGTATTTTTCTTTCTTTTGTGACAGGTTACAGGATGATGCTTTGGACAGCTAAGGTGTTCTCAACAAGAATAATCCAGCTAGGAATGAGAAGAGAAAAAAAATGAAGTGCTTGTAAAAAAAAATCGTATGTACTGAAATTACTTGTAAAGTGATTTGTAAAGTCTTGTGTGTAAATGAATTGTAAAATAAATAATATTATTGGAAATAAAATGTATTTGATTTTTCTATATTCTGTGTAAATTCTGTGTTATTTTATTTTTCCAATAATACTAGATATTCCACAATCAAACACTCCAGTAACAAAAATCTATTTGTTATCATCAAACAAAAATATTAGTATCAACAAACTCCCCCTTTTGATGATGACAAACAGACTTAAGATTTTTGTAAATAACGAGATGTGTTTGAACAAGGGCTCCCCCTACATTTGAGCTCCCCCTATTAGTTGTAAACAGACATGAGTAAAAAATTTGAAAATGAAAAAAAAAAATTAAGCACTTAGCATTAATGGCAAAATAAAATCTATAGACGTCTGTAAACAACACAAAATCTTAACATCTTCTCCCCCTTTGTAATCATCAAAAGAATAACAATTCTGGACATTTTTAAAAGGTATGGACTGTAAATAGTAATCAAGTCATTTGATATTATCAGATTCAAACACTCCGAACAATCAAACAAAAAACATTAGAATAATCTGTAAAAGAAGAACACATTTCACAAGACAGAAGATGGAATGATGAAATATTTAATATATATCAGGGATATTTCAATAGCAAACTAACCACGCATGACCATAACTTGGATTTTTAAATGGAATTAGCTGCAACATGAAAAAAATTCAATACTATACTGACCACGCATAACCAGAGCTTGGATTTTTAAATGGAATCAGTGATAGCATAAAAAAAATAAGTATTCTCATAACCATGCATGACCAGAGCTTGGATTTTTAAATGAGATCAGAGAAATACCCTTTTTTTTTTTTTTTTTTTTTTTTTTTTTTTTTTTTTTTTAAACCCTTTGATATATATAAAATAATAATGATTGATAGAAGGGTGATAGAGACAGAAGATGAAAGTGAACAAAAAGTTCCTCAATTACTCATATTATAAAGCATATTTCATCGTATCAGAGTTACAAATTTTCAAACATCTCATATTCTGAAAAACTTATACAGTCACAAATTTATCATAAATGTCCAAAAAACAAATTGGTCTTTTCTTGATGATTTGAAGCATGGATTATTTGTCAGAAAGATAATTGCCAACAGAACATCTTAAGAGAAAATTTATCCAAAAATGCTAAAAGATTAATTTATTTCTATAATTCCCAAATCCAAACGTAATCTGCAAAATCTGTCTTCAGGAAGGGGTTTTGTAAAAATATCAGCAAGTTGAGATTCGGTTGGAACAAATTCTATACAAATATCTTCACAAGCAATATGATCTCTAAGAAAGTGGTGCCTTACATCAATGTGTTTTGTGCGTGAGTGATGTACTGGATTATTTGATAAGTCAATTGCACTCTTACTGTCACATTTTAAAGGAACTCGTTTATAACAAAGTCCAAAATCAGATAAAGTCTGCATCATCCATAGAATCTGTGCACAACAACTTCCTAAAGCAATATATTCAGCCTCAGTGGTGGATAAAGCAACACAGTTTTGTTTTCTACTTGACCACGACACAAGTGAATGACCTAGCATGAAACATGTTCCACTAGTACTTTTTCTATCAGTGAGTGAACCAGCATAATCAGCATCTGTAAACCCAACTAAATTAAAGTTATCACAAGAAGGATACCATAAGCCTAAATTTGGTGTGTGTAACAGATATCTTAGAATCCGTTTTGTGGCTTTTAGATGAGATTCTTTGGGATTTGATTGAAAACGAGCACACAAACAAACAGAAAACATAATATCGGGTCTAGAAGCAGAAAGATAAAGAAGTGAACCGATAATACCGCGATATTTCTTTTGATCCACAGCAACACCTTTTTCATCTTTGTCAAGTTTGGTTGTTGGACTCATCGGTGTTTTCATTGGCTTTGCATCTTGAACTCCAAATTTCTTTAGCAACTCCATCACGTACTTCGTTTGAGAGATAAAGATCCCTTTGCTACTTTGTTTGATTTGGAAACCAAGGAAGAATTTCAGCTCTCCAACCAAACTCATCTCAAATTTGCCCTGCATAACTTTTTCAAATTTTTCACACAAGACATCATTAGTAGCACCATATATGATATCATCAACATAAATTTGGACAATTAAAAAATCATCACCATCATGAGATAAAAACAAGGTTGTGTCAGCACTTCCCTTTTTAAAACCATTTTCCAAGAGATATGTACACAGACAGTCATACCAAGCTCGAGGAGCTTGCTTAAGGCCATACAATGCTTTTTTCAGTTTGTATACATGATTTGGATAATCGTGACTCTCAAAACCAGGGGGTTGTTCAACATACACTTCTTCTTTCAGTTCTCCATTCAGAAAAGCACTCTTCACATCCATTTGCTTTAATTTGAACCCCTTAAAGCACGCAAAACTTAACAAAATTCTGATTGCTTCAAGCCTAGCAACTGGGGCAAAAGTTTCATCAAAGTCAACACCTTCGATTTGATTGTATCCCTTAGCGACCAACCTAGCTTTGTTTCTTGTTACGTTTCCAGATTCGTCAAGCTTATTTTTGAATACCCATTTTGTTCCTACAACTGGATAGTCTTTTGGTCTGGGTACCAAGTTCCAGACTCTGTTTCTCTCAAACTGGTTAAGTTCCTCCTGCATAGCTAACAACCAAAATTCATCATTAAGAGCAACATCATAAGAACTTGGTTCTATTTCAGATACAAAGGCATTATGAATACAAAGGGTACAAACTTCCCTATTGAGAGAGGATCGTGTACGAACACCAGCAGTTGGACTTCCAATTACCAAATCTGGAGGATGACTTGGCTTGAATTTTAGTCTTTCAATATCTGTTGCTGCTTCAGTGCCTTTTTCATTGTTTGTCTCAACATCATTGTTTTCTTGTTCAATTTCTTGTGCACCAGCATCATCTTTATCATCTTCTGGTATCGTATCCATATCTGATTCATTGAACTTGACGTTGACGGTTTCCACAATTGTTCTTGACTGTTTATTGAAGATTCTGTAAGCCTTACTTCTTGATGAATAACCCATGAAGATTCCATCAACCGTTTTTGACTCAAATTTCCCAAGCTGTTCACCTGTGTTCAAAATATAACAAGGACATCCAAACACTCTAAAATATGAGATGTTAGGCTTTTTGTTAGACCACAGTTCATATGACGTTTTATTAAGTATTGGTCTAATCATAACTCTGTTCATTACATAGCACGAAGTATTAACTGCCTCAGCCCAGAAAGTTTGAGGCAATTGATATTCACATAACATAGATCTAGCCATTTCTTGTAATGTACGATTTTTCCTTTCAACCACCCCATTCTGTTGAGGTGTTCGAGGAGCGGAAAATTCATGTTTGAAACCATTTTCTTCACAAAGATTTTCAAAGTCTAAGTTTTCAAATTCACCTCCATGATCACTTCTTAAAGTTTTAATTGAAACCCCTTTTTCATTTTGGACAAGTTTTGAAAACTTTAAAAAACAATCAAAAGTTTCAGACTTTTTGGCTAGAAAGTAAACCCATGTAAACCTAGAGTAATCATCAACCAATACATAACAATAACGTTTACCATTTAAACTAGCAGTATCAGTAGGTCCAAACAAGTCCATATGAATCAATTCAAGCACTCGTGAAGTGCTAACAACATTTTTTGGACGAAAAGATGAACGGCTAAGTTTTCCCATGGTACAAGCTTTGCATACTTTGTTATTTTTGAAATTCTGATGTGGTAAACCCCTGACAAGTTCATTTGCTTTTAGTCTTTCAAGAAGTCCCATACTTGCATGTGCTAATCTTCTGTGCCATAAGATTGCCTCCTCTTCTGTTGCTACCAAACACCTAGGTACTGTTACATCATCGAAAGAGAGAGTATAGACATTTCCTTTTCTTTTCCCTGTAAACACAACCTTTCCAGAGGAGATCTCAATGATTTTACAACTATTACTATCAAACACAACATTCATTCCTTTATCACAAAGCTGACTGATGGAGATAAGATTGTGAAAAAGATTATCAACATATAAAACATCAGTTAAGGCAAAGATACTGTTACCAACTTTTCCTTTACCAATAATTTTACATTTGCTGTTGTCACCTAGCGTCACATTCCCACCTTTATGTTTTTCCAGGCTAAGGAACAGTCTTTTATCACCCGTCATATGTCTGGAGCAACCTGAATCCAAGTACCATTTTTGTTGTTCCTTAGCCCGCCAACATACCTACACAAACAAAGAAGGAGATGACCTAGAGAAACTTCTAGGCCTAATCATATCAGTAGTAGAAGAATGATAGTCATAAGATTCTTTTGGAATCCAAATTTGATTTTTCTTTGTGTTCCAATCTTTGTGATAATTGTGTGCCAAGTGTTTAGGAACCCATACCTTTTTGAACTTCTGAATTTTACTGCTAATCTTGCAATTTTCATGACTGTGACCAATCACCCCACATTTTACACATTTGGGAAAAATACTTTTACCTTTAGCATTGTCACTTCCAGTTATTTCATGTATCTTCCCAAAACCAAGTCCTTTTCTATTATTCCCAACCAATTGGTTTCCAAGTAACATTTTAAAAGATGTTTGACCGATTGAGAATTTGTTCAATGTGGCTTCTAGATCTTGGACTCTTGTTTTTAAGATTGTATTCTCATTCACAAGTGAAGTGCATCGTTTAATGTAGTTCTTTCTTTTAGTGTCATCTTCAACTTTTAGAGTCAAGTTTTCTTTTTCAAGATTCTCAATGGTGCTTTTGAGTGTTAAAATTTCTAGATTCACATCTTTACACATTTCACAATCTAGATTATTGGTTTTTGAAGCATTTTTAATCTCAGATTCCAACTTCTTATTATTGTGAGCAAGGTTGAAATTTTCCGCTTTCAGTTTCTCTGCGTCTGATTCTAACATGTCAATAATTTCAGAAAGATGTTTACACATTGAAACTAGATCGTCATAACTGTATACCTCAGTGGTTTCTTCGTCAGTATCTTCAAGGTCTGATTTTGCCATGAAGCACAAATTGGTTTCCTCCTCACTGCTGTCTGAATCTTCTTCTCCTTCCTCGTCATCCCAAGTTACAGCAAAAGCTTTCTTTTTCTTTTTGTTTCTTTGGAGAAGTGGACAATTTGGTTTTATGTGTCCAGGCTTTTGACAGTTGTAGCAGAGTGGTTCGTCTTCTGAATTGTTGCTCTTTGGTTTATTTCTTCGAAGTTTGAATTTTCTCCACTTCGTGAGTTGTCTGACTGCCATGGCAAGTTGTTCAATGGGATCTTCACTATCGCTAGTGACAGTGTTGGACAAAGCTATTGACTTCTTTTTCAGATCTGAGTTGTTGCGATCTTCTCTTGCTTTCAGCTCCATTTCATATGTCATCAGATTTCCGATAAGCTCTTCCATGCTCAGCTTGCTCAGATCTTTGGATTCTTGAATGGCTGTGACTTTTGCTTCAAAGTTCATGGGCAGAACACGCAGAATCTTCCTCACAAGCTCCACTTCTGTATAGACCTTTCCAAGAGCTCTGGCATTGTAAACTAGTACGGAGAAGCGACCATACATGTCCTTGATGCTCTCGTCCTTCTGCATGTTAAAGTTTTCATATTCATTACTGAACATGGCAAGACGGGATTCTTTAACCTGAGAAGTTCCTTCGTGTGTGACTTCCAGAGTATGCCAAATTTCCTGGGCTGTATTACAATGAGAAATTCTGTTATATTCTGTTTTATCAAGAGCACAAATCAGAGCATTCATAGCTTTAGAATCTATAGAGTATAATTTCTTATCATTTGCATCCCACCTACTTTTTGGTTTAGGTGTTACAATACCATTAACAGTTTCAGTCGGAGGTGTATATCCAGTTTCAATGATATCCCAGACATCATAATCAACAGACACTAGATAAATTTTCATCCTAGCTTTCCAATACGCGTAATCACTACCATTGAACATTGGTGGTCTAGCAATAGATTGACCTTCAGAAAAAGCATTGTTCATTGAAGTCATGATTCTAGGGTTCAAACACCTGCTCTGATACCAATTGTAGGATCGATAATAACCCTAGAGGGGGGGTGAATAGGGTTTTCAACAATAAATTTAAACTAAACACAGTAATAAAGAAATGCAGTAAAAATAAAATCACACGCGGATATACCCAGCTTCGGCAAACTGTGCCTACTGCTGCCTTTCTAAGATTTTTACTAGGAGATACAAACAGATCCCGCTTACAATCCTATGTAAACTCGCAACTCCTGCTCCTGTTTATCCCTAAGCTCAAAATCCTAGACTAGTCTGTATACCCTAGACTAGATTTTTCAGATTACACTTCAATACTCTGTGCTCTCTAGTTTTACAATAAACTAGAACAAAAAGAATTTAAAAAAAAAATTAAAGGAAATAAAGAAAGGGATTAAAAATGGGGGTCATCCCCTTTTCTTTGCACAAGCCAAAAAGGTGGTCGGGCCACTTTATTTTGCGGTGAACCCTTGTATTTTCTTTAGCCCGATCCTTCCTTATTCTCTGAAACAAAAATGGCGGCTACGATTAGGGTTTCAGTGATTTTTCCCTAAATCCATATCGATGCTGTGTGTAATGGTTCTTTGGAAGCTTGTTTTGCTTCTCCAGGATATCTCCTTCGTCCTTGCGATCAATCTGAGTAAGTTTTATCAATTTTTGCAATTTAGGGTTTCAGATTTTTTTTGTGTGTATCGATGATGAAGTCGATGATGAATTGTGTGTATTTATAAGGGTTTCTACACCCTGGTGCTCTGATTTCGTTAATGACTTGCTCGATTTGAATTTTGGAATTCCTTGAATTTTGTTTGCTATCTGTTCGGCCTTGAATGAATCGGCCCTTGAGAGTTTTGTGGAAATCCCTTTTGAGTTTCTTTCTTTGAGCATTAAAAAATCTCTTGCTTTGTCTTGTTTGATTGACGAGCTTCGGCTTTGATTGAAATAATCCTGGCCTTGAATGAATGTGACAGATCCCTCTTTCCTTGTTTGGATTTCCTGATTGATCTATTTCACTGATTAACAAAAAAAAACTGTTTTTGAAAAAAAAACTTTCTTCAAATAACTCGGTTAAAAAAAAATTGAAATCCAATGATTTTGTTGTGTTAAATTCTGCCTTATTTGAAATGATTTAGACCATGCTGTAATTCTGGAATTCAAATACTTGCCAAATACAAGATTAATTCCTGTGAATTGAATTCTGCCCTGAATAGTAAAAATACTGGCCACATTTAATTCTTGCTGAATTATGAAATGGTTGATGAGAAGAACTGGAATCTTTGTGACTTTCTCGAAATGGTTTTGTATTGCCAAAAAAAATCTGATCATCAAAACAATGTTCTTTGATCAATGTTTTATTTCATTTCTGGATATTTCTGACATGTAGTTCCCCCATGCTTTCTTTCAATATATATATATATATATGTATATATATATATATGTATGAATTATATACATATATGTTTAACAAATTTGTTGGTCTGCATGATCAATTGATCAGTCATGTATCCTGACTATATAGACTTGTGCCACTTTGGTCACTTGTCCATCACTTGTGCATGTTCGCTGTTTTGGCTTTGCATGTGTGTGTTTGCACTTTGGCTTGACCATGTATTTTGTACCTGAGCCTTTGTGTGCTTGTCCTGCCTTCTCTCACCACTGCTGTATTTTTGATCTCCCACCTGCTTGAGCACACTTGAGTTTCAAAACTGTATGCTGCATCTCCATGATTGCTGAACCATTCCTTTTGTATCTGCCATCCCTTGCCCTTGACTTATTTACCATAATGTAGCCACTTGATGCTTTGAACATGTAGACATGCTGGTTTGACATTGATACTTGCATGCTCAAGTTTGTACTGTGAATTGTGCTTGGCCATTTTTTTTTTTTTGTTGTGAGCATTTTACCTGAGACTTGCTATTTGTCTTGAACTTTGCTGGTCCATACTTGCTGTTTTGCATTTTAAAACTGCCTCGACACTTTTGACTTTCTGAAGTTGCCTTGTTCACTTGTGCTTGCTTTTGATGTTGCATTCCTTTTTTTTTTTTTACTAATTTGAAAGTTTGCACTACCACTCTTCTTTTGACCTGTCTTGTACATGTAGAACATGCTTTACACAGGTGCACCATGCACTTGTACACCATATACACAATCCATGTTGATCTGCCATGTTTCTTTTTGTTAGTCTACCACTTTTGTTTCTCTCTTTTGAACTGAATTATTTGCACTGCCATGTTTCTTTTTGTCTTTTGATTTTATCTTGTGACCCTGAAACATAAAAAAAAATAGCAGTCAAACTGTACTGTGTTGAGGCTGGTCAGAATCAGTTGGTTCTGATCAGCAAACCAGTATGGTTTTGATGTGGCTGTTTTAAGTCTGAAATATGATGAGAAAAACACACAGAGAGCTGAGACAAAATGAATCAATCACACAGAAAAACATTTTTGTCAAAAATATTTGTTTTAGTTCCAATGTACTGTGTATTTTTCTTTCTTTTGTGACAGGTTACAGGATGATGCTTTGGACAGCTAAGGTGTTCTCAACAAGAATAATCCAGCTAGGAATGAGAAGAGAAAAAAAATGAAGTGCTTGTAAAAAAAAATCGTATGTACTGAAATTACTTGTAAAGTGATTTGTAAAGTCTTGTGTGTAAATGAATTGTAAAATAAATAATATTATTGGAAATAAAATGTATTTGATTTTTCTATATTCTGTGTAAATTCTGTGTTATTTTATTTTTCCAATAATACTAGATATTCCACAATCAAACACTCCAGTAACAAAAATCTATTTGTTATCATCAAACAAAAATATTAGTATCAACAGTTCCATGACTGTTGGTTCCTACGCTAATTTTTCTATTTTAATTTTATTAATATATATATCCTTTATATATGTATATAATCTCATTAGGTCCATATCTTTCTCATACGTCATCTGATTTACACAAACTGAGGGTCTATCTGAACTAGAATTCCGAGACGAACGCTTGGTAAAGTTGGTTTTACTTAATTCTGAATATTTAATTATATAATATTCATGTTATTATCTTTACTATATGATTAAGGTGTTTAAAATTTTGGGGTGTTACACAAGGAGTGAGTATTGAAATAAATAATTCTCTTTTGAGGAAATCCCAAGTATCACTTATATAAATATATCTTATGATATAATCTTTTGGTTAATTTAAAATATAAAGAGAAAAGTTTCTCTTAACTCATGTGGGAAAAAATATCATCAAAAAGATAAATAGTTATTTCTTCCTATATTATAAAATAATGAAAAACGAAATAATAAATAAATGAAGAATTTGTTCTTGTAGAATCTAGTATCGTATAACCAAATAAGAAATTTATGTTGCAAGATAAAAAGAAATAGACAATATAAAGGATGTTGTAGGAGGAGCCCCTCTTGTCTTAATATACGGCCTGAAACTGTGGGATAAAAAACGATCTACACTAACCTCAAGGTCCATTATTAAGGATCAAACAATAAAAAAGGTTCTCTTGGATTTTTTTTATTTTTCAATTTCATAGCTAATCTTGTATTAAATGTGTTTATATAGGTAAGATCTGTACATATAAAAGATATATTCATAGATAATATAGGATACTTATTCATTATTTAGCCCTATCTTTTTCCTAAAAAAGGATTGAGCTGAGTTTAATTGCAATCAATTAGAAGAAAAAACATCAATTATTAAATTATGTGAGCTTAGTTCTTATTTTTTTGTTTATCTATTTTTGTTTATCTATCTTATCTACTGGTTCGAACTCGAATTTGATATTTTTTTCGTACTTCATAAGCGGCCGCAAGTTCGGGACTCCATTTGCAAGCTTTATGAATAATCTCATTACCTTCATGAGAAAGATCACGTCCTTCATTATGAGCTTGTACATGCGCTTCTAAAGTTACTCGATTAGCTACCACACCAGGTGCATTTCCCCATGGGTACCCTAAAGTCCCTCCACCGAACGGTAGGATAGAATCATCTTCAAAGATTTCAGTTAGACCAGGCATATGCCAAACATGAATACCGTCGGAAGCCACATGAATAACACCTGGCTTAGAAACCCAATTTTGAGTGAAAAAATTAGCACGACATCAGACTTTTTCAATAAAGTCATCACGTAATAAATCAACAAAACATAAAGTCATTTCACGTTCCCCTTCCATTTTACCTACTCTTGTACCAGCGTGAATATAATCTCCACCAGACATACGTATTGCTTTAGCTAGTACACAAAAATGCATACCATGATTTTTTTCTTCTATTTATCAATAACTACATGCATTGCATGGTGGATGTGAAGAAGTAGACCGTTGTCTCGGCAATAATGAGCCAGACTAGTATTTGCAGTGAATCCCTCAAATATGTAGTCATGCATTACGATAATAACTCCCAATTATCTTGCAAATATGGCCCTTTTAACCATTTCTTCACATGTACTCGTAGTTGCATTTATGTAATGCTCTTTGATTTCACCTGTTTCAGCTTGCGCTTCATAAATACCTTCAGCACAAAAATAAGATACGGTCTCTCCAATGCATAAAAGGCTAGGAGTTCCATTTTAATCATCCTTGGTAAAATCAAGCCTGCCACATAGACATTCGTAAGCCTCTCTACCATAGTTTTTGCGGATAATCCCAATTTTGGTTTAATAGTACATCACAATATGGGACGTCCATGCTTGTTCAATTTATCTCTTTCAACTTGGATGTCGTGAGGCGAACCTTGCAAAGTTTTGGAATAAGTAGGGGGAACTCGAAGATCCTCTAAACGTAGAGCTCGCAGGGCTTTGAAACCAAAAACATTACCCACAATGAAAGTAAACATGCTAGTAACAGAACTTTCTTAAAAAAGGTCTAAAGGATAAGCTATATAAGCAATATATTGATTTTCTTCCCCAACAACGACCTCAATGTGGTAGCAATATCCTTTATAACAATCAAAACTGGTAAGTCCACATAGTTTTCCAAGTGCCAGTAGAAGATTCAGCGGTTACCGTAGCCCCTGCTTCTTCAACGGGAATTTCGGGTTGAGGAGTTACTCGGAATGCTGCTAAGATATAAATATCTATGGTTTCATAATCAGGATTATAATAAGTCAATCTGTAACCTTTAACACCAGCTTTAAATCCAACACTTGCTTTAGTTTCTATTTGTGGTGACATAAGTCCCTCTCTACAACTCATGAATTAAGAATTCTTATAACAATAAGGTCTACTCGATATAGATTAGGCGTGAATGAAAACTTTGACAAAAATCTTTCAAAAAAACATTTAACTCGTATTATCAATGAATTAAGTTATTTAATAGACCATGCATTTGATTCATCAAATACATCATTATTATATACACTTTGATATATATATACACACACACACACACACACATATATATATATATATATATATATATATGTATGTATGTATGTATTTATGTATGTATGTATGTATGTATGTATATATATATATGTAGTAAAATTTTGGGCCTTTATTTGGATTTTTGGGTCTTTATTTGGATTTCCAACGAGTTCAAAACCAAAGATGAGTACTAAACCTGTTCATGTTTAACTAAAACATTTGATAATTTGTTAGATTAAAATCATGTTATGATATGATTGTATTGGTTTTTGTTTGGTAGTTAAAAATACATATTTTTGATGATTTGCATCGATAATGCAATTTAATTTAAGTACTAATTTGATTTTTTACACTTAGGCCAAAATTGAAATTTAATTGCTAGTTTAAAACTTGACACCTAGTAATTAAGATGTTAATGTGATATTGAATTGTTTGGATGGATTGATTTTGATGGATGTCGTGAATTGATATGTTAGATATATCAATGTTTAATTATGTGATTTAACCTGTTATTTACCTTAATTATATATGATCATTTGTTTGTGTTGATTGATCCTGAACATTTACCACAGATGTTATGGGCATCAAATAAGCCCGGGATTAATCATTGAAATGAATGAAGAACATAGGTAAAAAGGATAAATGCCTATGACCTTTGATTTAAACTGAAACAATATATATCCATCTCTAAAATAATAAAATTAAATCAAACTATCACTTAGCTATAGTATAGAAATTTTACATGGATACCTGTTGGTTAAATAAAATTTGTTTTAAACTTTGAATTTTGAAATATTATTCTAAAGGCAATATGAATGATATTTTATAAGTTACTTTCCTATGAATTTGAACATTAAATTTCGTAATTTAGGATAAATGTTCATCATTGAAGATTATTTTAAATCTAAGAGATTTAATTTGATACGTGAATATTAAATTTGATATTTATTGTAACGACCCACATTTTACATATCGGAGGATCGTAGAATATTTATTTTATTTTCATATGAAGTCGTATGGTGGTGTAACTTTGGGAAACGACTATTGGGGTCATTTCCGATGTTCACGATTTTTGCCGAATTTTAAATGATTGTTTTACCCTGGTGAATCTTGTTTCGCCTATAACTTTTGATTTGTTAGGAGTTTTGACCTAAAACCACTTCCATTGGATTCGGATGATGGTTTACCTATCCATAGAGTGGTCATATTAATCAAACGGACTTATCGTTTGTGAGATATTGCTGAAATAAGAATTGGAAGATGAAAAACAGCTTAATCGGGATTAATAGGGTTAACCCATTTCGGGATTTAGGTTATGGGAGGTCTGAAAGGAGTTAGAGAATGATTCCTTTTCATTTTCTCAGCCGCCACAAAAATTTCTCTAACCCTAGCAGTGACCTCCACCTCCTAAATTCATTTTTAATCACTTTCTTATCACATATTAGCCAAATCGACATCAAATTGTGGCGGATTAGCATAGAAATCGAGTTAGAGCTACTGAAATATTGGGATCCATGCCAAACCAGTTAGAGTTTCAAATTTGAGATTCATTTGTGGCTAAGGTGAGTGATTTGCACTTTTATTCGCTATTACGACTAATTAGGGGGTGATTAGTGATAATTAGCAAAATTATGCATCATAAAAATCAGGAAAAACATGTAGAAATTCCAAAATATTATTTTATATCACTGTTATAAATTTGGGTTAATTTGGATTAAGTTTGCTAATCCTATAATTAAACATAGTTAAGGGGATTAGGGGGAAAATCATGCTTTTTTGGTATGTTTGATCTAAGTAACCTATATGCTTGGTGTTTTAATGTTTGTGATTAATTACACAAGTTATTACTGTTGTTTGGTATGCTTTGAGATTGTATAGGAAAGTTAGAATGGTCGAAAACGTCGTCGTATGGCGTAAATAGCTTCCTGGAAAGTTGTAGGAAATAGTACAGGACCCCGATCATGACCATCAACTCACAAGCCGACCCCACTCATGGAGCACCCCCTCATGAACCGCTCCACCATGCGAGCCCGAACCATGAAGCAAGTCACGAAACGGAGCTAGGAGGACCACGAGCCAAAGAGTGCGAGCCACGAATCGGAGCTTGGGGGCCACGAACCACGAGCGAACCACGATGTCATGAGCCGCGAGCCAAAGGGGGGATCACGAGCCGATGGCCAGGGGAGAACCACGAGCCGGTCTTTGAGCGTGGATAGCGAACGAAACAACAATGACCATGAAATCTTCTTAAGATTGACTCCATTCGACCAAAACCCGAGATGCAAAGAAAGTCCAAATGGGAAGTTATTACTCAGGATCCAGATGGGAACCAACGAGTTAACTTCATGAGTTGGACTTTGCTGCGGGACGTGTGCAAAAGGGTTATCAACGTTGTTACTACCAAAATTCAACAGCAGAGTGAGCTGACAGTGAAGGGGTATCGGGTGATCAAAGGCTCGCCGGAGGCCCAATAGAAAGTGGGAGCTAGATACCAAGAAGGACAAGAACAAGAAGAAATAATGCAAAAAGACGCATCATCCGAAGTTTTCTTTCCACGCTCCCTCTAAAGGGAAAGATCGTACAGAACTATAGGGTATAACCGACAGGGTCTATCCTCTACGGTTAATCCGACAAGATCCTTCCGACAGTATCAGCTCAACGGAAGACTCCATGTGAGGAACCTCCCATCTCCAAAAGCTAAGTAAGCCAGAGGTGATCAACTCGATAAACAAAGTCCAAAGGAATCTTCAATAATGACCATCCTGAATGCCAACATACCTGAAGATGGAAGCATCGAAGGCACTAAACCGTAAGAACATGGAGGCCATCCAAAACCAACTTCCGGAGCACCTACTGCATGGAGACCGAAAGGCTAACCGAGACCCAAGCGGATATACAGGCTACCCGTACTAATTCACTTAGTACCAAAACCCGTGGCGGCTTCGAAACGACAGTTATCAACATACAACATGAGACCAAGCCTCTCTAAGTATTCACGATAAGGCCGGAGGCCTACATCCGAGAGCTCATAGACGAAAGCCTATGTCCAAGGACCATGGCTGACTTTCCAAGAATGGCCAAAAGACAAGCTCCCGAAACTCAGGAAAAGGGCAACCGGCTAGGACTTCTGTAGGCCCAATAGCCCGCCAACGGATGGAGCACCGAACCACTATAAATAAGATCTCAGAGTCACATTCAGGGAGAGATTTTTAAGCCTCCAAAACAATTGTACTCTTAAAATTGACTTAGCAAAGAGAAAAATGGGTAAATCCCCATGTCATTCATGTACTCTCAGTGAAAATTGAATAAAAGGGAATCTATCACAAGAAAATTGCTCTGTAAGTTTGTATTTCCATTTTCTGATCATCACCATTGCGGTTTCTTGTTTTCCTTTCCAGAATTGAACCGGATTTCCTCTTCAATACGCCGTTGATTAGGAAGACACGCTTTGTCCCCTGGGTTGAAACCGATTCTGATTGCCCTTGGCAAACCCCTTTTCCACCAATTCCACTTCCAAGGTAGTAACCTGATGTGACAGCCCTCCCCGCATCAGTCGGCATTTCCAATAAAAATGCACTGTACCGACGTCTAACCAGCCCGGGACAGTCGTCAAAAGAAAGGAAAAGGGAACGAATTTGAACAGTGAACCAACAAAGAACCTGTAGTATGTCTCACAGCGCATGGAACAAAATATTATAATAACATTACTTGATATAAAACAGGCGAGACAGTGCATAAGCTGAAAACTAAACAATCATAGCAGCGGAAATTTCAAAATACAGCTTATGATCTAACCATCTCTATTACAACTTTTAAAACCGTCTCTAAAGAAAAATAGGGAGGTACACTACTAATGCCCAAAGTAGTGACCAGCAACAACATACGGATAATGTATGGGAATGATACGTGTAAGCATCTTGCTCGTCTTCAGACAGATACTCGTGCATAACCAGCTAACTTGTCTTTAGTCTGCTCGTTTAGGAGCACCCAGAGTAATAAGAAGAGACATAAAACTCTGGATTAGACAATAGTCTGGTTGAGCAATAAGCAGCAAAAATATACAATAACATGTATACACAACCATACCTGAACCTGGACCTGCAATCAAAGAGTTAGCACAATAGGATGTACAATACTCTAAGGTGACACTAACACATAGTGTGAAAATAATGGGGAGGGGGTGTGCATGTCACGGTGATAGCAAACATCAAACATAGCAATTATCCTCTCATCTCCCACAAAGTGCGTAAAGTATACGATATTCACCACTTTGATCACCCAATTCTTTGTTATGATCACTCTACCCCATGGAGTCGTGACAACTCCACTTCATTGGTCTGTAACCACTAATACTTTGCTATGTCCACTCTACCTCATGAAGTCATAACAACCCCACTGCACTGGCTCATAGCCCAGCTATGATCACTTTGCGCCATGGAGTTATGACAACTCCACTGCACTGATCCATAGCCAATATTCGTCTCTCAGTGGTGAGTCAAAGCTATAGACATCGATGACCCCTTTGCACACGTCCCACAGCAAAGTCCAACTCATGAAGTTAACTCGTTGGTTCCTATCTGGATCCTAAGTAACAACTTCCCATTTCAACTACCTTTACATCTCGGGTTTTGGTATTCTCCTTGGTTCGTGATTCACGTCTCATGTCCAAGCTCCTTGGTTCGGTTTGCGGTCACCACTCTGGTTTGGATCGGACTGCTCCGTACAGGTCGGTTCATGATGACCCTATCGGTTCAGGTCGAGCTTTTCCACCTAGATCAATCCGTGCACTAGTTCTTTTGGTGGTTGGTTCGGAGTAGCACTCTAGTTCGTGATCAACATTCGGTTCGGGTCGTGCCTTTTTTGTTCATGGTTGATCCTCCGGGTCGGGGTGCTTCGGCTTGTGAGCAAGTGGCTCGGATGCAAGCTGTTCGGGTCGCGCCTCTCCATCGATTTGGTTCGTGACGCACTCAGGTGAGCGGGTCGGAGTCATGGGTACTCCACGAGCTGGTGGGTTCGGGGAACCCGATCCGATCCCTTTTCCTGCATTGTTTTCTGCGACTTTTCCAGTAAATGTTTACGCCATACGATGGCGTTTTTGACCAATCTAACTTTACTAAGCAATCATAAACATACCAAACAGTCATAGAAACATGAATAATCAACCATAAACTCTAAAACGATGAATAATCATGTACATATGGATCAAACGTACCCAAAACCCATGGTTTTCCCCTTAATCATGTTTAACCATAACTAATGATAGGATTAGCAAAACATATCCAAATTAACCCAAATTTCTATTAGAGCCCTAAAATAATATTTAAGAATTTCTAGATATATTTCCAGATTTTTAACATTTATAATTTCGCTAATTATCACTAATCACCGTAATTACCTATAATTAGTGAAAAACAATGCAAATCACTCACCTTAGCCACAAATAAAACTTTAGATCTGAAACTCTACTGATTTGGGTCGAATTCCTATGCAACACAGCAGCTCCAACTCTGATTTGGTGTTGATTTGCCTTGATTTGATGTAGATCTTCTTAATTAGTGATTATAAGGTGATTTGGGAGTGATTTAGAGGATGAAGGCCATTACTAGGGTTAGAGAAATCTTTTAGGCAGCTGAGAAAATGAAAATAAATCGTTTCCTAATTGATTTCTGCCTCCCTATAATCCTATCCCAAAATGGGTTATGGGCCTAGCTGCTAATCACCCTAAATAGGCCCGGTCAAGATGTTTTTCACCTTCCAAACCTTGTTTCAGCCATATCTCCCAAACGGTAAGTCTGTTGGCAAATGTGACCATTCTACGGAAAGGTAACCCATCATTCAAATCCAATGGAAGTGGTTTTAGTTCAAAACTCCTTACCAATCAAAAGCTATAGGCGAAACAAAATTCGCTAGGGGCAAAACAGTCATTTAAAAATCAACAAAAATCGTGAACATGGGAAATGACCCCAATAGTCGTTCCCCAAAGCTACACAACCATGCGACCCCCTATGAGAATGAAATAAATATTTTGCAATGCGTAGAATGCGGGTCGTTACACCTGATTTGACCCGTTAAATAACCCACCAACCATTTCCTCCTTTAGATCCACCCCAGTCGACCTGTCTTCGATGTTGACGAAAAATATCGTTAACATTTTGGCCCTAAAGGGAGGGGCCTGAACCTCCGACCTTGTGGTTAACCCTACCCCATACCTCCTGTGATTGTTCTATCATGGGCAAAGTTCTTGAAGAGGCAAACATTATGAGTAAAGGATCTCCACTGATGACTGACAGATTTACCATGGCTGGAGCAAACATCGACGAGCCATGGGCGATCGAAAGATTCAAGTTGGAAAACTTCCATATCCAAGAGAAAGAGAAAGACATAGAGCCTTATGACCCTAATCGATGGGGCATTAACACCTTCCACATAGGATCAACCCGATTTTTTCCCTTTACCAACCCTCGACTGAGAGATACAACTCCTTTCTCTTCACCGAAGCAGCCATCCTCGCAAAAGCTAGGGAAACTATATTCGAATGAAACATAGAGAAAACTCTTGTCCCTCTGACTGATGGAAAGTCTGAAGAAGATATACTCCCATATCGGAGGGAAGTAAAAAGAAAGTGTAGAGATAGTGAAGGAATAAAAAAATTGAGTAACAAAAAGATCAAAATGCAACGACGGAAGAAGAATTTCGAGTCAAGATTACCAAAGAGTTATAAGCTCACTATATCAATCGAGGGTATCTATTTCCTGACTAGACATGAATTAGATTTCTGGCCGTCTCCCAAAAAGAGACCTAAGAACGAAGCTAAGAGGGAAAGGTCGTATTGCTACTACCATATGGTAAACGAACACAAAACCAACCATTGCAGAGTGCTGGAGAGGATTATCGTCAAATTCTTGAACCAAGGAAAATTACAAAGTTATGTTAGGAAAGCATAGGAGGTCACATCATCAAGATCCTCCTGAAATAAAAGAAATGGATTATTTCCCCCTATTACAAAGGATAAAAAACTCTACAAATGAAATGACCAAGGAAAGGTCAGACTATAAATGGATAAAGAGAAGAAAACCCTTGCCAGCACTAAATTAGTCCGGGCAAGGCATCCCCGGAGGGGAATGGTGTGTTAGTCTTTCTCCATGCCCAAATCAGAGGGGGCAGAGTTAAAGCATCGAAAACATAAGCCGCCTTTTCACACCAGAAATGGTCATGGCATTGCATCTAAAATTAGCACGCCCTGCCTCTTCTCGTAGAAGAGTACGCCTTGCCTCTGCTAGAACTAAGCACATCCTACCTTTGCTTATGTTCCGTGTTACCCGCAAAAAGGAATGCAAACCCCTATCATCACCTATGATAGTCAGGATAGGGCATCCTTTGGAGGGGGTGGCGTATAAGCCTTTATCAGTGCCTACGATGGCCCGTATAGAGCATTAAAAGAGTAAACCTTAGTTCTATGCCTAAGAGGGCCCTGTCTAGGTTTCTAAGCCCTTATCATCGCCTACGATGGTCAGGATAAGGCGCCTCCTGGAGAAAGGTCGGGTAAGTCCTCGGGCCCTGCTTATGGATAAGCTAGCCAAGTGCACCAGACGCACAGGACCAGAGAGCGGCCAACAAAGCACGTACACCCTCTGTTTTGACATCAAAAGCCCAGGGGAGGCTCAAGAAGCACGTACAACCTCTGCTTCTCAAATCAAATCCGAAAGGGATACTCACTTCATTAATACCGGAGGGGTTTCCGGTCTTCAATGCTACTAACCCGAATTTGGCTCGATTCGGCACTCTACCAATACTGGAATAGGTTCCGGTCTTCTATGCTATCACCTGAATCTAGGGGGATCTGGCATTTCATTAATAACGGAGGGGGTTCCGGTCTCAATGCTACCACCTGAATCTGGGTCGATTCGGCGTTTCACAGATACTGGAGGGGGTTCCGGTCTATTATTATCGACATCTGAATCCGGGTCGATCCAACTCTGTACAAATACCGGAGGAGGTCACGGTCAACTATTGTTAATGACCAAATCTAGACAAGACTCAGTGTTTCCCGGTGCCGAAGAAAGTCCGATACTACTATCTATACCTGAATCCGGATCGATTCGACTCTAAACCAATGCCGGGGGAGGCAAGTTTTCCACATATTGATATCTGAAACTGGGTGGAAGGAACCCTTTGCAGCTCGTTTTATATTTAAATTATAAATTCAAAGTTCAACCGTCGTTAAATAAACGAAATCGTTACTATAATTTCAATATAAACAATATTTGACCAATTTAAATTGCCCGATCACAATATATTGCAAATTCTACATTTTTCAAATATTTTGAAATTAAAATATTATTATATTATTAATATAAATAAATACTCAAAATAAAATGGTTAAATTCGATTATTTAAACTCAAATCAATATTTTTAATAAATAAAATATTTCAAAAAAATATGGGACATTACATTCCTTCCCCCTTAAAATAATTTCATGCTTGAAATTGCTAAGGTAGAAAGAATGTTATGACCCATTATCTCTTTAAAAAATAATATTTAATTAAAACTCGATTTTATTTTTAAACTACCCCAATTGGTTTTAAAACCAATTCTTTTCAAATAAATTTTTTTTTCCAAAACCTTCAAAAAAAAATTCTAACACCTTAAATTTTGGAAATTTTTTTGGCAAAGCCTCCCCTGTACGGAGAGACATCTACAAGATCGCAGGTTCAAGAAATACATATACATCGACCAACACGGTCAAAAAAATCAAAAACTCAAACCCAAATAAAAACCAAAATTTCATATTTGCGTAGGCATACCTTTTTGCGAACGCTATTATGCGATAAGCGATAATTTATATTCGAGCTTGCTTAGTTATTATGCAGCTCTATCAAACTGGATTCAATTAACTCCAGAATTTCTCTCTTGAACGGATTTTAAAGCTGAATTGGCACTTCTGCACCTGTTTCTCAACTCAAATGAACTTCATTACTCCCCAAATCAAATGTCAGTTATGTTCAAATATCCATATCATACATATCAACCAATTCACACGCAATTTAATCCACATGGGATTATAACCAAGTCTTGACAATCCATTTATCTCTATAATTATTCATTCGGATTTATTGGATTTGGATTGATAAATTTTGGATTGGGCTTTCCCACTTATTCGTTTCAGATTGTTTTAAATCAAGTCTATCATTTTCAGATTTATCTCCGAGCAATCAACAACACAATCCAAACATATCATTCAAATCAATATCAACAAATCCAATTGAATTCCCATATGAGGATTATTTGTGGAAATCATCACTTTTATTATTTTATAAAATAAATTGGGCAAACAAATTTCAAAAATAATTTTATATCAAAATACAAATACGCGGTCTCTTATATCTATATGTATTCAAACTCAATCTAGGGTATTGCTAACCCCATCTCTATTGAGTCACGCCACAGAGCCAAGGTTATCACTAAACCAATAGCTCTGATACCACTGTAAAGAGTCTAGGCTTTTCAAACATCAACCAGTGGCCTACACTGCCACCGTGGCTTTACAATGATACCTCAGAACTGCTTTTATGGGCAGCCTCTCGACTCGACCAACCCTCATTGTCGGGACATGTAGGGGTAAGAGTCTCCCGTCCGCCACCAAACCGTGAAGCGAGAACCCCCATCATGCGTACCAATTAAGCAACCAGCTCTGATACCACTGTAACGACCCGAGGAAAATTTCGATGCTCGAATTTTTGACAACAACACATAAACCCGCATTACTTGCCAAGAACTCAAGTATCGAACCCTAGATTGTCAATAGAAAGAAATTAGAGGATGAGAAAAGAAATAAAGAATATTAGAATAGAAGAAAGAAGAAGAACATCACATCAGACTCTCACAGCGGAACAGATAAAATATAATATAACAAATTTCTTTATACAAAAGAACTGTATATACATACCAACCATCAGTGTACAACATATATCAGTCACAGCGGAAAATAACTTTATATAACTAGCGGTGAATCCGCCTGCTTCTAGCACCTGAAACTCCAAGCGAATCTAACCTGGAAATACACTCGGTCTGACCCAAGCACATTTGAAGCAAAGCAAAATACACCGGGTCAGTTTGGAATACTTTCAGTGATAAATTCATAGCACAAACAACTTTTTTAACTTTGGGAAAATCCCTTGTGAAATCAAAGGATAATAGTAAGACCGGCCCACACATAAACACGGACGGTTTTTACCTTACTATAAACCAAAATGTTTTGAAATCATAACTTATTTTGATATTATCATAGTGTCTAAATTTTGATATTATCATAGTGTCTAAATACAAATAAATAACAAGTAGCGGAACGCTTGCATCTCATGCTCCACACATATATTATACAATCGAAAACCGCGAGCGCTTATTGGAGATTTGGTTCCAACTATGACAAGATATGGGACCACCTGTCGATAGTGTATCTCTAGAGGTGTATACACTGGGTTCAACAAGAACGTCTTGTATCTCGGCCCACACATGACCGACCACTCATTTCGCTTGAGTGTATCAAATGTATATCACCAACGGTTGGGATTAGCAACTGTCTCCCGAAAAGGGATAGCATCGAATATAGATTAAAGAAGCAAATGGAATTTCTCTAGATAGGTGATTATACACCCTAATGGGAGCGACTCAAATAGCCATCCTTCCTACCCGATTTTTGTCATTTCCCAGTTGAAGAGGCTTGAGTCTAGAATTTATCTTCAGAACATCTGGCCACCATTCACTTTGAATGACACATCCTCAGATCCATCAGATATCACTAATTAACGTCCACAAAAATATTCTAGTTGGGAGCTAACCAACTATGATACGTTTGAAGAAATCAACGTGCGTGGTCTTTTGGAAATACTTTGTCGGACATTCGTCCATACAAGTCATCCAGGAACAGGATGAACCGAAGATACGCTCCTACCGCATCCTTATATAGGAATCACCCCAAGGATCAGTAGCGAGTAGTCCTTGCAATCCGTAAAATCTCAACCACGACCGAATCGCGTCAGAATACCTCTGTATTGCAACACAGGAATATTCGTCAAGTAATCCTTCCGCTTATGAAGATCCACGGTCTTCAATTGCTCCTTCTTCACGTATTTGCTGGTCAGAATGGTTTTCGAATATAAATTCGATCCCGGTATTTCTGTACCAACAATTGTATTGGTCAGGTTTGATAGTCGGTGATTTTACTATCAAATAACAATAGTGTGAATATAATGAGTTTGTTAATTCAGCACTTGGCACTACTTGGCCTATTTACAAATAAATAAATAAATGGTAAATCAACCTTTAATACTTTCAATATGATTAATCCCTTATATTTATTCTCAATTATGACAAAATTATTTTAAATACTTTAAAACATGTATATATGTATATATCCTGCTTTCCATTCTTTTTGAAAATATCGATATATTTTTGTAAAACCTTTTTCCCCTTTTTCTTCCTTATTTAGCATCTCGATAAATATACATATATATATATATATTACTTAATGGTATTGACACGTTACCAATTCTAATTTGGTTAAAGCAAATGTTGACTTATATAATTTAAAACCAAGACTTTCATATTTATATTGGAATCACTGTTGTAGTAGTATTTATAATCCAAAATCTCGCACTTATGTTCATTACATCTCGTATGGAATACCACACTAATTTCAACACCTTTTACTCGTTTCAAACCAATAACATTCCTCGACAAAAATGAAACCATTCAAGTTAGGGTATTTTATTTACCTCTCAAACCTTGATCAACAACGTTCTTATCTCAAAATGAATACCAGTTTGTAACTTAAATCCTTATAAAAATCTTGTTTACCATCTCGATTTCAAATATGGTTTTATAAACCATTTCTTATATTTGAAATCCACATTCAATATAATCTATTTACTTAATTCCTTTAATTAAGTAAGCCTTTACCAATAACACAACTTTTAACTTAAACCATAATTCACTTATAACCTTTTGATTTTAATAAAATCCCACGTCCAAAAATCTGCTTCCATTTATTCGGGCATCCTTATAATAAACTTTATCTTGGATTAAAAATCCGCTTTCCACCTTTATAACAAGACCTCTTTACTTGGATTATTTTTCCAAATAGGCCATTTACCAATATTTAACACAACCCAATTATGTGTAATTTTTTTTTAACATTTGTAATTCTTATTTCAATTACCACGTTTCTCTCATTTCAATACTTTAACTTTTGAGGTCACCATTTTGGCTTAAAAAAATCCTTTTAAACCTTCACTTCGATTTCTTTATAATCATCCATTTACCATCCTTTCACTTAGCTTAGATTTCGTTTTAAAACCATTAACACATTTCAATCACTTACCAACCTATTTACTATTGACCTTTCAAATTCCATTATTGAATTCACTTCACTTAATTTAATAATTAAGAAAAATCTTATTTAAATCTTTATATGCATTTACCCATACATGTACAAATCTTGTTTGAACACATGGATTATAAATCCCTTTTGTAAAATCTCGTCGCTCCTTTTTCAAACCATATCGCCTACTTAATTACTTCTCCAATGCATTTCAATTAAAATCCATCGTTTTAATCATTATTAATTAAAATAATAATTAACTTTATTATTTACTACATTAGAGATGGTTAACTTTGATATTAATCAAAAATAGGATTTTTATCGTTTTAAAAGCTTAATAAATAAAATCAACTTCATTAATATTAAACAATTCAATAATTCCCTTAATTTATAGTTAACCGGAGATTAACTAACAATTTAACACTAAACAACTCAATAATTCTTTTAAACTATAGTTAATCAAAGATTAACTAATACTTTTCACTATTCGTTAACTTAACGAATATCAAATTAGTTCAATTATCCATTTCAATTAAAAACGGTTGATTTTTGCCAACCGTACATATCAGTTAGCAGTTAACTGACTTCCATTTGTCATTTCCCCTTTAAATTAATTAATTAACTTAATTAATTTAAATTCACTATTTAATTGTTTTGAAAACAATTATTTCCTTTCACCAATCCCGTAAGTAAATTTTGTGGTTTCCTTGTTTTAAAACTTGTATAAACAATTTAAATAATTTCTTTATAAACTCGACTAACATATGTATTTATAAATTTCTAATTTAATTATCTATATAAAATAACTAAAGACTCCACTTCACTCATCAAATAATTTATAACTTAATATCTACGACAACGTCAATCCACCGGACGACAGAACGACGTTTAAAAATAGTACAATTTAGGCCATTCACTGCCAATTACCCAATCAACACTGTCGATTGATTTATAACACCAACACAGGTGAATATTTATTCAACCATCATGTTTAAATAGGTTTCACTACCATATGGGGTTCAATCAGTTCAAATACAAATAATATAAAACAAACAACAAATATAATATTTGAGGAATCCGGTCGGATCCCTCCAACCCGTTCTTCCCTGCACCACATCTCGTTATACATTTGATAATAATATATGAAATAAATTTCAATAATATATAAATTTTAAACGACGTAATATAAATAACAGCAAACAATCAAACAATAAACAGTTAATAGCAACCAATCAACCAATTTATACTTTTAAAGGTAAATTATATTTTAATATGAATTTACCACATCACATGATTCCAGAAGGTATGAGAATTAACTCACCAGCTCAATACGCTTGATGTGTTTGTTCCTTTTAATTTGAAATGAACATTCAAAATTAACTGAAATTTCAGCTACTTCAGATCAGTGCCTAGTCAGTGCCATCGTCTAGGTCTCGTCCCTGCGATCCCAACGGATCCTGTTTCGTCAGATTTCGTTAATGTATGTGAAAGTTACACTAATTTAAAGTTTTGTATATATATTCTACGATTATAAATTTAACTTACTATTAATTAATTAAATATATTAATTACCTTAAATTCTCTAATCAGTGCCACGTCATCCTGGTCTTCTGCTAAAACGCATTTTCATTTACACTTGCTTCTCAAACCCGATCCTGTTCTACCCAAAACATCAACACCCTCCATTGCAACCAACAACTACCGTTCCTCTGTCAATTCCGCCGCCACCGATGGACCTGGGCTGCCCCTGGCCTCGCCACCGACACCGCACCACCACGAGCCATCATCGCCAGAAGCCACCAGACGCCAAACCCCTCCAACCACTGTGATTTCCCATTACGCCCAGTTCGATTTAAACCCCAAATTCTGCCACCACGCATCGTTTCAGATCACCAGGCCACCACCTACACCTCCGCCTCGTAACCCTCTTCCATCGTCCTTCAGGACCCATCGCCAATTCTGACCAGCGCCGCCGGAAACCCAACAAATTCCTTTATTGCTTTCGAAAATCAACCCAAACAGACAGCTCCGTTCATCTCGCTACTCCGGCCATCACAGGTGTCGAGACATGACCAGACCACCACTAATCGATAGCCCTGTCTTCCCTCTTTCATTCGCCTCAGGCTCCCCACCTGAAACTCCTCCACCGTCGAGTAATTAGCCATAAACCAAAAGTCAGATCTGGACTTTCTTCGTCGATTCCGGCCACCCCAGGCCACCGTAGGTCCCAAATTTTTGTCAGTAGCTTCCTCTCGATCAGATCTACAATTTCACTTCATATTTCCCTCACTGATTCATTTCAGATTGGGAGATATAATTAAAATTGTATCTAGGTGGTTTTCTGTGAAATGTGGCTTCTGATTTTCTGATTTGGGAATTTTGTTTGGTAGGTGGCTGAAGTTAGGTCATATATATAGGTGGAAATTATAATTTTCTATTCGTGAGGTGACAAGCGAGTTTTTTCTTCGTACCTATCGCTATTTCGAACGTTGTTTATTTGCTCCTGTGCTCACGTACAAACCCCGTTCGAGATACGAATGGACGGCATAGTATAATTTGACGATACGGTCCAAATGAAACTTGTTTCGTCGAATTCCAAGTCCGTTTGTTCAAATGGCGCTCGTTCACATCTATACGGTCGTTATATTTGCATTTTATTTTGCCACACTCACAAATTAACCCCGATTGACAAGCAACTTGAAATCTAGCAATAATTTGCCGTTGTGGTCTCAATAAAATTTGTTTTATCGAAAACGAAGGTCGTTTGAATAAAGTCCCTTTTCAAAGGTCCAATTTACATAAAATTAAATCAATTTTATAGTACCTCAATATAAAAATATAAAAATATAAAAATTGGCCATACACGACCAGAATTTCATACATTACCAATATAAAATATCTTGGGTTGAATTTCAAGCCAAACCGATATTATAATTATTTAAAAACATTTTTTTATATAAATAATCGCTATAATATATAAAAGAATTCCATAGCGACCTTTTCAAAATTTGATTTGGACATAAAATAAAATCTACGCTATGAAAATTTGATTTTTCTCTTTCATGAGAAAGATATTATCCAACAGATTCCGACGTTTCTTGTTTCGAGAAAATCCGACTTATTTTGGATCCTATATAGCCGTTTAAAGTTCAAAACACCAAATTACGAACTACCGCGCCGCGGCAGCTCGTTTTATATTTAAATTATAAATTCAAAGTTCAACCGTCGTTAAATAAACGAAATCGTTACTATAATTTCAATATAAACAATATTTGACCAATTTAAATTGCCCGATCACAATATATTGCAAATTCAACATTTTCCAAATATTTTGAAATTAAAATATTATTATATAATTAATATAAATAAATATTCAAAATAAAATGGTTAAATTCGATTATTTAAACTCAAATCAATATTTTTAATAAATAAAATATTTTAAATAAATGGTCAGAAAATACGGGACATTACATTCCTTCCCCCTTAAAATAATTTCGTCCTCGAAATTGCAAAGGTAGAAAGAACGTTATGACCCATTATCTCTTTAAAAAATAATATTTAATTAAAACTCGATTTTATTTTTAAACTACCCCAATTGGTTTTAAAACCAATTCTTTTCAAATAAAAGAATTTCCCAAAACCTCCAAAAAAAAAATTCTAACACCTTAAATTTTGGAAATTTTTTGGCAGAGCCTCCCCTGTACGGAGAGATATCTGCAAGATCGCAGGTTCAAGAAATACATATACATCGACCGACACGATCGAAAAAATCAAAAATTCAAACTCAAACCCAAATAAAAACCGAAATTTCATATTTGCGTAGGCGTACCTTTTTGCGAACGATATTATACGATAAGCGATAATATATATTCGAGCTTGCTTAGTTATTATGTAGCTCTATCAAACTGGATTCAATTAACTCCAGAATTTCTATCTTGAACGGATTTTAAAGCTGAATGGGCACTTCTACACCTGTTTCTCAACTCAAATGAACTTCATTACTCCCCAAATCAAATGTCAATTATGTTCAAATATCCATATCATACATATCAACCAATTCACAAACAATTTAATCCACATGGGATTATAACCAAGTCTTAACAATCCATTTATCTCTATAATTATCCATTCGAATTAATTAGATTTGGATTGATAAATTTTGGATTTGTTTTTCCCACTTATTCATTTCAGATTGTTTTAAATCAAGTCTATCATTTTCAGATTTATCTCCAAGCAATCAACAACACTAAATCAAGTCTATCATTTTCAGATTTATCTCGAAGCAATCAATAACACAATCCAAACATATCATTCAAATCAATATCAACAAATCCAATTGATTTCCCATATGAGGATTATTTGTGGACATCATCGCTTTTATTATTTTATAAAATAAATTGGGCAAACAAATTTCAAAATAATTTTATATCAAAATACAAATACGTGCTCTCATATATCTATATATATTCAAACTCAATCTAGGGTATTGCTAACCCCATCTCTATTGAGTCACGCCACAGAGCCAAGGTTATCACTAAACCAATAGCTCTGATACCACTGTAAAGGGTCTAGGCTTTTCAACCATCAACCAGTGGCCTACACTGCCACCGTGTCTTTCCAATGATACCTCAGAACTGCTTTTACAGCCAGCCTCTCGACTCGACCAACCCTCATTGTCGGGACATGTAGGGGTAAGAGTCTCCCGTCCGCCACCAAACCGCGAAGAGAGAACCCCCTATCATGCGTACCAATTAAGCAACCATCTCTGATACCAATGTAACGACCCGGGGAAAAATTCGACGCTCGAATTTTCGACAACAATACATAAACCTACATTACTTGCCAAGAACTCAAGTATCGAACCCTAGATTGTCAATAGAAAGAAATTAGAGGATGAGAAAAGAAAGAAATAATATTAGAATAAAAGAAAGAAGAAGAACATTACATCAGACTCTCACAGCGGAACAGATAAAATATAATATAACAATTTTTTTTATACAAAAGAACTGTATATACATACCAACCATCAGAGTACTACATATATTAGTCACAGCGGAAAATAATATAACTAGCGGTGAAGTCGCCTGCTTCTAGCTCCTGAATATCCAAGCGAATCTAACCTGGAAATACACTCGGTTTGACCTGAGCACATTTGAAGCAAAGCAAAATACACCGGGTCAGTCTGGAATACTTTCAATGATAAATTCATAGCACAAACAACTTGTTTAACTTTCGGAAAATCCCTTATGAAATCAAAGGTAATAGTAAGACCAGCCCACACATAAACACGGACAGTTTTTACCTTACTATAATCCAAAACGTTTTGAAATCATAACTTATTTTGATATTATCATAGTGTCTAAATACAAATAAATAACAATCTAGCGGAACGCTTGCATCTCACGCTCCACACATATATTATACAATCGAAAACCGTGGGCGCTTATTGGAGATTTGGTTCCAACTATGAGAAGGTATGGGACCACCTGTCGATAGTGTATCTCTAGAGGCGAATACACTGGGTTCAACAAGAACGTCTTGCAACCCGACCCACACATGACCAACCACTCATTTCGCTTGAGTGTATCGAATGTATATCACCAACGGTTGGGATAAGCAAACGTCTCCCGAAAAGGGACAACATCGAATATAGATTAAAGAAGCAAATGGAATTTCTCTAGATAGGTGATTATACACCCTAATGGGAGCGACACACATAGCCATGTTGCCTGCCCGATTTTTGCATTTCCCGGTTGATGAGGCTTGAGGCTAGAATTTATCTTCAGAACATCTGGCCACCATTCACTTTGAATGCCACATCGTCAGATCCATCAGATATCACTAATCGAGGTACACAAAAATATTCTAGTTGGGAGCTAACCAACCATGATACGTTTAAGAAATCAACGTGCGTGGTCTTTTGGAAATACTTTGTCAGACATTCGTCCATACAAGTCATCCAGGAACAGGATGAACCAAAGGTACCCTCCTACCGCATCCTTATATAGGAATCACCCCAAGGATCAGTAGCGAGTAGTCCTTGCAATCCGTAAAATCTCAACCACGACCGAATCACGTCAGAATACCTCTTTGTTGCAACACAGGAATATTCGTCAAGTAATCCTTCCGCTTATGAAGATACACGGTCTTCAATTGCTCCGTCTTCAATCGACGTCTTCACGTATTTGCTGGTCGGAATGGTTTTCGAATATAAATTCGATCCCGGTCTTTCCATACCAACAATTGTATTGGTCAGGTTTGATAGTCGGTGATTTAACTATCAAATAACAATAGTGTGAATATAATGAGTTTGTTGATTCAACACTTGGCATTACTTGGCCAATTTACAAATAAATAAATAAATGGTAAATCAACCTTTAATACTTTCAATATGATTAATCCTTTATATTTATTCTCAATTATAACAAAACTATTTTAAATACTTTAAAACATGCATATATGTATATATCTAGCTTTCCATTCCTTTTGGAAATATCGATATATTCCTGTAAAACCTTTTTCCCTTTTTTCTTCCTTATTCAGCATCTCGATATATATACATATATATATAAATATATTACTTAATGGTAATAACACGTTACTAATTCTAATTTGGTTAAAGAAAATGTCCACTTATATAATTTAAAACCAAGACTTTCATATTTATATTGAAATCACTATTGTAGTAATATTTATAATCAAAAATCTCGCACTTATGTTCATTACATCTCGTATGGAATACCACACTAATTTCAACACCTTTTACTCGTTTCAAACCAATAACATCCCTCGACAAAAATGAAGCCGTTCAAGTTGGGGTATTTTATTTACCTCTCAGACCATGATCGCCAACGTTCTTATCTCAGAACGAATACCTGTTTGTAACTTAAATCCTTATAAAAATCTTGTTTACCATCCCGATTACAAATATGGTTTTATGAACCATTTCTTACATTTGAAATCCATATTCAATATAATCTCTTTACTTAATTCCTTTAATTAAGTAAGCCTTTACCAATAACACAACTTTTAACTTAAACCATAATCCACTTATAACCTTTTGATTTTAATAAAATCCCACGTCCAAAAATCTGCTTCCATTTATTCGGGCATCCTTATAATAAACTTTATCTTGGATTAAAAATCCGCTTTCCACCTTCTTTATAACAAGACCTCTTTACTTGGATTATTTTTCCAAAAAGGCCATTTACCAATATTTAACACAACCCAATTATGTGTATTTTTCCCTTTACATTTGTAGTTCTTATTTCAATTACATGTTTCTCTCATTTCAATACTTTAACTTTTAAGATCACCATTTTGGCTTAAAAAAATCCTTTTAAACCTTCACTTTGATTTCTTTATAATCATCCATTTACCATCCTTTCACTTAGCTTAGATTTCGTTTTAAAACCATTAACACATTTCAATCACTTACCAACCTATTTACTATTTACCTTACAAATTCCATTATTGAATTCACTTCACTTAATTTAATAATTAAGAAAAATCTTATTTAAATCTTTATATGCATTTACCCATCCATGTACAAATCTCGTTTGAACACATGGATTATAAATCCCTTTTGTAAACTCTTATCGCTCCTTTTTCAAACCATATCGTCTACTTAATTACTTCTCCAATGCATTTCAATTAAAAGCCCTTGTTTTAGTCATTATTAATTAAAATAATAATTAACTTTATTATTTACTATATTAGAGATGGTTAACTTAAATATTAATCAAAAATAGGATTTTTATCATTTTAAAAGCTTAATAAATAAAATCAACTTCATTAATATTAAACAATTCAATAATTCCCTTAATTTATAGTTAATCGGAGATTAACTAACAATTTAACACTAAACAACTCGATAATTCTTCTAAGTTATAGTTAATCAAAGATTAACTAATACTTTTCACTATTCGTTAACTTAACGAATATCAAATTTGTTCAATTATCCATTTCGATTAAAAACGATTGATTTTTGCCAACCGTACATATCAGTTAGCAGTTAACTGACTTCCATTTGTCATTTTCCCTTTAGATTAATTAAATAACTTAATTAATTCAAAATCACTATTTAATTGTTCTAAAAACAATTATTTCCTTTTACCAATCCCGTAAGTAAATTTTGTGGTTTCCTTCTTTTAAAACTTGTATAAACCATTTAAACAATTTCTTTATAAACTCGACTAATATATGTATTTATAAATTTCTAATTTAATTATCTATATAAAATAACTTAAGACTCCAGTTCAGTCATAAAACAATTTATAACTTAAAATCTACGTCAATCCACCTGACGGTAGAACGACCTTTAAAAACCAGTACATTTTAGGCCATTCACTGCCTGTTACCCAATCAACACTGTCGATTGATTTTAAATACAACACAGGTGAATATTTATTCAACCATCATGTTTAAACAGGTTTCACTACCATATGGGGTTCAATCAGTTCAAATATAAATAATAAAAAACAAACAACAAATACAATATTTGAGGAATCCGGTCGGATCCCTCCAACCTGTTCTTCCCTGCACCACAACTCGTGATACACTTGATAATAATATATGAAATAAATTTCAATAATCTATAAATTTAAAATGATGTAATATAAATAATAGCAACCAATCAAATAATAAACAGCTAATACCAACCAATCAACCAAATTATACTTTTAATGGTAAATTATATTTTAATATGAATTTACCACATCACAGGATTCCAGAAGGTGTGAGAATTAACTCACCAGCTCAATACGGTTGACGGTTGACGTGTTTGTTCCTTTTAATTTGAAATGAACGTTCAAAATTAGCTGAAATTTCAACTACGTTAGATCATTGCCTAGTCAATGCCATCGTCTAGGTCTCGTCCTTGCAATCCCAACGGATCCTGTTTCGTCAGGTTTCATTAACGTATGTGAAATTACACTAATTTAAAGTTTTGTAAATATTCTACGATTATAAATTTAACTAACTTTTAATTAATTAAATATATTATTTGCCTTAAATTCTCTAATCAGTGCCACGTCATCCTGGTTTTCTGCTAAAACGCGTTTTCATTTACACTGGCTTCTCAAACCCGATCCTGTTCTCCCCAAAACATCAACACCCTCCATCGCAACCAAAAACTACCGTTCCCCTGTAATTCCGCCGCCACCGATGGACCTGGGCTGCCCCTGGCCTCGCCACCGACACCGCACCACCATGAGCCATCATCGCTAGAAGCCGCCTAACGCCAAACCCCTCCAACCACCATGATTTCCTATTACGCCCAATTCGGTTTAAACCCACAAATTCCGCCACCACACATCGTTTCAGATCACCAGACCACCACCTACACCTCCGCCTCGCAACCCTCTTCCATCGTCCCTCAGGTCCCATCACCAATTCTGGCTGACGCCGCCGGAAACCCAACAAATTCCTTTCTTGCTTTCAAAAATCAACCCAAACAGACAGCTCCGTTCATCTCGCTACTCCGGCCATCACAGGCGTCGAGACATGACCAGAGCACCATTAATTGATAGCCTTGTCTTCCCTCTTTCATACGCCCCAGGCCCCCCTACCTGAAACTCCTCCATCGTCGAGTAATTGGCCATAAACCGAAAGTCAGATCTGGATTTTCTTCGTCAATTCCGGCCACCCCAGGCCACCATAGGTCCCAAATTTTTGTCAGTAGCTTCCTCTCGACCAGATCTATAACTTCACTTCATATTTCCCTCACCGATTCATTTCAGATTGGGAGATATAATTAAATTTGTATCTAGGGGTTTTCTGCAAAATGTGGCTGCTGATTTTCTGATTTGGGAATTTTGTTTGGTAGGTGGCTGAAGTTAGGTCATATATATAGGTGGAAATTATAATTTTATGTTCATGAGGTGACTAGCGATATTTTTCTTCGTACCTCTCGCTATTTCGAACGTTGTTTATTTTCTCATGTGCTCACGTACAAACCCCGTTCGAGATGCGAATGGACGGCATAGTATAATTTGATGATACGGTCCAAATGAAACTTGTTTCGTCGAATTCCCAGTTCATTTGCTCAAATGGCGCTCGTTCATGTCTAAACGGTCGTTTCATTTGCATTTTATTTTGCCACGCTCACAAATTAACCCTGATTGATGCGCAACTTGAAATCTAGCAATAATTTGCCGTTACGGTCTCAATAAAATTTGTTTCGTCAAAAACGAAGGTCGTTTGAATAAATTCCCTTTTCAAAGGTCCAATTTACATAAAAATAAATCAATTTTAAAGTACCTCAATATAAAAATATAAAAATATTATAATTGGCCATACACGACCAGAATTTCATACATTACCAATATAAAATATCCCGGGTTGAATTTCAAGCCAAACCGATATTGTAATTATTTAAAAACCGTTTATTTTATATAAATAATCGCTATAATATATAAAGGAATTCCATAGCGACCTTTTCAAAATTTGGTTTGGACATAAAATAAAATCTACGCTATGAAAATTTGATTTTTCTCTTTCATTAGAAAGATATTATCCAACAGATTCCGACGTTTCTTGTTTCGAGAAAATCCGACTTATTTTGGATCCTATACAGCTGTTTAAAGTTCAAAACGCCAAATTACGAACTACCGCGCTGCTGCAGCTCGTTTTATATTTAAATTATAAATTCAAAATTCAACCGTCGTTAAATAAATGAAATCATTACTATTAATTCAATATAAACAATATTTGACCAAATTAAATTGCCCAATCACAATATACTGCAATTTCTACATTTTCCAAATATATTGAAATTAAAATATTATTATATTATTAATATAAATAAATATTCAAAATAAAATAGTTAAATTCGATTATTTAAACTCAAATCAATATTTTAAATAAATAAAATATTTCAAATAAATGGTCAGAAAATACGGGACATTACATTTAGTATTCTTCAATTGAATAAACATAAACAAGTTAGTTATGTTGCTTCGTATAAAATCAAATAAAACAGCTAAGCTATCCATAGTACCAAAGGTCGAGTATGTTTATGTGTGTGTATTTAGAACTTCATATAAGATATTAAACGTTTTTTATGTCAAATCCGTGTGCGAAGCATGGGGTCGCTCTAGTTTGAAACTAAAAGCTAACCATGAATAAACAGTTGTAAGTATTACCATGAAATTAATGTTATAATACGAGAATTAATTGTTGTTATTATTATTTTAAATCACCTCATCCAGGCCTAAAGGCAGTCACTATGACACAGTCTGCTTCAATGTTAACAGTGTTAACTATCCTATGTAAGCCATTCATCTTAAAACCATACAAACAATAAACTGCAAAAGTAATGAGATTAGGAGCTAGAGGTGACACAAATTACAAACAACTTTCAAAATGTTTTGAATTAAAAGCCACGATTATAAAGATACGGTGGAGAAAATTCATTCTAATATCTGAAAAACAAGCAAACCTGGTAGCATTTTTCATAGGTTATTTCCCTTTTTATTGCACAATCTTTGTAATGACCCGAAAATCCCCGCCCTTTGAATCGACCATAAACCACACAGGTCTGATCCAAAAGTTGGAAATCCTCGATTGCACTAATGTTGGGCATACAACACATCAGAACAAATAACAGCAGACTTTTATAAACATCGTACTAATGTTACATCAGAGTACAGAATATATTAGAGTACATCGAAATATAATCACAGCGGAAGATAATTTACAATAGACTTCATACAATGCAGCGGAACTCAAAATCTAACACAGCGGAAGACTAACAATGCTCTGGACACAGCTTTAAGCTTCGATCCAGAATTCTGCTCAAAATATCTGCAAAATAAGCTATTCGACTGCCCGTGTGAAAAAGAGGGCACCCGAGTTTGCAAGTGAAACAAACTACGAGTCAGACATGAGACTGGTATGAGAAATCTTACTTAGCTTATCTAATAATAAGGCTAATCACAGGACCACGCCGCTAACGCGGAACGGGTTTACTCCATTGGATTGCCAGTGCATGAAATAAAGTAAATCATTAAACAACGCAATGCTTTTTAGAAAAATGAAACCATTATAAGACTCAAGTCCCATCACACAATGCAACACAAACCGGAGGATAGAGTTTTACCTTATGATAGTCAAAAATGCTTGATACGATAAAACGGATTTGATATTATTATTAGTGTATAAATGTTTCAAAAACATTTCAATCATAGACCGCATAACTACCATATACTATGTCGCCATACTAGTTTTACATTCAAAATCGCAGGTGTCATATTGGAAGTTGGGTTTCCATCATGAGTCAAGGCTAGGGACGATCTCCTTACCGATTCGAGACACTCTAGCAAATGTCTCAGGATTCGGATGCTGGCAAACCCTTCAATCCTGCAGGGGCGATCCACAAATACTTTAGTGGATTAGTTATGCGTGAACACATGCTACCCGGTCCTACTGAACCTATATATTGGTCACTATCGACTAATATAACCGAGGCCTCGTAATCCATCATCCACGTAAGTAAAATGTCAGGGCTTGCAAAATCCTGATACCACTTCTAGCTAGAAAGAAACGTGTGCACTCCCTGCGTTCCCTTGTCCCGTTTCTGACTCTTACCGGGGTGTGAGGCTCGCGAAGTTACGCTATACACAAAGCTATGCCTAAATGGGATGTGCTTTGATCATCAATCACAAGGCCCTGCTTTTCAACAAAAGCCTTGATCATTTGCATCTTAGCATGCCAGATTGACAATCCACGCCATGCGATCAATAACTATCAATATATAACCTCTGAGCTTGTGCGTTTCGGAGAAGGGTGTTAAGCAAGAGAATAAATTCTCCACCACCAAACAGATATAAATAGAAGCCAATTTACTTGGAATGAAATCCAATGTCGGACACACATCCATTTACAAGTCCGTCCTGGGTCTGAACGAAACCGGAGACACCTTATTCCTCGTCCCGTATGTCCAATACAGAAGAGAGGTGCTCGCATATTCGGACAATCAACAAGTACATCCAGACAACTACCACTTTAACCCTTTCATGGCAGCAACTCCAATCAAAGGCATCAGTAGCCGTCTATTCGATGTGAAGATCGCCGGTCTTCAATCACCGTCTTCATCTTCGAATTTTAATCGTCGTGGTAATTATCCAGAATGGGTTAAGCTCGGTCTTTCCGAATAACCCGCGTATTTTATAATCAAAAATCAAGCGCTATAAAAACACATCGTACGCCTCATTACAATTCAGAATATTCTTTAATAAAATATTCACATTATTAGGGAAAGGTTCCCATTAATTTTATCAAAGATAAATTCTTTAAATTTATTCTTTAATCTACTTTTTAAAAAAAATCATTAAAACTTGAATTTGTGTTTTATTATCAAAAATCATTACTTTATGATTATCTAAATCTAAGAAATTAATTCTATCTTTAACTGGGTTGAAGAACTAATGTCACTTAAAAATATTGATCACAATAAACCCAAAATCATCTTCCAACGATTGAACCCAACGGCCACTAAAACATAATTCCAAATCTAACCGCTAGATTTCAAAACTCTTATATTCATTGGAAAGCTCTTTTCGATGTGAACCCAAAGGTTCCGGTTTTAGGAGAATCTGACGGACAGATCTCCCGTTACATCAATTTGAAGTTAATGGTCGAAATTCGCGAACGGTCGCTGCGCGGTGCGTTCTATTCAGGCCATTAAATATATATAATATATATTATACATATTTTGTTGATTTCTAATTAAAACATATTCAAAAAATATTTATAAATTTATTTTAAAATGATTTTAATTTCGTTTTTAATTTTAAATAAAAATTGAATACCCTATATCATTATCATATTAAAATGATAATATTTCCAAAATATCAAATTTTGAAATCACTTCTTTTCGATATTCATTATACAATGAATAAAATCGATCGATAAACCCGTTCGGTTTAAAATGACGTTTGTTAGTTAATTCGGATTCACATTTCAAAATCCTTGTGTCCGTTTAAAATCGGACATCAAAATCATAATTTTATTCTACACTGAATATTATTTTAAAATATTTGTTATTTAAAAATATTCTTTATTTTTAAAAGATTCTTTTTTTTTAAATATTCTTTATTCTAAAATATTCCGAATCGGAATGTCGCTCAAACAATTACCATATAATTTCAGTTATATGGATTTCATACATCACAACAATAATGATAAATAATCAATAAACAATCCATTCACATCCAGAGCAAAATTTACAACTGTGTGAGCATTAAAATAAATAGCGCTCATCATAGACTATCAATCCATCGATTAACATACAACTAAATATTGGGATTAATGTATGTCAAATATCATCCCAATACTCGTGTGGGGTTTTCAAACAACAACAGTTCATCTAAATAAATCATTGGTTAATGATTTTAACCAATTCTAATTCCACTAACATGTTGATGATTATGAACAAAACATGTTATTATATTTCTACTGTCAAATAAAAATGCATTTTATATGTATATCTTCTCTACATGTTTCTAATGTCAAATAAATATGTATTTCATTTGCATACATGTTCTATTCTTCTAATGACAAAAATAAAAGACAATTTTGTCTACATACATGTTTTCAAATTCAAGTGACAAAATAAAAAGATAATTTTGTCAACATACATATGTTCTAATTCTAACAACAATATAAAACGATAATTTATTTACATGGTCTGTTTTAATGTCCTAATGACAATATAAAAAGGTAATTTATTTACATGCCATTTTTTAATGTCCTAATGAAAATATCAACAGATATATTATTTACATGACATGTTTTAATAAAATGGCATTTTCATTTCAACGTGGCATTATTCTAGTATAACATTTTACTTAACATGAACAAATTCTAAATAAATGACATTTTTATGTAACATAACATGATTCTAAATAAAATGTTATTTTTATCTAACATAACATGATTCTAAATAAAATGTTATTTTTATCTAACATAACATGATTCTAAATAAAATATTATTTTTATCTAACATAACATGATTCTAAATAAAATGTTATTTTTATCTAACATAACATGATTCTAAATAAATGTTATTTTATTGTAAACTTATTCCGTTTTAAAATAATGAATATTTTATTATCATTTCTATATACAATGAAAATGTAAATTTTTATTGCAAACTTATTCCATTTTAAAAACAAGGAATATTATATTTTCTTCTATGCAATAAAATATTATTTTAATTGTATAAGCAAATTCTAAATTTACACAGTTCAGTTCAATCCAATAAATTCATTTCAACCACAAACAACCAAATCTAGTCTCCTACATCACCCACATGAATTTTAATAGCGAATAAATGTAAATTTCACATCGAAAACAACCATTGAATTTGATTTAAATTGGAGATCTCACCTTGATCGGTTTCTGAAATTGTTTATATAACAATTGGTTTTAATAAAATTAAAATTGTGTTTAATTTAATCAAAAATCCAATAGCCTCTGTTTCAGATCTAATTTGTTCCATGTTGTAGATTTTGTTTCTACGATCGCAACGCAACTGAAATCACTGAATTTGGATCACGTATGGAAAAAATATTGAATTACATACGTTTCATTACAAAATTGAAATAATTAATTAAATGATTAATGAGTTAATTACATTTCTAATTCCCTTCCTCTTTGTTATTCTTCGTTCCAGGCTCTTCACAACATAAACCAAACCCATCATCCAACCTAGGCCTAGAATCTGCCACCTCCACAATCCACTTGATGTCGATCCAAAACCGCTATGATGCTCACCGTCTAGACCTCTTCATAATATGCTTTGGAACTCTATTAAATCATTGCGTGTGGAAGGAGAAAAAGAGGGAAGTAGAAGAGAGCTTGCTGGCCATTGAAAGAATAAGAGGCGGCGGCTGATGTTTTTTTTTAATTAGGAATAGGTTTAGAGAAGTTTAGGATGTTATATAGTGGAGCCAATATATATATATATATATATAGTTATAGTTATATATTTGATTTTTATCCCTCACTGGTCTACACATAAGTAGTAAGTTACAAATGAAATAAATTAGCTGACTAGGTATGTGTTAATCTAATCAATGTTTATCTCCTATTCAAAAATTCAAAAGAAAAACATAGGGAAAGAGAAAACGGGAATGTAGTTATTGCATGATTTATTGTTTAATGGCAATTGTTAGAAAGTTTATAACTTCATTTGCATGTAAATGTTAATATTTAACAAATGTACATTTTCTACTTCTGAAACATTTTTATTATGTTAAAACGTTTTATCAAACTATGAATCCCTTTTAAATGATTCATCTTTTACATTAAAAATATAATTTCTAATGTGAACACAATTTATTATACAATGAATCTTTTTCTAATGTATAATTTACACTAAAAATGTAAATTTTAATGTCACGACATTTTTTTTATTACACAATGAATCTCTTTTAATGATTCATTTACGTTAAAAATGAAAGTTTTAATGTTAACACACTTTCAAACAATGAATCTCTTTTACATTAAAAATGAAATTTTTAATGTAAACATATCTAATCAAACTTTAATCTTTTTATTCTTTTTATTTTATTAAAATTCCAAAAGTAAATAGCAATGAAAGAGAGGGAGAATAAATGGAAAGAAATGAATTCCAGATTAATGCTAATTGTTAGAAATTAAGACTAGCGTTACAGTATTAAATATTATTGTTAGAAATGAATGTTTATAACTTTCCACATTTCAAAAATTAACTAATTAATGAAGGTTTGGAACATGTAATCTACGTTTTGAATTCCTAAAAGTTACATTTCGAATTGACAGGGGAAATATTTAAGAGGACAACCAAAGTTACATTTCTGCTCATTAATGGAGACTAGGTCTCCAGCGCTCTCCGCCGCCGCTCCCTTTTCTCTCCTCTTTCTGCATCGCACCCCTCCATCTTCCTCCCCTCCTCATCTATCGACCTAGCTTTCTTCGTTACTGGGTAGATCGGCTTTTCCCCTTCCTCTTTAAATCCTCTGATTCCCTTCAAATCACTTGCATTTCAAAATTAGACCGCCTTCGCCTTCTCCGCTTCAGCGACAGTTGGGAAATCGTAGGCCTTCTTGTTCGATTTGGGGTTCAAGACTATCGGAGTCTGGGTTCTGGCATAGCCGGCGATTACTGAAGCTTCTTCAGTTCCAGCCTCCTCCAACCGACCCTCAGATGACCTTGATGTCCTCTTCTTTCCTGGTCTGTGTGTGCTGATGGTGATAGTTTGCATTGGTGTTGAGATGGTTGTTGATTTGATAATGGTTTGTGTTGGATTTTCTGGGGAAGTCGAGAACCGGATGGTTCTCTATACTGAATCTGACTTCACTCCCATCCTCAGTCGGTTTTTTGGTTGTTTTTTCTTTGGTAGTGTTTATTTCTCAGTGTGTGGGTTGTTTTGACAATTGTTTTACTATTTCTTTTTCTTTTTCTGATGTGGTTGTGGGATGCTCAGCGAGATGGAGCACTTGAATGATTGTAATCCGGTTAGTATGCTAACCGAAATCATGTATTATTTCTGATTAATATATGTTACCAATTTCCAAATATATATATATATATATATATATATATATATATATATATATATATATATATATTGTTAGAATTTATTTCATTTAGAACCTACACTTTATTTTCAATCAATATTTCAACATAAATTAATAAATGTTATTACAGTTCCTAACGCATTTTTTTGGCATGTAGTTAAAAGATTGTTAGAATTTAAGGACAACATCCTTGCTATTAACATCTAATTGAGGAAATATTTTAAAGTTATTTTTCTTTCTCTTTTATATTTAGAATGCGCATTTATATTTAGAATGCGCATTAATCAAGCGCCTACATGAGTGATGCCAATCAACATTTAAATCTTAGGATTTAGGCTTTCCATCACTAAACGTAATCTTATAATCAACAAACTTAAATTAAATATAAATTTAATCATTTAATCTTAAAATTTAGTTCAATCTTTCAAGAACAAATTAAATTAAACCAATTAGAAATTCAAGCATAAATCTCTACGTTCAAATCCTAATTCAAACTTATAATCTCAAATTGAACTTCATGTGTTATTACATAGATAACATTAGAAGTTTTACGGTGTTATTATATTTTATATTTTTTTATAAATTAATTTAATAATAGAATTTTTTTATATTCTAACGCATTTTCTATTTAAAATTTCTTAAAATAAATTTTTAAATTGGTTCTGATTTTTCGGGTTGTTACAATCTCCCCCACTTAAAATCATTTCGTCCTCGAAAAGAAACGAAGCTAAAAATTGTTTAACTAACCGACCCAAATATTTTTTTATTGGTTTCAACAATTTTATTAATTGAACTAAAAATCACACAACACAATCATCAATCAATTAGTTGATTAGTTTTTCAAATATATATATAACTTTTATACATTCAAAAATCATATTTTCTAAGGTTGGATTATATATATAATCACAAATACGTTAATTATAAACTTGTTACTCTCGACTCATTCTAGGGCATTTCTAACCCCATCTCTAACGAGTATCTCATTCTAAGATGCTACCGATCCTATTTCTAATGAGTATTCTTTTATAGGATATTTCTAATCCTACCTCTGATGAGTCTTTTGTTCAGTTCTGACGAGTTGTACCCCAAAGATTTGAATTAACCAAAGCTCTTATACCACGTGTGACCGGAAAGTCCCCGCCCTTTGAATCGACCATAAACCACACGGGTCTGATCCAAAAGTTGGAAATCCTCGAATGCACTAACTCTGGGCATACAACACATCAGAACAAATAACAGCAGACTTTTATAAACATCATACTAATGTTACATCAGAGAACAAAATACATCAGAGTACATCGAAATATAATCACACCGGAAGATAATTTACAATAGACTTCATACAATGCAGCGGAACTCAAAATCTAATACAGCGGAAGACTAACAATGCTCTGGACACAGCTTTAAGCTTCGATCCAGAATCCTGCTCAAAATATCTGCAAAATAAGCAACTTGACTGCTCGTATGAAAAAGAGGGCACCCGAGCTTGCAAGTGAAACAAACTACGAGTCAGTCATGAGGCTGGTATGAGAAATCTTACTTAGCTTATCTAATAATAAGGCTAATCATAGGACCACGCCGCCAAAGCGGAATGAGTTTACTCCATTGTAATGCCAGTGCATGAAATAAAGTAAATCGTTAAACAACGCAATGCTTTTTAGAAAAATGAAACCATCATAAGACTCAAGTCTCACCACACAATGCAACGCAAACCGGAGGATAAAGTTGTACCTTATAATGGTAAAAAATTCTTGATACGATAAAACGGATTTGATATTATTATTAGTGTATATATATTTCAAAAACATTTCAATTATAATGTATCAATCGTAGACGGCATAGCTACCATATACTATGTTGCCATACTAGTTTTACATTCAAAACCGTACGGTGTCATATTGGAAGTTAGGTTTCCATCATGAGTCAAGGCTAGGGATGATCTCCTTACCGATTCGAGACGCTCTAGCAAATGTCTCAGGATTCGGACACTGGCGAACCCTTGGATCCTACAGGGCCAGTCTCCACAAATACTTTAGTGGATTAGTTATGCCTGAACACACGCTTCCCGGTCCTATTGAACCTATAAATTGGTCATTATCGACCAGTATAACCGAGGCTTCGTAATCCATCATCCACGTAAGTAAATATCAGGGCTTGCAAAACCCTGATACCACTTCTAGCTAGAAAGAAACGTGTGCACTCCCTGCGTTCCCTTGTCCCGTTTCTGATTCTTACCGGGGTGTGAGGCTCGCAAAGTTACGCTAAACACAAAGCTATGCCAAAACGGGTTGTGCATTGATCATCAACCACAAGGCCCTACTTTTCAACAAAAGCCTTGATCATTTTCATCTTAGCATACCACAATGACAATCCGCGCCATGCGGTCAATAACTATCAATATATAATCTCTGAGCTCGTGTGTCTCAGAGAAGGATGTTAAGCAAGAGAATAAATTCTCCACCACCAAACAGATAAAATCAATTTACATGGAATAATGAAATCCAATGTCAGACATACATCCATTTACAAGTCCGTTCTGGGTCAGAACGAAACTGGAGACACCTTATTCCTCGTCCTGTATGTCCAATACGAAAGAGATGTGCTCGCTTATCCGGACAATCAACAAGTACGTTCGGACAACTACCACTTTAACCCTTTCAAGACAGCAACTCCAATCAAAGGCATCAGTAGCCGTCTATTCGATGTGAAGATCATCGGTCTTCAATCACCATCTTCATCTTTTAATCGTTGTAGTAATTATCCAGAATGGGTTAAGCCCGATCTTTCCGAATAACTCGCGTATTTTATAATCAAAAATCAAGTGCTATAAAAACACATCATACGCCTCATTCCAATTCAGAATATTCTTTAATAAAATATTCACATTATTAGGGAAAAGTTCCCATTAATTTTATCAAAGATAAATTCTTTAAATTTATTCTTTAATCTACTTTTTTAAAAAAATTCATTAAAACTCCAATTTGGTTTTAATATCAAAAATCATTACTTTATGATTTATCCAAAGCTAAGAAGTTAATCCTATCTTTAACTGGGTTGAAGAACTAATGTCATTTAAAAACATTGTTCATGATAAACCCAAAATCATCTTCCATTAAATATGGAATTTTCACAGAAATCAAATCATTATATAATCGATATAAATTTCCGTATCAGACTTATAATATAAATAGGACAACGGCAAAGCCTTTTAAATTCCATTTATAGTAACGGTCTTCTTTTACAGAAGCTCATCTCAATTATTACCAAATCGAATTTCCATTCAATTCCAATTTAATATAGTAAATTGGAAAACTAGACTTTGGAAAATTTCCATTTTAATCTTAATAAAAGATTTAAAAATTCCAAATTATAGTTTCGCTGTTAATTAGGTTAAAGAACAAATGCCGTTTAAAACACAATTCACAATAAACCCAATTCACATTTCCTTTTATTCCAATTACAAAATATAATCGGAAACTCTAATAATCTTAGTTAAAAGATTTATTATTTTCACACGGGGTTTTAAGAACAGTGTTATTTAAGACACCATTCACGACAGATCCAAAAATCCAATTTATTTTATTTAATTCCAATTAAATATTAATTTATTGTAAAGCTTCATTAAATCTTAATTTAAAGATTTATTCTAGTTAATAACTAGTTCATTACGATAAAAATATATTTTATCTTTAAAAAATTGGAATTTTCATCCAGAATTCTTCCAAATCGCTTATTATGATTTTACATAATTTTTTCCATATTTTTAATAATTTTATTAAGGCCCATACAGTTGGTTTCCAATAACGGCCACTGAACTGCACTTACAACGACCTTTTCTGAAATTGATTTGGACATAATTCAAAATCTAACCGTTAGATTTCAAAAACTCTTATATTCATTGGAAATCTCTTTTTGATAAGAACCCCAACGGTTCTGGTTTTAAGAGAATCTAACGGTCAGATCTCCCATTACATCAATTTGAAGTTAATGGTCGAATTTCGCGAACGGTCGCTGTGCGGCGCGTTCTATTCAGGCCATTAAATATACATAATATATATTATATATATTTTGTCGATTTCTAATTAAAACGTATTCATAAATTATTTATAAATTTATTTTAAAATGATTTTAATTTCATTTTTAATTTTAAATAGAAATTGAATACCCTATATCTTTATCATATTAAAATGATAATATTTCCAAAATATCAAATTTTGAAATCACTTCTTTTCGATATTCATTATGAAATGAATAAAATTGATTGATAAACCCGTTCGGGTTAAAATCACGTTTGTTACTTAATTCGGCTTCACATTTCAAAATCCTTGTGTCCATTTAAAATCGGACATCAAAATCATATTTTTATTCTACACTGAATATTATTTTAAAATATTTGTTATTTAAAATTATTCTTTATTTTTAAAAGATTATTTTTTTTAAATATTCTTTATTCTAAAATATTCCAAATTGGAATGCGGCTCAAACAATTACCACATAATTTTAGTTATATGGATTTCATACATCGTAACAATAATGATAAATAATCAATAAACAATCCATTCACATCCAGAGTGAAATTTACAACTGTGTGAGCATTAAAATAAATAACGTTCATCACAGACTGTCATTCCATCGATTGACATACAACTAAATATTGGGATTAGTGCATGTCAAATATCATCCCAATACCCGTGTGGGGTTTCAAACAACAACAGTTCATCTAAATAAATCATTGGTTAATGATTTTAACCAATTCTAATTCCATTAACATGTTGATGATCATGAACAAAACATGTTATTATATTTCTAATGTCAGATAAAGATGCATTTTATATGTATATCTTCTCTACATGTTTCTAATGTCAAATAAATATGTATTTCATTTGCTTACATGTTCTATTCTTCTAATGACAAAAATAAAAGGCAATTTAGTGTACATTCCTGTTTTCAAATTCAAGTGACAAAATAAAAGGATAATTTTGTCAACATACATATATTCTAATTTTAATGACAATATAAAGCGATAATTTATTTACATGGCCAATTTTAATGTCCTAATGACAATATAAAAAGATAATTTATTTACATGCCATGTTTTAATGTCCTAATGACAATATCAAAAGATAATTTATTTACATGACATGTTTTAATAAAATAGCATTTTCATTTCAACATGGCATTATTCTAAATAAATGATATTTCTATTTGACAAAAACATATTCTAACTAAATGATATTTTTGCTTGACAAAACATATTCTAACTAAATGACATATTTATTTATAAAATATGTTTTCTACATAAATGATATATTTACTTATAAAATATATTCTCTACATGGATGACATATTTATTCTAATATAACATTTCTAAAAAAATGACATTTTTATTCTAATATAACATTTCTAACAAAAATGACATTTTTATTCTAGTATAACATTTTACTTAACATGAACAAATTCTAAATAAATGACATTTTTATGTAACATAACATGATTCTAAATAAAATGTTATTTTTATCTAACATAACATGATTCTAAATAAAATATTATTTTTACCTAACATAACATGATTCTAAATAAGATGTTATTTTTATCTAACATAACATGATTCTAAATCAAATGTTACTTTTATCTAACATAACATGATTCTAAATAAAATGTTATTTTTATCTAACATAACATGATTCTAAATAAAATGTTATTCTATTGTAAACTTATTCCATTTTAAAACAATGAATATTTTATTATCATTTCTATATACAATAAAAATGTAAATTTTTATTGTAAACTTATTCCATTTTAAAAACAAGGAATATTTTATTTTCATCTATGCAATAAAATATTATTTTAATTGTATAAGCAAATTCTAGATTTACATAATTCAGTTCAATACAATAAATTCATTTCAACCACAACCAACCAAATCTAGTCTCCTATATCACCCACACGAATTTTAATAGCGAATACATGTAAATTTCACATCGAAAACAACCATTTAATTTTATTTAAACTAGAGATCTCACCTTGATCAGTTTCAAGAATTGTTTATATAACAATTGGTTTTAATAAAATTAAACTTGTGTTTAATTTTATCAAAAATCCAACAGCCTCTATTTCAGATCTGATCTGTTCCATGTTGTAGATCTTGTTTCTACAATCGCAACGCAGCCAAAATCACTGAATTTGGATCATGTATGGAAAAATGTTGAATTACATACGTTTCATTACAAAATTGAAATAATTAATTAAATGATTAATGAGTTAATTACATTTCTAATTCCCTTCCTCTTTGTTATTCATCGTTCTAGGCTCTTCACGACATAAACCGAACCCATCTGCCAACCTAGGCCTAGAATCTGCCACCTCCACAGTCCACTTGAAGTCGATCCAAAACCGCCGTGATGCTCACCGTCCAGACCTCTTCATAATTTGCTTTGGAACTCTATTAAATCATTGCGTGTGGACGGAGAAAAAGAGGGAAGAAGAAGAGAGCTTGCTGGCCATTGAAAGAATAAGAGGCGGCGACTATTTTTTTTTTTAATTAGGAATAGGTTTAGAGAAGTTTATGATGTTATATAGTGGAGCCAATATATATATATTTATATTTTTTTATTTGTTTATATATTTTATTTTTATCACTCACTGGTCTCTACACAAGTAGTAAGATACAAATGAAATAAATTAGCTGACTAGGTAGGTGTTAATCTAATCAATGTTTATCTCCTATTCAAAAATTCAAAAGAAAAATATAGGGAAAGAGAAAACGGGAATGTAATTAATGCATGATTTATTGTTTAATGCCAATTGTTAGAAAGTTTTTAACTTTGTTTGCATGTAAATGTTAATATTTAACAAATGTACATTTTCTACTTCTGAAACACTTTTATTATGTTAAAACGTTTTATCAAACCATGAATCCCTTTCAAATGATTCATCTTTTACATTAAAAATATAATTTCTAATGTGAACACAATTTATTATACAATGAATCTTTTTCTAATGTATCATTTACACTAAAAATGAAAATTTTAATGTCACAACATTTTTTTTACACAATAAATCTCTTTTAATGATTCATTTACGTTAAAAAAGAAAATTTTAATGTTAACACATTTTCAAACAATGAATCTCTTTTACATTAAAAATGAAATTTTTAATGTAAACATATCCAATCAAACTTTAATCTTTTTATTCTTTTTATTTTATTAAAATTCCAAAAGTAAATAGCAATGAAAGAGAGGGAGAATAAACAGAAAGAAACGAATACCAGATTAATGCTAATTGTTAGAAATTAAGACTAACATTACAGTATTAAATATTATTGTTAGAAATGAATGTTTACAACTTTCCACATTTCAAAAATTAACTAATTAATGAAGGTTTGGAACATGTAATCTACGTTTTGAATTCCTAAAAGTTACATTTTGAATGGACAGGGGAAATATGTAAGACGACAACTAAAGATACATACATACATACGTGTGTGTGTGTGTGTGTGTGTGTATATATATATATATATATATATATATATATATTGTTAGAATTTATTTCATTTAGAACATACACATTATTTTCAATCAGTATTTCAACATAAATTAATAAATGTTATTAAAGTTCCTAAGGCATTTTTTGGCATGTAGTTAAAAGATTGTTAGACTTTAAGGACAACATCCTTGCTATTAATATCTAATTGAGGAAATATTTTAAAGTTATTTTTCTTTCTCTTTGTATATTTAGAATGCGCATTAATCAAGCGCATACGTGAGTGATGTCAATCAACATTTAAATCTTAGAATTTACGCTTTCCATCACTAAACGTAATCTTATAATCAACAAACTTAAACTAAATATAAATTTAATCATTTAATTTTAAAATTTAATTCAATCTTTCAAGAACAAAATAAATTAAACAAATTAGAAATTCAAGCATAAATCTCTACATTCAAATCCTAATTCAAACTTATAATCTCAAATTGAACTTCATGTATTATTACATATATAACATTAGAAGTTTTACGATGTTATTCTATTTTATATTTTTTTTATAATTTAATTTAATAATAGATTTTTTTTATATTCTGATGCATTTTCTATTTAAAATTTCTTAAAATAAATTTTTAAATTGGTTCTAATTTTCTGGGTTGTTACAATCTTTGTATGCATTCCCATGAGCAAACTGCATGTAATAAAAACTAAGTTTGAGCATGCATTCAGTAAAAGGTAAAAACAAATGCACCTATCCAAAGAGCAAGCATTAAATTGTATAAGAAAAGGTAATCTAAAGCGAGGTTTTATCCTAACCACATATTCCCTATGATTTTTTTCAAGTTTAGAAATCATCAGGTTGTTAACAAACAATTTGGCAAAGGGCTCGAGTAAACAGAAATAAGATTATATGCTTTTGACATCTTCATAATAGTTAATTTTTCGATAGTTTCTTTCTTAAGAAATATTCTTGATTAAATAGAAAATCTCATATGTGCACACACGTTGTACTAGTAATGTGAACTGGTTGAACAAAAAATTCAATTGTTGTCATTTCAACCATACATGAATTACATGGTTACATTCCTGAATTTGCTTGATAGAGAGAAAGAATGAGTGAGGGAAATATGAGGAAAAAAAAGGAAGGTGGCATAATGCTTCTTCTAATTATCATAAACGAGATTAAACTTCAAACTAAAAGTAATAAACGAGCACGCTCACGCATGCATTTGGTAGAGAAAGAACTTGTAGCCCACTAAGTTTGGTTTGGGTTCAGTGAATATCAGTATGGCTACACACATGGATTTTATGTCAAAAACGATTGCTTCTCATTCTTTTTTACTTCTATTTTTTTGTGTTATCTAAAAAAACATCAGCGTTGGAATCCATTATATTGTTGTGTAGTATGTGAGCACCATCCATTTCAAGTTTCTTTTTGCTGCAAAAATTGATTTTTGGTATTTTTACCTTTTCGGGTTTCGATTTGTTCTCAGGCTTCATATTCGTTCACTTGCGCTCTGTATGTCATATTAGAAAAATCCATTTTCCATTCCCATTCTGGCTTAATTTTCCATTTCGTTGTTTGAATTCCGTTACTTGTTACATTGAATTGCATAAAAAAATTATTACGTAGTTTACATTTTCACTGCATTTTGATTTATGCTTTCTAGATTTTTATTTATCTCTGCTTTTTATATTTCTCTTCACTGCACCACATAATACATCCAATACACCATCACCAGCAAAAACTACCTACTCAAAAATGCCACTAGTCCAGCATAAAAGTGCATGTCACGTGGTAAATTTACAGTGTAATTTAACAACCGCTTAGTAATTTTTATAATGAGTTGGATAGTAAATCGAACCCTATACTTTTTCATTTATTTATGGTTCTTGTGCTGATGTACATTCATACCTCAAACGTGCCAGTTATGATAAGTTTTCAGTTAGGATAAACCACAAAGCAACTAATATAGTCAATAACGTGAACAAATTAACACCTAGTTGGTCCCATTCAAAAAATAAATTAACCAATTTGCTAATCATTACTTTATAGGCATGAATTTTCCCCATTTCAAACTGCTTTTAAAATGTGGGAACATATGCCAAGTAACTAGCAAGAAAATTTGACTCATTTTTACTTTTATTACACAAATTGCAAGTTAGTTTATGCTTACTTGTCTCACTTTTAGAACTGCTTCATTACAATTTTCCTTTTCATGGTCAACATTTGAAAATCTAAATTGATTCTAGTGGTGTATAGTACGATAAACAGTAACACAAATTAATTTGATTCTTTGATTGGACTTGATGGTCGAATAGACAGAAATGTAACAATAGCTATGCAAGTCTGTTATTGAATGTATTTATCAGTTTAGATTTCATACGAGAGTATTTAGTATGATACAAAATTTTCAAAAAAGGAATTTTTGCATTAGCAACTAAGTTCGAAATCAGTTTTCAGATGAACACGGGTTCAAAATCACTGGTAACTCATTACACAAAATTTATAGTTACTTCTCAAGTTGAGTACTAATTCTAACAGCCTAGTCTCTTCCAAAATCGCTACCATGTACTCTTCCTTTCAAGAAACTTGTTGTAAGATGTAGTTCTTGGTCAACAATTATTTGTTTTCCATAATCTCGACCGTTGTGATCTGTCCATCCATATTAGTTGAGACCATCAGAATCCTGGCACAAGTGACATCAATCCAGCAATTAATGACTTTGGCATCCTGCATGAGTATTCATGCGCATTGTGAGAAGTACAATACACAGCTTTGACAAAGTGATAAGGATGTATTTGACATACATAACTATGTATCTAAAGCTTAACTATGGCAATATTAGACAGCTGGTTGGTCAAGTATTACAAGTTCAACTTCAGGATCCAACAAAATCATGTCAACTATTTCTACAGAACAATTTTTCTGACAAAAAAAAAAACTCCATGCAATACACAGATCCACGAGTTTCTATATCTAACCAACAAAATTTTGTATGTGTATTGAGACTGAAATATGAAAAGGTAATTCAGTACGTATGAGTTGTGCATATGCCTAATATGACGCTAACTTCCAATGTTAGAGGGTCAACTCTCAAAAAAGTTAACCATGAAGAGGCAAAATTTAAACAATGTAGCAGAATGGATAAATACACAACATTAAGTGAGCAATCTTTCGGTACAAAAATCACTGCAAATTTTCTAATTTGCATCGTTGAAAATTTTATACGGTTCCAGAAGCATCGAGTTCAATTTCAATTCTAACAAAATTTTTGGAGTTGAACAAATAGAAAAGGGGAGATAAATGAAACACGTATAAACCGATTACTATAATCACAAATCATAAATTGAAGTAACAATACCAAAGGAGAAATTTATGAAAACCAGTCAAACAGAAAACTAAAACTTCTCACTGCATTAACGATCAATTTAAATTGATGATGATGGCCGAATACAAGACGATGACCGCTAATTGCCGATTAGGAGATGATAGGAGAGGTCGACTACGATTATGACACGGATGATTTTAGAACGGGGGTAAAATGATTAGGAAATGAAGCTCAGGTTTTCAAGATTAGGGAAAGCGTCTCCTTTTTTATTTTCCTGCATGAATAGCAAAATGTGAATGAGTGGGAACACGAGGGGGTATGGATGCGTGTATTCAATTTGATAATGGATTAAGTCCGTTCTAACATCACTACAAGAAAATATGTTATTAATAACGCTATCTAATATTACGTTATTTTAAAGTATTATTGTTTAGTTGAACATTTATTTTATAACTCATTTTGTTCAGTATCATGCGGTGTAATGCCTCTTCGCTCCAAAAAAAATTAGTCTTCCCTCCAAAATAACCATTAACCCGTATCTTCCTCTCCAAAATAACAATTAATGCTCCCAATTTTTCTCCAACCCTAATCAAAACTGTCCACTAGATCTTCGCGGCCTTTCTCCTCCGCTGCATTAGTTTACAACTCAACGTTGTCTGAAACCCTAATCTCCGATCTTCGATTTCGCCTTATAAGTAAAATTTGATTGTCCCAGCTTCATTTCCCATGTCGATTGCTAGGCGAATGTTCTCTGACGATTGTGAGGCGGCGATCAATGAACAAATTAAGTGGGTAACTTTATTTTAGTTCTTTTGATTGTAGTAAGTATTAGATGGTGTAGTATATTGTATTGACTTATATGCAATACAATAAAAGGACTGATTTGATGAATTAAGATGTAGTATCATCGGAAGTTTTTATCCATAAATTTCATCTGTATTTTCTGCTGTGATTTTCATGTTACTTAATTATTTGCTGCTAGTCAATTGAGTGGTTGTTGCTCTGAACTGCTAATCTAGTTGATTGGGGGTGCCTTTGAAAAGCAAGCCTAGCAAATTTATATGTGTATAACAACACTTACATGCCATTTCAATCAAATGCTAGTATATTATATTTGCTTCAGTTGTTTTGAGCTAAAATTTTGATTTGAAATTCTGATATGTGTTTGATATGTGAATTGGAGGTGGATTCATTTCCATGGTCAATTAATTTAAGCTAACTTAGGAAGTATGACTTTATCAGATAAATGATACAAAGCTATTTAAGAGCTAAATAACAATGTATATGCAGCGGAAATGAAGTAAATTATTAGAGAAGTTACACCAAGATTTTTGTACTGGACTGGACTCCTATCCTATGTCTAGTCACAGAATATCTTTTTGAATTTCCAATAACTGGCCCGCTCTTTACTCGGAGAAACATGTATTACAATGTCATTTGATTGCCCTTAACATGACTTCACCGACATGTCCGAGTCTTCACAAATTTGTAGTGATGTACTCATCTCGACAACAGACTAATTTGTCACTGGCGTCCTTGAAAACTATATAACCAATTCATTGAACATGTTCTGAAAACCTTGCAATATTCACTAACCTATATAGTACAAACTTATGTATTGATTTCCAATAATAATTTTGTTCAGGGAAAAAGGTTGTTGTAAGAAACAGAAATCTAACCGAAGAAAACGAAAGAAAACCCAACTCAATATCATTTAATTAAGGTTTTCAAGTTTTGTTTGGCAGATTCTTCTTTTCTCCCTTTTCTTTTTAACTTTTAAAATGTCTGTGTCAGAAGAAAGTTCTCAGCAGGCCGACTTTTAGTCTCATGTGTCATTGCTTATGGAAAATAAACACATAAGTGAAGGAATTCTACAGTTAGTTTGAATATGTCAAGGAAAAAAGATATCAAATTTAATTTTGTGCATAAAATTATTAGTTTTGGAGAATTTGTGCATAAACACGTAATCTGAAACTAGGTTATTATAAAATTATAAAAATTTCACTGCGTAGCTCTGTTTTTGTCCATACAGCGAAAGAATTGTCATTCCATCTCATCTTAAATTGTCATTGCATAATAGCTGCAATTAAATCGTACTGAGGCATTACCCATGTTTAACATATTTATTTCTACACTCATAAATTTATTTCTACGCTCAGAATTTATTTATAAATTTTATCTTGATATTTATTTCTACACTCATAGATTTATAGATTTAAGAATTTATAGATTTAAGTCATTATCCATAACTAATTCAAGTATGCTTTGTAATTCTTTGCCTGGATACATCGAAAGATGGAATCATATTTGGTCAAATTCATAAATATATCTGTCAACATTTTAATATTTGTTATGTGCTGGCAATGACATCTTAAACTTCCCATTGTTCTAATAAACTTTTCATTGTTCTAATTCAATCATAAACTTTTCAGTTAATCATATATGTGGATACATAAACTTTTCATTATTCTAAGAAGAAGACATCGCGCAGCTGCCAGGTATGAAATAGTGTTGGAGTAAATTAAAACTTGCATTAAATGAAATCATTAAATATTGCATAATTGCAATATAATTTCATGATTTACTTATTTGGTTATATTAGGTAGTATATTATTGTAATCTTATCTAGAATTTTCTTAAGCATGTATAAATAATGCATGCATCTTTTGTAATCAGTCAATTAAGCAATTGAGAAAAAAAAAGGCAATAAAAAAAAAAGTTTGTCTTCCTCAAAAAATTCTTCATCTTTTTCTCCTCTCAATTTTTATTTTCTACAAATTGGTATCAGAGCCTGGTTGAAACTATGGCTTTTCTATTCTCCTCACCGTTTGTTCTCACAAAAGAAAATTTCGAAGAATGGAGTAATAAAAAGAAAGAAGAGTTGATCTCCAAAGGATTATGGGAGATCGTTGAAAGTGACTACGAATGGCCAAAAAATGTTAAAAACATGACGGAGAAAGAGAGTAAAACATTTGTAAGCTTGAGACGGAAAGATCTTCAAGCTCGGATTTTGATGAGTGAGAACGTTGATAGAGAAGCTTTCGACCATATTCTTGGAGAAAAATTCGCAAAAGATTCGTGGAATTTATTGAAAGAGGTGTATGCAAAAAATTCGCAAAAGATTCGTTAAAAAAGGAGGACGAAGAGAAAGCTTCTAAAAAAGAAGAAGCAGAGGAAAAGCCAAAAGCAAGAGAGGCGGAGAAGATGAAAGGAACAGAGAAGAAAGAAAAACAAAAAGAAGAAGATAATGAAGATGGAGAAGCAAAGGAGAAGAAAGACAAGAAAAAAGGAGATGAAAATGAAGAAGGCGATGTTAAGGAGGAAAAAGAGAAGAATAGACCGAAAGACAAGGGCAAGAACGAAGAGAAGAGTGAAAAAGAGGAAGTAAAAATGGATGTGGAAAGAGAAGACAGACGCGAGATTGAAAACATGGATTCCAGAAGACAAAGACGACGCTCAAGCAGAGACAATCCAGGAGACAAAGAAGACCATATTACAAAGAAGGAGAAGGATATAAATGGAGAATCAAAAGAAGCTAAAGAAAAAGCACCTGCAACTGAAGAGTCAAAAGAGAGCGAGATGGATTCAAAGAATCAAAAAAGAAAGAAGAAAGAAAAAGAGAGAAAGGAAAGTGAAACGGAGAGGTTGAGACTAGAATTTAAGCAACTTGAAGAAAAACTTGATCTCACAGGAGTAGAAAATACGATGTTGTCATCAAATATTTTAATGGTGAAGGGAGAAATGCATAATTCAGATCTTCAAGTTCAGATATTAGAAGGTGAAGTTGGAAAGCTGCAAGAAGTGATCATGGCGCTTGAAGCGAATAAAAATGACATGCAATGTCAGGAAATTGAACTTGAAAGAAAACTTGTGGAGAAGGAAGCTAAAATCGATAAACTACAAGAATGCTGCAAGAAACTTACGGAGAAATTTGATCTAGTTGAAGCAGAAAAGTCTATCCTGAACTCAGAAATTTTATCACTAAAAATTGAGTTACAAACTGTCGAGCTCAATGTAAAAGCACTTGAAGTTGAACTGGGAAATATGAAGCAGGAGTATTCTACACTGGAAAGCAGTCATTCTAGGACAATTTCTTTTAAAAATGCAACTACCCCTTATGTAAATGAGTTCAGAAATGCAACAGTGGATAACAAAGTCAATGCAATAATCATATCGTTGTTTTTCTTGCCAAAGCACGTCAAGTATAAAAGGTTTCAAAATCAGGATGTCCTCAAAGAAGGTGATCGGATGACTAATATTTTCACGAAGCCACTTAGTGGACAAAGTTTCAAGAAAAATACAGAAAGATTGGAGTAAGGAGCAAGTTTTAATTTAGGGGAGAGATTGTTGGAGTAAATTAAAACTTGCATTAAATGAAATCATTAAATATTGCATAATTGCAATATAATTTCCTGATTTACTTATTTGGTTATATTAGGTAGTATATTATTGTAATCTTATCTAGAATTTTCTTAAGCATGTATAAATAATGCATGCATCTTTTGTAATCAGTCAAATAAGCAATTGAAAAAAAAAAGGCAATAAAAAAAAAAGTTTGTCTTCCTCAAAAAATTCTTCATCTTATTCTCCTCTCAACTTTTATTTTCTACAAATAGAACATGGATTCATTTTCAGCTAATTCGAACAATAAGTGAATTTTTTATTGGCTACTAAGAAAGAGGTGACATATTTAATCTATTTCTTTAATGATACACTACTGGCTTTTTTGATAACTTATCATCATCCTAAGTTTTCCATTTCATTTGGCGGTCTTTACTGTCAACGCTTTAATAAACCTACATAAACAAAGCGTTGTCAGAAGGTGTGTAGCAACCAATTATAAATTGTTCGATTCGACTATAGTTTGTAGTCTTGAATGTCACTTTGAATTCTATTTCATTTTTTGGATATTGGATCCATTTGATATAAAAGATGGATTGGGAGGAGCTGTTTTACAGTTAGAGTTGGTAGACATAATTTTATTCCAGAAATTACCAGCGTGGGTGGTTCAGCTATCATTCGAGGTATAGTGATTTTATTTTCGAAATGAATTTCTGAGTAAGTTTTGAAATTCTATCCCATTTAAAGCATATATAAAATTCATCCATTGGCAGCAGGTTTTGATCTCCATTGACTAGCCGTAGTCTCCATTAGTTGTACCAATTGTCTATCACCTTTTGTGCTAACCGAGTAATTTCAATGTTTTCATTCTCACATATTCCAAGACTCCTAAGTTTTTTATAAGAAAATGTGCTATTAATATGATGATACATTTATTAATATGTTTTTCAGTTTCACCACTGTTTTGAGTAATCTAATACATGTATTAATACGTGGAGCTCTGCAAGCGTCACCTGACATAATGACATACCAAGGAGGAAAAATGCATTGCATTTGCACTCCTCTATTTTCTTTCATACTCTCCAGTGGGTTTGATGTATGCTTCTTATCAGGTTTAGTTTTGTATTGGTTGGTTATAGTTCTTCTAAATGAAGTAGGAACATTAATGTGGAATATGTGTGAAGTAGTGTTATGTCCTGACTATGTATGTCCTCTTTTGGCTTTAGGTTACTGCTAAGGAGACCTAGAAGGTTATAATGGAAAAGTGGCCAGAGACCCAAAGATACCATTCAGGACATTAAGTTTTTATGGACTATTGTGCTTTGATGCATGTTGTAATTGATGGGTTACAAAACTTACACATTTCTGTGCAATATCCATATTTATGAAGTTTGGACTGCTGTACAGGCCTTTTAACTAGAAGCATCTATGGGGACCTGCAGTTTCAGCTGCATGATTATGTGAAGGCAATCTTATTTTTCCAGAGTCTTCGGTACGTTCTAGTTATAAACACTTTCATAACTGTCCTAGTTATATAGTACTCTGTTATTTTCCAAGTTTATACAGTGTAAATATAATGATCACTAAACATGTATGTATAAGCTTGGGAGGTCTAGAAAGAATTTTACAAGTTCATACATGATAATTGATCAAGACATGGAAACAAAGTCTTGAATATGTTTAAAGCGTCCTTTTTCTCCGGAAATATTTAACTCAAACATACAGGTACAATTTATAGCATGTAGTTCATGTATTTTTTTCTATTCTATAGTAAGACAAAAAAACAAATTAATGTTTGAAAATATAATAGTGAGATCAGTGCATATAAGTTCATATATTTTAATGTACATGAAAGTTAACTCGCATATTTATTCATATCAACACATTATCTATGTATATGGCTAAAATTTTACAATCCATAAATTTACCTTTGAATTTCTTTGCACACGTCCAACGAACGTACCTAGCGTACTGGTGTTAACAAGGTAAACGCATCTAAAAAAATCATTCTCATATAAAAGTTAGTTAACTTGGATCATTTTCTTAGTTTAACTGTCAATCAGTACACGACTCATATCAAAGTTGTTTTTCGTTGTTTTTATTTATGTTATGGACATTTTACCTGCTTTTGAAAATTAAACAATTATCCTTTTTCTACAGTTTAGCAATGAAAACCAAGATTAGTTGGTACATGTGCAATAGTCACTTTATAAATAATAGTTTTTATATAGTTATATGACCTTCATAGTTTTTCCATATACAAGTATAACATATTAAATCTGGATTTAGAATGAGTACAATAACACTGTCATACATGGCAACCCATTTTCTATATAAAAAAAATGTTGTTACCTATGTCAATTTTCCAATCTCATGTCAAATGGAGGCTGGTGTAGCCATGCAGCACATTAAAAGTACGTGGCTTTCATGTGAAGCCAGGATCGGATTCTATTGGTACTTCCTTTTTTGCAGTGATTTGTAGAAAAAAAAGTGAGGAAAATAGCCACATATGAGGTGATGAATTCATACATTTTTTACATCCACGTATGGATTTTTAAAGCACTAACTATGTTAACAAAAGATTTTCTCCTTAAAGCTTACAAATACATTGCATGTGTATAGTAATTCTTCTTCCTAATTTCACGCTCATTGGTCAATCTGAATTTTTTTCCTTAAAACTTCTCAAGATAATTTTGGGTGTCTACTGTTTACAAAAACGTTCATTATATTACTGCACTGTATTAATTGTTAGATTATACATGTATGCATTTTTTTCACAGCTAGACAAATTCTCCTTTCAAAACAAAGCCCAGTTTAGGCTATTTAATTGATAGTTTATTAACTTTAATATTTTAAACCATAACCTGGTTCCATTAGTTAAGAAACATTAAAATAGCTGAACTATACAATTTGATAAGATCATTGCCTTGGTCGGAGTTAAATATACTCAGCAGTTTAATCATTTCATTTAGATTTTTTTTAGTTACTTCTGTTTGAATAATCTACATGGTTAATGTATTTCATCCTTCTTTTTCCCTTTCTTATATAAATCAGATGGTAATTTAAGTTTATAATAAAGCATCGAAATTTTACTGTTTCTAAAACAACGGTACATATGTGTTAACATGTAAGGATAACCATAGCTTTAAGCTGAAAACTAAACTAATCCACCATCTATTAATCGTTTGGGCATTTATAAAACAACTCTAATACGAAGTTGAGCACTATGATTATTCATTTCATACTTCTTCTATAGATGACCACCATTTATTCTGAGCGAACTGATTTTTTGAAAGGCATAATTTATTTCCATACTTGCACATATTGTAGGTTTTGATTGTGTACGAAGGAGGAGGATGGTCGGTTATGGTACGCATCAATGATAGTAGGGCAGTTTGCACTGGAGAGGAGTTTGGGTGGGTGGTGAAGTTTTGTTGCATAAAGTTAAGTAGAGGGATTGCTTTTCTTTTGGACGGGACTGGGTTGGTTTGAGTTTGTTTTGGTATTGGCAGCAGATGATTGAAGTAGGTGATGATGTAGATGGTTTATTTTGTGTTTGTCCAAGCGTGCAGGAAGAAGAGGTGGTTGATGACTAGGTGATGGCAGTTTCAAATGAAATGGTTGTAAAGTGCTGGTTTGTGAAAGTCGTGGTGAAGATGACAGTGGGATTTATGGTGATGAAGGCCCATTTTTAAAAGGTTTGTGAAAGTTCGTTTTTGTTATCCTAAAGTTTTATAGAATTTTTGTACTTTAATGCAATATAAAAGTTATTGCAAGTAACAGAAACAGTGCTCAATATTTAAGTTAAGAAATATACTACATCACAATTATTACGTCAACTTTGATCAACTCCGTTTTGATAATTTCTCTTATTACTATAACAGGAAAGGAATCTTCCCCACTAATTATGCAATAATTTTGTACATTATGTGGGTCTTGTTTGCATGTCATTTATGGAAAAGCTTGAATTGTAGACTCATTATTGAGTCTTTAAAGGTGTCATTTAGTAATCTATTAAGCATATGAAATTTTTACATGCGCAAGTTATATAGGTATTCATCATATTGCTACAACCGTGTACTCTCTTTCTAATTTAAGTTATATAGGTATTCATGAATATGTGTTATATTTGCTGATTATTATATTTTTGTTCATTCTTACATTGCTTAAATTGTTTTGAAGATTTATTTTGATTGCTATTATTAAAATGTAATATGTATATGTGTGTGTGTGTGTGTATGTATGTATATATATATATATATATATATATATATATATATATATATATATATATGATAGGATCAGGGAGCCCTCCCTGAATTTCAGTCCCCCATTTGCATCCGAATTTCAGCCTCTCATTTATAATAAAGAAAGTGAGAGAGTTAGTGGAAGGAGAGAGAATGAGAGTTAGTGGAGAGTGGTGGAAAAGTGGGAGGCTAAAGGGGTGCTCACTATTTGGGGTGCCATTGAACCTGCCTATATATATATATATATATATATATATATATATATATATATATATATATATATATAATAGCTCTACATATATATATAGTAGCTCTACGAATTTTATATATATATATATATATATATATATATATATATATATATATATATATATATATAATAGCTCTACGAATTTTATAGCGGCACATATGAGCTGTAAAAGGTTTTAGTAATTTAATTGCGTCACATAGCCACTATTAAATAAATATTTTATAGCAGTTATAATGTGTTATAAAAGATTCTCACTTTCATTGAGATTCAGATGTTTAATAGCGGTGAGGATGAGCTATTGTCTTTTAAGTAACATAACGACAAATTTATGCTATAAAACCATGCTCTTTTATAGCGGCAAATAAAGCATTATAAATACTTAGTAGTTTTTCATAACATGTTCATATGTAGCAGTTATGGAACTGCTATAATTTTTATTCATGGCGGCTATAGGCCGCTATAAAATACTAGTTCTGTTGTAATGAAATTCAGAACGGTCAATAACCGTTCTACTTGAGGAAGCAATGGGCTTTAGTCGTTGCTATTTCGCAACGGCTTAAAGCCGTTGCGAATTTTCCGCAACAGGGAGTTACAAAACTTCTTGTATGGTGCCAGTCGGGATCCATCGGCTTAAGAGATGGAACGAAATGCATGTTCCCAAAGTGATGATCATAAAATTTCTTCTTCAAAAGCTCCAATTTGGCCTTGTTCTTATCATCAAGTATGACCGGCCTTGTTGTAGTAATGTCAATATTGTGACGTCTAGATGGTACAATCGATGTTTTACCCTTCTCCGCTTCTTTGCTTGTCTACTTTTTGTTTTTCTTTTGGATTAGGGCCTTTCTTCGATGACTTCTCTTGATGGGTTTCATCCCTGGAGAAAGTTGTGGTTTTAGGAGCGTATTTGTCCCACTCACGATGCGTAGAATTGCTTTTGTGTTTTTCCACGTCTGGACGATGTGGAGACCGGGAGCGAGAAGATCGGTAGTGCTGATGTGGACGATTTCTTTTGTCATCCCTACCACGGCTTTCATGTTGATCATGTTCTGTATTAGAGTCAAATCTGGGCATACTTAAGCGGACATTTCTGAGAGGATAGTTGTAGCGTGTCATTTTTCCTGCAAAAGGACGCAAGTAAATATCAGAATCAGGATTAATGTGGGTTACAAGCGTTGTGACGTGTAGTGCAAGTGTAATGTGCATATCCTAAGTGATCCCCCCAACAAACCGGAACTTGGAGTTAGGTCTATTTGTGTGGTTTCCCCGGCTTTCACGGGAGTGACATCTTCTTCAGAAGTGGGAAAGAAAGAGTATGTTCCAATATCTTATGATGTGTAAATGGCGTTGGGCAGGGGAAGCTTCCACAAACCCTGATATATAGAATCATCCATGAAAGAATCATCGCCTCGAGACTAAGCCGATGGCGGCTCTATCGAAGAAGTTGGTTTTTCAGGGGTGGCAGCATCCTTAGGAGTAATGTATTTATGCCTATCTTCGGCAGCTATGTTCGCTAGTATATCGTCACGAGTTGAGGTGTGAGAAGGACTCTTTCGAAGCGCAGTTGGTTCTTTCGAACTCTCTCCCCTCTCAACTAAAGTTGCAGTTGGTCCCTCAACTGAGGGCACATATATGTAGGGTATGCCTCCATGGCCGAGGCATCATCTGATATATAATAAGTGGTGTCGATGCAAGTTGTCATCCACGATACATTTTTTGATCCTGAGGAAATCAAAATTGCTTTTCTTAAGACAAGCCAAGTGGTCTTCGTATATCTCACCCTCCTCTTTTTGGGATTGGAAACTGCTCGGAGGAAAAGAAATATTAGCACAACAGTTCGGGCAGCTAAACCAGACATTTAAGAATCTGGAACTTACTCGACTGGAGACACTTTCTTGCATATCCAGTTTGGAGTTTGATATAAAACCATTCGGGCTTAACGTCGCCTAAACAGCTATACCCATCAGTTAAAACTTTTCTGTCTGGTATGGATTCAAAGAAAATGAGAGATGGAGTTCCTTTCAAACGATGTTTGAAATGATAGAAGAAATTTAGATCTTTAAAAGAGAGCTCGGTTCCAAGAATTTCCATGTATGCAACATACAAAGTATATAGAGAAGCATAGGCATTGGGATGGAGTTGCATCGGAGCTATGTGCAATTGTCTTAGAAACTCGACGACGATTGGTGGAAACGGAGGTATAGCACCTATTGAGCACATCACTCTGATGATAGCCATATGCCCTTTTAGAGCGACATGAGGTCTATCCATTTCGTTCACCAATTTAACATCATCCCATGGGATCTCATGCTTTAGACATACTCTTCTAAGTTTTATTTCATCAAGTGTGGATGCTACAAAATCACTTGGGTAATCCAATACTACTGCATTCTCAAACTCACCAGGAGCTCGATCGTCTCTGATTCCACCTTCCTCATCAAGCGATGTTGCACTCCCAGATGATGATCTCTCTTGATTAATATTTGTTTCATACTCTGATCCAGAGATGTCCCAATTTGATTTGGAAAGAAGCACATCAGAATTGTAATAACTGGTGGATTCTGGAGCTGTGCTTTTCTCAAACAATCTCATTGAGCGTCTGCCAGACATATCAGCTATACTGGTGGATAAACATTAAGAGTTAGAGCATGGTTTCCCGTGACCCCCCTGTGTGTTTGTGCTAGTGAATGCTAGTGTATACTAATGTGTGTTGTATTGAAAGTGGAAAGCATGAAGTAAGCAAATAAATGTGCAAGCTGGTCAACATATGTTATTAAAGTTATGTTCTTGTCTAGTCCAGAATGATCGGCTCGGAGTCACTAACCTAACTGTCCATCGATTCGTATAAGTTATCATTGGTTTCAGTTGAGTTACATGTAAGTAAAGCTGGTTAATTCGCGCTACTAGTTGGACAAAGTCACAAGCAAGAATTGGCTTGTACGTGTTAAATTGGCCTATAACTGGAGTCCATTACACATTCATAACGGGTTCGGATCGTAAATAAGGCATCGACTCGTGAATATCCATCAAGTATACTGAAATCGGGTCGTGCATGCATCTTAGTACATGCTTATAAACTCGCTCGTGAACAAGGTTTGTCACGCATGCATTGAGATCAGGTCATGCACAGGGTTCGACTCATGGAAGTGGTCAGCCCGCGTACAGTATATATACGGTGTCCATGTTTCAAATCCAAGGACCGGCTCGTGCTATCCCACTCGTGATCAAATTCTTTCAACCCATTCGTGAACAGGCATTGTCACGATTCCGCTCGTTACCACCTCTTTTCAATCCCACTCGTGAGCGTGCCACTCCCAATCTCACTCGTGACTAAAAGGAAAATCGTAACTAGCTCACGAACAGAAACAAGTCTCCACGATTGGGTTAGCTTGTAGATCTCCGCTAGATGTGAAGGGACTGGATCGCCAACTAACGACCCAAACCGGTGGCTACTTCCTATTGGCTTCCCGATCCATTGGACATCCTGATCTGTTGGACATCTCAGTTTCTCCAATTTCCTCTTTCATCCAGACAACTTGTTCATCCTCCAAACCACCGCTTGAAATTCTTCACTTAACCATTGATCCCAAGCTTAAGCTCCTATCCTGATTCTTTTCACTCTATCATCCAAAACTAAATTATTTTACTCATGAACTACCCTGCTCACGTTCAAAGGCACGCCCACCTCGAGTCAACGCCTGAGGATGAATATCGTCACCCGCGACGGCGTGAACTTCGAGGTGGACAAAGCAGAGGTTGGCGTCGAAGAACACAAGTAAAGGATGATGGATATAAACACGAGATCCATGTTTAATTCATTTATGATGCAAATTAGATGCGAGTATCAAAATAGGAGCAATTATAATCTATGATTACCTATTCGATTAAATTTTTGGATCTTGAAGAACTGGGTGAAATCACGGAACTAAGGTTTCGAATTGAGGAAGATAAAATCACAGCAGTAAAAAAAGAGAAAGATGAATGAATGAACGAGAATGAGGGAAAATACTTTATAAATTACAGACACCGAACCGTTTATGTACCCCTTTACCCGATCTCGCCACTCGACCAAAAGGCCCGCTACAAAATTGTTGGACTTCGGCCTAAAGTGGCTCGCAGGACCTCGACCCGATCATGTTGTTTGCATAGTGTAAAGGGAGCTTACTAATTGCTCACGCATGCTATTGGTTTGAAAGCATTCAAATTAATTCAATTAGCAAAAATATAAAGGGATTTGTCGAAAATCGTGATTATATACGAACAAAAATCAACAAGACAATGAATTTAATAATTGGAATTCTCACACTTTGCTCTGCTAGCAACTAGGGAATTTACCTGAGGGATTGCTTGCAATCTGCTTTGAAAGTTGAAATCGACTAACATGGCAGAAATGATTGGAAACTTGATCCTGTATTTATACTTGCCTCACGAATCAGGAGATATAATTTCACAAGGTGACGTGACCATACAAACAGATACAACTGTTAGCGTTCACCAATTCAGAAATAGACAGATTAATTATGTCGAAGCACATTTCATCCCGGATAAAACATACTTTAAAGGGGGCAAAATGTTGGCTTGCTTTGTGACCAAGCCGCACAAAGCTTGGATATATACAATCAAGTTGAAAAATAATTTATATATTCATTTTTTCCAAAAGAGAAGGTTTGGCTCACAGTGCATGGTCAGAAGTATTCGGGTCGTGGTATCTGGCTCGTGACCACGAGCTCACATATAAAGAAACTAGCACAATAAAACTGGCTGAAGACCAGTTCGGGTCTTGGGGTCACGATCCGACCCGAAGGTCACGACCTGACCCAAGGTTCATGACTCGACCCCATCTTTTCAAGGATGAAATGAAGACACAGTTGTCACACGACCTCCACTATCCGAAAAGCACAGATCCTCTGCCACATGTCATGAACCGCCTCAGTAACTGCCTCTCCACTCACTCACGAACCGCTCCGAGATTTCCGAGATGGACGCCACGTCATCCCACGACCAGCCTGCAAAATGTGCTTATATATAGCCCAAAACTTGCCATATTTTGGGGATCTTTTGCATTTTTGAGAGATTGCTTCCACCATTATTATTACTCTTCTATTCTATTCGGATTTAACTCCAATTCGCTAAGTTTTATTTGATTGGTATTGGAAGATTCATCATTGTAATTGTAAGGGAGAGTGAATACACGTATTGTACTTGTGATCGTCAATCAATCAGAATCATATAAAGTGGACGTAGGCTCGTTAATGCCGAACCACTATAAATTGTGTGTTCTCATTGCTTTTTATTTCGTTTTCTCTAGAATTATCATTCAATTGGGTGTTAGAACCACTTTTTGATCTAACAGTATATGAAAACGACTTCCGAGTTATAAATAGATTAATTATTAAAGAATTAATTAACTGAGACTAAGAGAATTCCTTTGTGAAATAATCTCTGGATGATTGATGTTTGTGTGTTGATAGTTAAATAATCGACTACTAAATATTGGTTAGTTTTAATTTATCGATTGTTGGTTTGAAAATACTAGTATCAGATCCAGTTGTCTGAAAACTACTTCGATCTGGTTGAGCGACGGATTTTTTTTTTTTTTTTGAAAATGATGAACATTTTTAAATGTAAAAGGCTTAAGCAAGCTATAACATAACTTCAAGCTTCATCAACTTGAAATGATTAAAATAGGTGATATGCAACAGGGTTGTGTGGGTCGCACCCTTTATGGTGCGTTTATCATCAATCTCGAATGGTTGACCCTTTGGTTATTGTATGTTTTGATATGGTTATTGATCACAACCATGGTTGTGACGTATTCAGTACTATCAAGTTAAGTGGTAGGCTGGTTTTGTGTTGGCAAGGGTGCAAGATATTCTTACGACCTCGATACGCTTATTTAGAGAGATATTGTGATGGACGGTACCTGGTGTCCAGTTATTGTATGAAATTCAAACTTCAATACGTGCCTTAATGGTTTTGTTACAAATCTGTTATGTAGGTATTTAATAAATGTAACAATTTCGGCTATGATTAACATTTATTTATGAATTGTAGACATTATTATAATATCACTGAAATTTGATATGAAGTGTTTTGGTTATCATAAAGTAAAAATCTATTCATAACTTAAAGACTAAAGTTTCTTATGACTTAGGTTTTCTCATGATGGTTTAGCAAACTGATCCGGGTGTTATTTTAGTATAATGTTCGGATCAGACTGAGTGTATTTACATGATAGTTTGCACTTTTTGGAGCTTTAGGGAAGGATTTGGAGGCTTAGACGTATTCTTGTAGTTGTTATTTCTGATGTGTTTATCGTTCTTTCATTAGTGTGTAAGGACATGATATTATAACTGTTCAGCTAATTGTTGGTTAGTACTCTGATGTATATCTGATGGTTGTATCTTTAAAAGCTTTTTTTACTTGTAAAGATGTTTGGTATATTATAAATTATTCATTTCGCTATGAGATTCTCTTCCTTTTTTCTCTTTTTCCTCTGATGATTTGGTTTCCCTACACTTAGATCTTCGGTACATGAATACCATGAACGTATTAGTGTTAACTTCCATTAGTCGAAAAATCGGATCGTTATAGAAACAAAAATGGTAGAAATAATGAAAATGTCATCTCTATGCAATAACCCTCAACTTCAATTCGGATGTCGTAGAAAAAAATAATCTAAAACCGACAATAGGTCTATGCAATGAAGGTTAGAAAACATCTGGTAAATTGCTAATATACGAGATTAAGCACGACAAGTTACTTTTGATGTTAAAGGCAATAAGTGTGAATTAATATGGAGAACTACTTGAAAAAAATGATCATATCTTGTATAACAATATCCCATATAATTTGAGGAGGTAAACCTAACTTATTAAACAACGGTTACACCTTTCATACCATAAATGCCATATTGTTGGTATTAGACATGCATCCATTCTTTCTTTAAATTAAGGGCAAGCAATACTCAATTCAAACCGAATTAACCAACCAAACCAGTTCATTTCGGTTGGTTCGGTTTTAAAACGAAACCGGTTTGAATTTGTTTATAAAATATATATTTTTTGGTTATCGGTTTAACTAAATTAACCAAACTTTTAATTTATTGTCTAATTTTACATTATTGTTGTACTTTAAATAATCAGTTTAGTGGTCTGTTACAGAGACATTTGCTGCAAATAGATCAAATTTTATTATAAACATAAAATTTAGCGTATAAAATTTCCCCAAATATGAATTTATGTTTTACTATAAGTTAATTCATCATTTGAATAATAATGCATCCTTCAATTTCAATTAAATGGGTTGCCGACTGAATTAACCAAAACTAATTCGATTTGGTTTGGAAAAATTCCAGTTCCAATTTAGTTTGATTTTTTTATCTCAAAACCAACCTAACTGACTAAACGCTCACCCCTTACTTAAAATATATGTTTGTTCCTTGAAACTGTGGGATAAATCCTAAAGTTTGTAGTAATCATGTAGAGTGGAGATAAGCAATACTAAAAACCTGGTTGACCTGTGATTGTAATATCTTTGTATACGCACATTCAAGAAAAATGACTACAAAGGGACATTTTAGAGAGCATATTCGATTTAATATATGATGATGCTAATGTACAGTGGAGGTTTTGTTATTGTACTCTCTCAAGCTAATTTAATTGAAAATTTATCATTATGGGCGATCATTCACCACAAGTAATCTTCATCATTATATCTTTCTATGTTGATATGTTTAATAGAGTTGCATATAGTTATAGGTAAGTTAGACATATTTAGATATTATTTATCATTCATAATAGTACTAGACACCTTTTTAGTGTAGGTCCTTGCGCCACTTAGATTTTGCCATCCAAATTAATGAACTAATGTTTTACCATATAGCCATCGAAGCACATTTTAGAATATGCGTCATTAGCAACATTCATGTTTATGTGACTACTACAAAGTAATGTAAATATAGCGGCCAACCTAGTGATGGCTAGCAACGGTCCCAAATAAGCCGTTGTTGCCAGTCGTCGCCAATCAACACATACACGGGTAAAACTTGGGAAACTAGCACACTCGATTTCATTATTCTCCCTCCCTCAAAATAAAAACTGTGAAACAAATAAAATCAAAACCCTCACCCTCCCTCGCACCGTTCGTCATGCCACCGCCGCCAACCACCACTACCCTCCTACGACCCGCAACCCACTTCCTTCTCCTTTCAATTTTCCTTCCATTTTGATGATTGAGGTCTGATTTTGAATCCTAAATTGACATATGTTGATGACAATGTGTTTGCATATGTTCATTAGTCATTGTTTGATATTATTGTAGATTGTTAGTTAATTTATGAATGTAGATAAATTTAAATGTTAGAAATTTAGGTGATTTTTGATTAGAAATCAATGTATATTGTGTGTTAGTCGACGATAATATAATATACTAGTTGATATTATGATATAACTAGCGGTTAGATGATAATAATAGATTAGTGCTTGATTTCGGAAAATGAATAAATCCTAATTTTGGAATCTAACAAGACGATTATCGACTTCAAATCGGTCGATATATATTGTGAATTAGCTGATGATAATTTTGGAAAACAATTTATATCATGCTAAAATTTATACCGTGCTAATTATATAAGTTAAATAAAATTTAAACGAGCTCGCCGCGCAACGGTAGTTCATAATTTTACGGTTTGAACTTTGACTGAGTGTATATGATACAATATAAGTCGAAAATCTTTGAAACAAGCTTCCAAATCGACTGAATTATAGTTTTCTAATGGAAGATAAAATTTGAGATTTTATTTAGTAGATTTTGGATTATGTCAAAATCCAATTTCTAAAAAAATCGCGGTGCGGTAGCTTTTGAATTATAACGATTTATTTTATAAAATGGATGGATTTAAAGAAAATAAAATAGGAAATGTTTTAAACCTGTTGTCTTATAGTTTAGTTAAGAAATATCATACTTAAATCAGTTTTCTTAAAAAAATCGGAATAAATTTAACAATGATAAATACTGTATTGAAATCCATAATTTTTAATATTTGGAAATGAATTTGATAAGAGCACATATTCTACTATTTTTTTTCAAAAAATTGAAAATATTTTAACAATAGAAAATTTTGTACTGATTAGACAGAAGATGGTATAGAAGAGAAATGAAGTACTGTCGAGATATGAGAGTGTGGTGTGTAAAACTTTTAGTACCAAAAGATTTTACTTTATTTTTATATGTAGAACAGAAACCCCTTGGATGTAACTAATGCGTAGACGAAAAGTGTAGCGAAGCGGTGTCCAAATTTGACAGAAGTGTGGTGAGTGTAAAGCTTTTAGTCCTAAAAGTATTTACACTAACATATGTATGTGTTCTCGAAATCACTATTATTTATTTTTGAATTAGAAAAATGTTCGATTATTATGTTAACCGTAGTTGGATGTATGAAGCTAGAATGGCAATGAATGGTTCGGTGAAAGCATATTTCTATAACGGTATAAACGAATTTATTATAATTGCAATATCTAATAATGGAAATTACGAGGATCATCATTGTGCGTGCAATAAGTGCAAACTGATAAGGTTTTGGAAACTAGACATCATTAAAGTACATTTGTATAAATCCGATTTTGTGCTAAATTATTATTTATAGGATCGCCATGGAGAACTTGTTGTACCTACAGTAAATCTTGCAGTGTCAGAGGTCGACGAATCTAATAATATATACGAGCGTCACGGCCCGCGCTTCGCGCGTGGTAGCAGCATGCGCTTCGCACGTGGTCGTGGCACGCGCTTCGTGCATGGATTATTATTTTTAAAATATCAAAGTAAATATTTTAAGTACTTCTATAGATAAGTATAATCCATGGCATATTTCTTTGATTAAAAAAGGCAAAAAGTTAAAGAAAAGAGAGTCTTTCTGCTATGCCAATAATTGACATAATGCAACCAATATGGAAATGCATGAATAGATGGAAGGATTCAATTTTTACCAAGTGGGGGCATGTGTTAAAAGTAATTAAAAGCAGACTAAAGAAGTGAAACAGATGCAGGCATAAGCAACTTAATAATATTAAAAAAAGAGGATTGTTAAATGGACTCCATTTTTTTTAAGGGAGGGATAAATTTAAGGGGACTCCATCTTATTTTTTATTTGTTAAGAGGGGGTTTGGAATTTTAAAAATGAAATAAAATATAGACTAAAGTACCCCTGACCTCGTCACCCCTTAAATCCCATCAATTAATTTCAATTTCAGTTCAATCCAAACATGCGAGAGGTTTAAAAAAAGGGAAGAAAAAAAAATCAAATGTTGATAAATCACTTTTTGAAATTTTAGATTTTGTTAAATAAGATGAATACGGTTTGTAGAAAGCAGATGAATTTCATTCATTTGTGCGAATGATGAATACATTTCCTTATTGAAATTTTGGATTTTGTTTGAGTGAATATAGTATGTTACGGTTTAGTTCTTACGGTTTAATAAGAGAAACAACCTCGCTATGAGATGATTTGTCAAAAGTAATTACATTATAACAGTGTACATATTCCAACATTAAAACAAATGTTTGTTAAGTGAATTTATGCTTCTGTTCATGTTGTGTTAAGTGTATTTGTATGCTGTTACTTTTATTCATTTGTGGCTAGTGTGTTTTGTATGTGTTATTTGTGGTTATTATCTTTTATGCCTATTGTGACGGAGAAAACTAAAGTAAATAATGCTTGAATATGTAATCTTCATGTGTGCAAAACGTTTATGTTTCATGTATTATTATTTTTCTATGTGCAGAATTAAATTAGAGTTAATGTTTTAAGATTGCATTAATGAGTAATATAGGGTTAGTATTGGAAATTTTATTAATATGTTTAAAGGGAGGATAATTTATTTTAACCTCCCCTTAACAATTTTAAAATAAACTGAAAATGACACTCCCCTTAACCAAAAATGGAGTCTCTTTAACAATCCCCCAAAAAAATTATACAACAAATGTAAAGGTATACAATAAAAAATTGATTTGGCCTACGAAGTAAAGGCATGTATAAAAATACTACCAAACATAGAGTACACTCAAAGCCTAGTTGTTTTAAACTTTCTCATATAAGCACATTGCACCCTCTCCACCATCCCTCCCTCGCACACCCGCACCTCCGCCAGCCACCAGATCTGGCTCTCCACCGCCCTTGCCAACCTCCACGTGTGCTGCCGTAGCTCCTCCAACCTCTAAGCCTTCTACCGGATCCTCTTCCCCATCTGCAAACGTTAAAATGTTACCCAGCTGATCATCAACTTTTTTGCCATTGACCGCCCCAAGAACGTCACTGTGGCCTCCCCTACCAGCACAAACGGCCACATCCTGAATGAATCCACCTCATCACAATTACTACAACGCACACAGGAAACAAATCTTCCCTGCTACCATCACACTCCTCAGCCACGACTCCAACCAAAATCACCAAATTCCTTCCATTCATGTTGTAAAATGAGAAGCTTCATCAAATTAATAAAGCAACCGAATATTTTAAGTACAATTATATTTATTAAACTATAAAAGTTGCCTGAAAACACCAACTTTGTTCAGCATCGCTCAAACAATAAGTGCAACAAAAAGACAAAACAAAAGGCAAAACATCCTAATTTATCAAAACATGTTTGCGAGTGGATTCTCACCTGTTAATGACATTATCCTCCTCAGCACACATCTGTCTTCTTTGCTGCAGTATAAGCCGATGTAAAATGCAGTAAAATTTTACAAAGCTCTTTTTTTTTTAATTATTATAAGAGGAACGGTGGAGAATAGTAGGAGTAATGGTGGAGAATCTTAGGCGATATTTATAGAGTTCAAGCACTTAAAAATAAGAAACCGTCCAGTTGCAAAATTTAAGGTGATATTTTGAATTGTTCATGCACAGGTAACCGAATTTTAGTCGATTCAATGCTTATCGGAAATGCAGTAAATGCTAGAAAAGAACATTTAAAAATTAGAAACCGTCAAGTTGCAAAATTTAAGGTGATATTTTGAACTATTATTAATAAAGATAGGTATGAATATGAGAATTTTAAGAAATTGACTGTTTCTAGAAATAGAGCAATTAATATTATAGGAATGAATATGAGAATTTTAAGGAATTGGCCATTTATGGAAATAGAGAAATAATTATTATAGGAATGAGTATAAGAATTTTAAGGAATTGACTGTTTCTAGAAATAGAGCAATTAATTTTGATTCAACAAAGAGGAAACGTAGGGCATAATTTCGAATAAAGGACATTTTCGGTAGTTTGCGTGTACACCAAAAAAGTGTGACACAAAACCTATTCCGATTATTAGTAAAGAAAATTGGCCTTTGATGCACGGATGAAATTTGTGGTGCATCTATTAAGATTTGATTGAATTGATTAAAGGGCATTAAATGAATAAATTTACGTTGAATATGGTTTTTGAACAAATGTAACAATTCTAGGAAATGTTAAGGTAGTTAAATGACATTCATTGCCCCTTCCTTTTAACTGTGGAAGAATAATTAAGTAAATGGCATTATCGTCAGTTCAGGTGTACACCAAAAAAGTGTGACACTGAACCTATTACGATTATTGGTAAAGATGGTGGAAGATGTAGAACAGTCAATGTTTACTACCAGTCAAGTTGACGATGATTGCGTCAATATCGAAGAAGAACCCAATGCAGGAGCGAAAAAATATGAGTTATTGGCTACAACAAAGAGACAGTTGTGGAATGGTTGTACAAGTAGAATTGAATTATCGGTAATCGCTAAATACACCACTGTGAAATCAAAATTCAACCTTACAAAAGCTAGATTTACCGCGGTTGTACAAGCTGCAAAAAGACATATATCACCCGATAATATGATGTGTGATCATAACAAAGTGAAAACACTAATGTTGGATTTCGGTCTTCCATACCAGAAAATAGATACTTGCATAAGAGGTTGCATGTTATATTAGAAAGATGGTATTAATTGTAGGAACTGCAAAATATGCGGCGAGGAAAGGTACAAACCTAGAAAAAAGAAAGGAAAGAAAGTTTCGCACAAGATAGCATTATTTACCCAACACCCATAGACTATAAATGTTATATTTATAGTCACTGCATGTCATATACGATGGCATAGTGTGAGAACAGCAGAACATCAAAATTTGACCCATCCATTAAATGGAGAAGCATGGAAACATTTTGATAGAATGCATGACACTTCCACGTCCCTTAATGTCACTCATATGAGGATGCATTAAGTTCTGTGAAGCGAAGACATATACGAATGATATGGTCAAGTGAAGACAACCACCAACGATATAGTCAAGCGAAGACATATACGAACTGGTTAAAGAATATCCAAAGATATATGAAACTATAGTTCAAACAGAAATCGAAGTCAAATCGACTGTTCACAATGGATGCAAACAGTCTATTTTTTGGGAGTTGCCGTACTGGAAATATCTTCTGCTTCTCATAATATTGATGTGATGCACAATGGAAAAAATGTATTTGAAAATGTCTTTAATATAATTTTCAATGTCAAAGGGAAAACTAAAGAAGATTTGAAATCAAGGCACGATATAGAAGAATTATGCAAACGTCCTGAGCTTCATATGAAACCAAATGACAATAAAAAATCCAAAGCATGTTATGAATTTGATAATAATCAAGTTAAAATTGTGTTAAAATGGGTTGAAGGGTTAAAGTTTCCTAATGGGATTTCATCAAACTTCGTAGATGTGTTGACTTTAAAAATGGTAAACTGAGCGAAATGAAAAGTCATAACTGTCACATAATGATGGAAAATTTATTTCCTGTTATGTTCAAAGAACTACTACCATTAAATGTATGGAAGGTAGTAACGGAGCTTAGTATGTTTTACAAAGATCTTTGTTCGACTACTTTAAAAGTGCAACGTTTATGCAAAGTCAAAGTAGATATTAATATATTGCTTTACAAATTAGAGAAAATATATCTGCTAGGTTTTTTAATGTAACAGAGCATTTATATGTAACAACCCGCCCGGAATAGACCTAAATTTCGATCTGGAAAAGACTAATTGAAACTTAGAGTCGTTCTAAATGGGTCGTTCGTTCCAGATAACATATACACAGATACTTCGAATGGAAATCTCACATAGCAGAAAGAGAAAATATAATACTAAAAATAAGAAGTACCTCTTTATTTAAAAATCGCAGAATACAACAGTCATAGTTACATATGTTCAATGGGTACATCAAATAGTTCATTCTCACAAGTTTCCAAAAGAAGCAAAGCGATAACTACTAATAATAGCAAAACAACTTTGTCTTCTTCTTCAGCTCCAATCATAACTTCGTCCATGGCTTTCCATCTACTGACTTGTTGGATATGTTAAGGAGAGGGGTCAGAATACAAAGTTCTATGTGACTGAAATACGGTGTTACTTAATGTCCATACCCTATATTTTTAGTAGGTTGCATATGTCAAGGTATGTCTACGCAACACACAAGATTTATAAACACAAAGTTCATAACCAATGAGGTGGATATCCATGTCAATCACTCATTAGTGTTTTTAGGGTAAAGACCCAACGAGGTGGACATTCTCGGTCACTTACGACCCTATTAAAGATGGATTCTTATGATCTCTTATAACATTGAGGTGGACCCTAACCCCTTAATACCCTGTCTTAGTACGTTAATGTTCTTAAGTTTATACTTCCAATTGTAATATGAGAAGTAGTACTGCGAACATTACTACTTAAATGATATTACAGTAGGACACCTATGTCGCTTAAGACTTCCCTTAGACAGTTGGTTGGCATGCAATGGCCACATATCTTTTATATACCAAGTACGTCCCTAGCTGAGCCCTTACAAGCTTCTAGAGGAAGTGGACATCCTCGTGAACTACCCTACACCATTACCGTTTATGCCTAACCACTTTCAGAGAAAGAGGACCCAAAGACTTACTTTAAATCTAATAAGAGTGGGTCCTATAACTTTGATTCCTCTCCAAGGAGTAAATCTTCAGAGGGATCCTAGTCCTAACTACATAAGACCCAAATTAGATAAAAAGAGAGTCAGTCACTTAAGACCTTCTCAAGGTGTAGCAAAACCTACCTATTTTCACACGCAATAGACTTATATATATATAGTTATAGTTATATATACACAATAGACCTCTCACATTAAACCTTACCTATAGATGTTGGATATGCTGGTCGGTTCCGGGCAGACTTCTACTACAGGTTGGAATAACCTCGTGTCTAGTGTACAAAGTTTGAATGGTCCATGGCACTTAGACCTCTCACATTAGTTGGGCCTACTTGTGGTTGTTAGATTTTCCAATCGGTTTCTGGTAGACTTATACCACAAATGGAAATTAACCTCGTGTCTGCGTGTCATTATTTATATAGAAAAAACCATTCTATACACACACAAGCAATCAATGTATATTTATATATGTGTGGATATTTCAAATTCGAATTCTATCGTAATCGCACTTATTACGCTAATATAACGTTAATTTCGTTGATTATGTTTATATAAGCATAATAATTATAACGCCTAAATAACGTAAATATTCGTATGATCGAGGAAACGTTCTAACGAGATGACAATTTTCATTTTGTTTTAATCAAGGTATAATTTAGTTTTTTCATACTTTTACCGAAACATAGGCATGACAACATAATAACAAGATAACAAATAACAGTGGATGTAAAATATACATACATACAAATTTCAACTTGCATCCTAGGCTTGTTGGAATGATTTCAATACTGAATCAAAAATAGTGTATTATATACACCAACACATATATGCCTATAATTTCCACTTTATCTAATTCATCCTTTTTTGGTGTTATGGACATAAAAATATTTACATTTGACATATTTCAAGTATGAATACATTTGGATTCAAAATAGAACCCAAATCTAATCGAATCATGAAATATCCAAATTTAAACCCTTTTACGTTACAATCAAATGTTCAATAAAGGTGAATTACACAAAGTAGAAACAATAGTAGCAACACCCCTTTTTCATCTTTAATCCAATATTAAAATCAAAAATCCACAAAACCCATATATCATGACAACTCATACACAATTATAAAATAGAGGATTTGGGGGTGTTGGTATTTATGTTATCAATTTCCAAATCCTCCTAGGCATATCTATCAACATGATAATCTAATAAAAATATGAATATGCCTAAGTAAACGATATTCCACTCACAGATCTAGGGAAGAACAAAGAGAAATCTGTAGTAGATATAGATCTATGCTTAATCTTTGCGGCAAACGTGCTCCAACAATTCTCCTAATATATATATATATATATATATATATATATATATATATACATATATATATATATATATATACAAGAAAGTGTCAGTTTGACACAAGTCCCTATTAAGTTTCAAAATTAGGCTCACATTCGGTCCTAAACTTATTGTAAATTAGGTCCCTATTTTTCGAAAATTCATTAAAAAAATAAAATAAAATAAAATAAAAATCACATAAATTAGTATTTAATCAAAACACGTAAACATAAAAAAAAATTCAGATCAAAAAACCATCAAACAACACATTAAAAAACGAAAAAGAACAGAAACAACGGAAATGCAGTTAATTGCATCAAAGGCTGCATATATTTGAAATTCTTGCATTCCTCTGTGCAACTATTTCAGTTATGCATCTTTGTGGACATTTTTGCATACATGCATGTAAGTAATACAGAATTCTTGCATACAAGTATGCTATAATTCGTATGCATGAAATCAGTTCACATTTATTTGCATACATGCATGCAAGTATTCAAAATACTTGCACACATGCATGCAACAATCTACAAGCATGAATATTAGTTTATTTTTGTTGGACTAATTTTGTTGCTGATTTTTCTATGTACAAATATCCGAGTCACGATGTGTTAATTACTTTCCTAAAACAGTATTGGCCTTCTTATATTGTGTGCACAAGTAATAGCAAATTTGTTCGAAGATACAACAGAGTAGATATATTGAATATCTTCAAATGGCGTGTTTGCATGAGCACGACGATTCACTACCGTAGATTAGATTGCTGCAGTGAAAAGATAATAGAATTATAGTCTGCAGAACTATAACTCAATTGCTTTATTTGTTTAGAAGATGGTAGATAATCTAGAAAGAAGATGTAGATAAGAATTAGAGTGATTCAAAACTGGAGTATAGTTCAATTTTTATAGCAATGAGGAGATACGGCTGCTTCTTTTCGAAGAAATGGTTGTAACTCTTCGAACAGTAGCATCCATTTCTTTTCAAAAAAGCCACACTTGTTCATATCAGTCGATTGGTCTGTATAGTACCAATCGACTGGTATGTGTTTTATGCAATTCTTTGAACAATCGTTTTTGTTTGAAATCAAACGAACCCTGTCGGTTCACACCTGACCAGTCGGTTGGTCTGTATAGGACCAATCGACAGGTAATGTTAAAACCCTGCATCAGCTGACTAGTGCAAACAACATCAAACGACTAGTAACGACTTCAATACCGGTGAGCAAAACAAAATGGTCTGCTGCACAGTAAGCTCATTGGCATTCCAAGGCCCATCTGATCACGAGACCCCATTAGCCCCAAGGCCCATTTTTTGACCTTTAAATATTAATGTTCATGCCAATGTCATGTTCTTGCCTTATCTCTCCCTTCCACTTTCTTTTGATATAGTATATCACGCCTTTATATATATAGTGGCATACCTTGCTATATTCCATGATGTGGGACAAATGATATTTCCTTTTGTCCCTCCCTTCTTATTATTTATTTCAAATTTCCTTTAACAATCCTCCACCAAATTTTAAATAAATTCCTCTTGTCGTTTTATGTAGGAAAATTTGTGCATAAGTATAGATGCCTTACAGACTTGAATCTACACGCAGTGAAAACCCATCGAAGTAAATCAGATGGAGTGGTTGACTAAGCATTGAAACATCGATCCTATATGATCTACCGGATGTGATTATCACACACTCATTTTCATATTTTCTAGATAGTATGTATGCTCGACCCATGGATTGGCCTTGGGTCAGTATCTTCTTTCATGAAATGCCCTTAAAAATCAAGCCAAAATCTCGTAGAAGGCGGCACCACCTTCGTTGCATTCATATAGGTAGTTTCATCAAAAGTGCCTTATAACACACACCTCAACAGTATATCTATCATAAATCTATTAATTTCTAAGCAGAACATCCTCTCTTTGTCATTATAAGTACCAAGCACTTTTTTTGGAATGTATGATAATACTTAGTTTTTCAAACTAAATATTATAGTGCTTCCAACCGCAAACATATGAAGCACTTTTGCTCTTTGAACTCAAGATAACAAATTTCTTTATTATGTTGAGTTGAGTTTCTTTCATTGGTGATTGTATTGTATAGGCTTTCAACCTATCCCCTGTGATGTTTTTATCACTAAGTTCCTTGCAAGTCCTTTAGTAAATGGATCTGCCAAATTCTGGCTAGATCTCACAAATTACCCCTTCAATAAGCATTTGCCTAACCAAACTGTGCCTTAGACCAATATGTCTAGATTTACCATTATAAAATTGATTGTATGCTTGTGATAAGGTAGATTAATTATCACAATGCACAGATATTGGTGGCATAGGATTGGACACACAGGAATTTCTAATAACAAATTCCTTAACCATTCCGCTTCTTTACTACCCGAAGCCAGTGCTATAAACTCAGCAGCCATGGTTGAATCAATAATACATGTTTGTTTCTTTGAGGCCCTGGAATCCACTAGTTGATTTGTTATCTTCATTTCCAGTGTTCCAACTAGCATCTCTGTATCCTTCTATTACACTCGGATAACCGTTGTAATGTATACCATAATTTATGGTACCTTTTAAATACTTTAAAATTCTATGTATTGCATTCCAGTGGATATTACTAGGGTTACTATTATATCTACTCATTTTTCCAACAGCATAGGCAATATCTGGTCGTGTGCATATCATTGCATACATCAAACTTCCAATAATCTAGCATATTCCAATTGTTCTATAGCTCTTCCAGTATTAGTGTACAACTGAATATTTGGATCAAACGGAGTAGGCATAGGTTTACAATCGAATAGATTGAACCTTTTCAAAATATCAATGTAATGAGACTGTGTAATTGATAATCCATCTTTTGTTTTCATGATTCTTATTCCAAGAATCATTTCAGCTACTCCCATATCTTTCATGTCAAAGCATGAATATAAATATCTTTTAGTTTTTTCAATGCTCGAAGAATCCGTTTGAAATATTAGCATATCATCCACATAAAGGCATATAATTACATCTTTACCTGAATGAAACTTGTTGTAGACACATTTATTAGATTCAAATATTCTAAAACCATTAGAAATAATAGTTTTATCAATTTTTTCATGCCATTGCTTTGGTGCTTGTTTAAGACCATAAAGTGATTTGACAAGTTTACATACTTTATGCTCTTTTCCAGGCATTACAAAACCTTCTAGTTGAAACATGTATATCTCTTCGTCAAGTTCTCTATTTAGAAATGCAGTCTTGACGTCCATTTGATGAATTTCAATATTATAGATAAAAGATAATGTTATTAAAGTTCTAATAGATGAAATTCTGGCTACTGGGGCATATGTATCAAAATAATCTATTCCTTCTTTCTGTGTGAATCCTTTGGCAACTAATCTTGCTTTAAATTTTTAGATTGTGCCATCTGCTTTTAACCTTTTCTTAAATATCCATTTACATCCTATTGGTTTAGGACCAGGAGGTAAATCTACTAGTTTCCATGTTTTATTTCCCATAATAAAATCCATGTCATCATTTATGGCTTCTTACCAAAATGACGAATCTTGATATTTCATTGCTTCATTATACATTAATGGATCAGATTCTATGTTTGTAGATATCATTAATTGACGCTCTACATTATTTCTAGATCCTTCAACCAAATATATGACGAAGTCTACTCCAATATATTTTTCTATCCTTCTTCATTTACTTCTCCTAAGAGAACTTGAGAATAAATCCTTCAACCAAATATCAGTTTTTTCTACAGGTTCAATTGGTGGTTCATTAACCTCTACCATTTCAGTAATAGGTGTATTGACCTCCACCAGTTCATTAATAGGTGTATTGACCTCCACCGTTTGATGAATCAGTTTATTTTGAATAGATGTGAACATAAAACACTACATCCCTTGATTTTATTACTGTATTTACTTCTATAGAGCTATTAGGTTCAATTACTAGAAACCTATATCCTTTGATATGTTGAGCATATCCTAAGAATATGCACTCGATAGCCTGTTGTCCTAATTTCCTTATTTTTGGTTTAGGTAATCGGACTATCGCTCTGCATCCCAAACTCGATAATAATCAAGATTTGGTTTTCTTTTCTTCCAAAGTTCATAAGGAGTAATTTTACTTTTCTTATGAGGTATTCTATTCAAAATATAACATGCGGTAAGTAAAGCTTCATCCCAGAAACTAATATTCAGACCATAATTACATAACATTGCATTTACCATTTTGGTAAGGGTTCTATTTTTCCTTTCAGCTACTCCATTTTGTTGTGGAGTGTAAGCAATAGATATTTCATGTATAATTCCCACTGATTCACAATATTCAGGAAACTGATATTCGCCTCCCCTATCAGATTTAAGTGTTTTTATTTTAGCATCACACTGGTTTTCTATTTCAGTTTTAAAAGTCATGAATGAAGTTAACACTTCACTTTTAGCATGCATAAGATAAACATAACAATATTTTGAGTAATCATCTATAAATGTGACAAAATACTTCTTTCCACCTCTAGTAGGAGTACTATGCATATCACATGCATTACTACGAATAAGTATTAATAATTTAGTTGCACTTTCTGCTTTAAAAGGAAATGGTTTTCTAGTTATCTTAGTTAATGAACATATCCTACACTTATCTAGCATATTATTTTGGTGTTTGGGAATCAGATTCAATGATATCATATCAATCATGCGTTTATGATTAACATGTCCTAATCTGTTGTTCCAGAATGAAAATGAGTCAACAATATAGGAAGAATTCATACTTTTATTAATATCAACATTCAGTTTAATCATACCATCACACATATACCCTTTTCCCGCAAACACACCGCCTTTGGTCAATACATATTTGTCTGACTCAAAGGCTTGTTTGAAACCATACTTATTAAGAAGACTTCCCGAAACAAGATTCTTCCTAATTTCAGGTACATAATATACATCATTCAATGCCTGAAATTTTTCGGATGTGAATTCCAAATCCACAATCCCCTTCCCTTTGACCTCCGCCTTTGCTGAATTTCCTATGTATAAGTAATCTTCATCTTTGGTCGGTTCCAGTCTCTTGAATTGATTCTTGTCTATGCATACATTCTTAGTAGCACCAAAATCGATCCACCAAGAATTGTCTTGTTCAATCACATTCACTTCTGATATGACTACTGAAAACTTTTCTTTTTCAGATTGCTGCTTCTTTTTCCAGAAGCGACAATCCCTTTTGAAATGTCCCGGTTTACCACAAAAGTAGCAACCATTTTTGCTTTTCTTGTTCTGAGAATTATTGTTGTTCTGCCCTTTCCTCTTCTTATTAGAAGAGTTATTCGAAGCATTGTTGCTTTCTTTTCTTCCACCATATGGACTTTTGATGTATCAACAACTGTTTCATCTTGAGCATCTTTCTGCCTCAGTTGTTTTTCAACCTGCAAATAATGTGCAAGGCTGTCTAGACTTGTATCCTCCTTCTTATGTTTCGGTAGTTTCCTCTGATCTTTCCAAGAAGGGAGTAATTTGTCTATTATCGATGAGACCTTAATTACCTCATCCCTATTTAAGTTATGTTGACTGAATTGGTTAAGTATGTGCATGATATCATTGAATTGCTCTACCGCTGAATGATCATCAATCATTTTGAAATTAAAAAATTTGGTGGTAAGAAATTTCTTACTAGTTGCGTCCTCCATAAGTTACTTTTCTTCTAATGAATCCCAGACGTCTTTTGCCGTGGGCTTGCTGTAGTACATATAAAAAAGTGTATCCGTCATCGCTTGTAGATGTGTCCCTTGCAAATATAATCATCTTGTTCCCATTTGATCCTTTCACGTGTTAGCGTAATTGTTTCGTGTTCAATCTTCGCTGGTTTTGGCGTAGTTAGGACATATAAGACTTTCATTCCAACCAACAAGAAATGCATCCGTTTCTGCCATCGTAGAATGTTAACACCATGAAAGCTCTCCAGTTTTGTAAAATCAGTGGCGAATTCCTTAAGACTGTGAGGAGCCATAGCCTAAATACTTTTTTAGATTGTCGGACTAATTTCGTCGCTGATTCTTCTATGTACAAATCTTCGAGGCACGATGTGTTGATCGCTATCCTAAAACAGTATTTGCCCTCTTATATTGTGTGCACGAATAAAAGCAAATATGTTCGAAGATACAACAAAGAAGATATATTGAATATCTTTAATTGGCGTGTTTGCACAAGCATGATGATTCACTATCGTAGATTAGATTGCTACAGTGATAAGATAGTAGACTTATAGCTTACGGAACTATAACTCAATTGCTTTATTTGTTTAGAAGATGGCAGAGAATCTAGAAAGAAGAAGATGCAGATAAGAACTAGAGTGATTTAAAACTGGAGTGTAGTCCAGTTTTTATAGCAATGAGAAGATACGACTGCTTCTGTTTGAAGAAATGGCTGCAACTCTTCGAACAGTAGCATCCATTTCTTTTCAGAAAAGTCGTACTTGTTCATACCAGTCGACTGGTCTGTATGGTACCAGTCGAATGGTATGTTTTCCAGGCAATTCTTTGGATAGTCGTGTCTGTTTGAAATCAAACGAACCCTGTCGGTTCTCACCTGACAAGTCGACTGGTAATGTTGAAACCCTGCATCAGTTGATTGGTGCAAACAACACCAGTCGACTAGTAACGACTTCAATTCCTGCGAGCAAAACAAAATGGTCTACTGCACAGTAAGCTCATTGGCATTCCAAGGCCCAAGGCCCATCTTTTGACCTTTAAATATTAATGTTCATGCCAATGTCATGTTCTTGCCTTATCTCTCCCTTCCTCTTTCTTTTGATATAGTATATCTTGCCTTTATATATATAGTGGCATACATTGCTATTTTCCATGATATGGGACAAATGATATTTCCCTTTGTTCCTTCTTTCCTTCCTTCTTCTTATTATTTCAAATTTCCTCTAACAATTTTTACTTGTATACATGTATGCAAGAAAAACATAATACTTGCATGCATATATGCAAGAATTTATGCAGTTTTTCAGTGTAAACTGCTTTAGAAATTCTTGCATACTTGTATGCAACTATTGTGTATACTTGCATAAATGTATGCAAGTTTTTTTTCCATGGTCTTCTGGGAATATTTGCAGATTTTATATTTTTTATTTATTTTTATATGGCAGCACCTTTTTTTAACAAAACACGTAACTCAAAAAATAGGGACCCGCTTTGAAACGAAACTTGGGGAGGGAGGCCATTTGTATTTTGAATCCTTTTGAGGACCTAACGCTTATTTTCACTACTAGAAATATGTATTATAATTTTATGTACATATATTTATACCAAATTCTAGAATACTAAACCTATATGAATTAGAATAAAGAGAAGTTAAGAACAGGGTTGGAGAAATAGAAGAAATCCTTCATCTTCTTTCTTTTTTCCTCTGGAATTCAGTAATGGTAGAGATGCAGCATGCATGCAGGGATAGAGAATGGTTAGGGTTATAGTGTGTGATATGAGGGGCTATATATAGTTTCCCGTGTGAGCATAGATCGTTGGATCACTCGGATTTAATCCAGGCCTTTTATTTATACGAGACGTATAGGCACGCGCTTCGCACGTGGTGATGGCACGCGCTTCACGCGTGACTATGACACGATATGTTCTTTCTAGTATGCTAAAAAAACAATTTTTTAGAGTAAAGATATGCTAAAAAAAACAACATTACAGAGAGTAAAGAATAAACTTACAATTTATAGATGTGGTAGATGTGGTTCATATATAAAATTGTATAAACTGGTATATATGCCTGGAAAGGTCAAAGTGGAGAAAAACTTTAAATCATAATGCTTCCTATTCCTATTTACAAACCCTAGGCGTCATCGAAACTCGCAAATTACAAACCGCTGAGAAAATTAAAACTGAGGAGCCTGAAGCTTTGAAATATTCCCAAAGTTTAACAACTAAACAATAAGAAAGAACTAAAAATAAATGACTAACCATACAATATTTACTAATTAACGTGCATTAATTTCTTTGTTAACAAACATTAATTAAAATTGCAACGTACATTAATTATTATTAAATATTTCATTATTTTTCTCCTTTTCTTTGTATGCGCTCGTATATAAATATATATTATATGTATAGACACACACTTTGTTTCCAGTAAACTTTATTTTCAATTTTAATTATAATTAATTTAAGTTACTAATTTCATATTAATTGATCAATCAATCAAATAATCAATTGTTTTGTGACTACAATTTATGGTTGAAAATATCAAATGAACAAACATTTAGGATTTTAATTTTTTTAATATTATATCTAATGTTAAGTTTTGATAATATATATAGAGAAGCGGTTAAAATTTGTAATGAAAGCCTATTAACAGATCCTCTTTTTGAGCGATATTAGCGGGGTAATTTGAATTTGTTGAAAAAGTTTATTATATCCTAATTTAAATGACATTAAATGTCTAATTTATTAGGGAGATTATGTTAAATAACAATTTAGTATATTTTAAAATTCATACATAAAGGATTTTGGGAAGTTCATAGTCGGACCAAAACTTTGCACTTCAAAGAGAATTATTAACAAAGATAATGATATAAATACATATTATATGTATAGACATACACTTTGTTTCCAATAAACTTTATTTTCAATTTTAATTATAATTAATTTAAGTTACTAATTTCATATTATTTAATTAATCAATCAAATAATCAATTGTTTTGTGACTACAATTTATGGTTGAAAATTTCAAATGAACAAACTTTTAGGATTTTAATTTTTTTAAATATTCTATCTACTATTAAGTTTTGATAATACATATAGGAAAGCAGTTAAAATTTGTAATGAAATCTCTTTTTGAGCGATATTAGCGGGGTAATTTGAATTTGTTGAAAAAGTTTATTACATCCTAATATAAATGATATTAAATGTCTAATTTATTGGGGAGATTAGGTTAAATAACAATTTAGTATATTTTAAAAGCATTTTCATAGTCGGACCAAAACTTTGCGCTTCCAAGAGAATTATTAATAAAGATATATCCCTTCTAGAAAATCCTAACCACATAGATTTATTGGGTTGTCCAGTCGACTGGCGGTCGATCTCCTAGAGGCTGCAACACCCAATAAATGTTGTGGCGATGAGGTGTAAATTTAATTAATACGTTGCTTAAATTTCTTAATCTTATTCATTATATACAATATCCATTGTCCCCAAGATCTTATCCTTATTTCAATTTTCAATTTCTCCCTCTTTATTTTGAATATATTTTGGACACATATATATATTATCCATTTAATTTTATGGAATGATCAATCATTTTTCTCTATATTTTCATGTGTTAAATCTAGCAGTAATATATTTCATATATATTTGAATTAGGATTGACGAACGACTAATACCAATATTAGTCTTTATTAGTATCAAAGAGAAATTCAAAATCGAAATGGTTGGTATCATACATGTGTTATAAGAACTGGATAATGTCCCAAAATTAATTGATATCGAAGCATTAGCATTCATGGATGGAAAATGAAAGATGTCGATTCTTTTCTAAAGAAAGATGGCTTAGATGGAATAGTTTTAAGCCTAGGAAGTCTTGAGGTAAAGGAAGAAGAGTTCTCTCTTTAGGAACGACCAGAGGAAGTTTTTTTTTTCTACAGATAAGGCATAAATCCAATTTTTCAAAAAAAAAAGATTCCTTAGAATTTTTTTTCATTCCCGGTGGTATTAAAATGCTGCTATGTCTAGATATCTTATCTGCCTCTCCGGGAAAATGAATATCCCCAGAAAAAAAATTAGTTCAATGCTTTTTTTTAAAATCAAGGGTATATATATATATATATATTCTGCATTTTACTGTCCTAACTCATTTGTTCAAAACTTCTTCATACATTGACCGTTTCCAGCATATTATATATGAAAACGATTCAAAATTTCTCCATGAATCCAAATAAAAGAATTTTGTTGCCAAATTCCTAAAGTTGCAAAATCTCATTTTCCAGCCATACTATTTAATTGCTTATATTTATTATTTATTTATTATTAATGTTTATGTATTTTATGGGGTGTTACAGTACCTATTCACCTCCCAACTAAAGCAGACTTCAAGGTCACATCCAATATGGATGGATGTATCCATTTGAGAGGTATATATAAACATGTTACCTATTAATTTAATTGCACTTAAAAAACGAAGTAATGTGAATGAATTTTGCATAGATATCTGAATCTTTTGAAGAAAAAAGTGAGACAAAAAGCACGAGTTAAAGGTTCGATATGAAAATCTTACATCGAAGAAGAAGCTTCATTCTTTTTTCTCTCACTATTTTAGTGATCATATGAATATATCATTTGAAAGTGTTCCTCGTAATGACGAAGGCGACGAACAAGAATCATCTCAAATAATGTTATATATTTTTAGACAACATGGTCGACCTTCAGGGAAATGTGTAGACATATGGCTATATGATAGGGATCTTCATGTAGCACACACTTATATTCTTCTAAATTGTTCTGAAGTTGCACCATTTGTTAGGTAATCTAAAAATCAATTAGTTTTTTTATCCGTTTCTATAGTGCTTCATTGTGTATAATCTAATTTAATATTTTATTTATATATACAATGTTTATGAACGTGAACATCCAAATGGAGATATCAGTAAAAAAAAATTTGGTTGGCTTACAAATTACATTAACGAACCCAAAAATTGTGTCGTTGATGAAGGGTTGAAACATCTTGCAATGGGGCCCAAAAAAATGTTCAAGACATATCCAATATACTTTGTTAATGGATATAAATTTAACACAAAAGAAAACAATGCTGAGAAATTAACGAATAATACAGGTGTATTCATTAAAGGCAATGACGATCTAGAAAATCACTTAAATGATTTTTATGGCATTTTAACACAGTTTTGCAACTGACATATTTCTCACGACCCACAGAGGAGGTGTTTCTATTTAAATGTAATTGGTTTAGCTGTGTTCCAGGTTTTGGGATTAATGTGCACAATGATTATAATCTGATTGAAATAAAGCATACATCGCATTATCACAAGTATGATCCTTTTGTACTAGCCAAACAAGCATTCCAAGTTTATTACGCTCCTTATTCATCTCTAAAAAGAATAAAATAGATTAGTCGGCAGTTTTTAAAACAAAGGACAGATTTACGTTTGATGGGAAGAATATTCCAAACGAAGAAGCTTATCAAGCAGATCTTGAGCAAAACAATGAAAAAATAATTGAAACGATCATACAGATTTTTGATCTTTGATCGATGAATCAAATGTTTTGGTAGAAGTGTTTGAGAGTATAGAGGAAAATATAGTAGAATATAAGACCAATTCTGAATCAGAAGACGACGATGACTGACGTAGATGATGAATATTATCTTCCTAATTAAAATGTTATTATGCAGTATACGACGTATATTTTGCAATTCATGTAACTCTGTTAAATTCTTGAATATTATGAGCTTATCATTATTTACATTTTTATGTCATATTCAGTTTTTCCTATTTATTTATGTTAAAACTGCAATGTAATATATTTCTCCTTGGAATATGAGATCCAAGCTAATAAAGGAATATACAATTTAATTTCCTTTTATGTCTTTTATTTAGCAACTTATATCGTTTGTGTTAGTTAACTGTAAAATACATTTCAATATCACTTTATTGTTCTCTTTTAAAATGATTTGTATGTGACAAGTATATGCAAATGTCATCGAGAGGGAGGAGTAGTTCTCATTCTTTAGGCAATGGTTCTAGTCCATCGCAACACTCACAACGTCACGTCAATTCCTTAGTGCCTAGAGCTGAGGGGTAAAAAATAAACATTATTTACCATCTTAATTTTTTTTTACCAACTATACACTTATGTATATCATATTTAACATACGAGTTTCGACCTATAACCTTCAAAGGCTGTTCCAGATGCATCGAAAGCAGCGTACAGGGCTAGGATGTCGGCAATAGGGGCGAGCGTTTAGTTGGTTTGGTTTATCCGATGATGAAAATTGCCAAACCAAACTAAGACCGATAAAAATGAAAACCAAACCAAACCGACCAAATTAAGATTGGTCAGTTCGGTTGGTTATCCGAATTAACTGAACTTAAACTATTTTAGACTTTATGCTCGTAATATTAACTCTAATTTGAAATAAATTATAAATATATGACTAAATTATTATTATTTATGATTTTTATGCTTTTCAAAAGTAATTATCCAATTTAATTGAACTTAAACTATTTTAGTTGGTTTTTGATTTTAAAAAGGGGTTCGTTTTTCTGATTAGGATTTTAGAGGGGGGGGGGGGGGGGGAGATACGATAGTATATATATATATTTGTTATATATATTTTTTCTTCTAAGAGTTGAATTTTCTTCTAAACCCCAATTCAAACCCAACGACTGTCGCCCCTAGCTAATCACCCCCATTCCGAACACAATGGGATATGTATCGTAAGCCAGTTCGGCTGTTTCGGTCAGTTTCCATCAAAATCAAAATATATATATTGAATTTGAACGCACATTTCAATTTACCGGGGCCACATACGGACTCTAAAAATTCCCGAAAAATATTTTCTTGCTTCGTATTGACGATACGGTTCTAACAAAACTAATTTCGTCAAATTTGGAGACCGTTTGAAAAATGACCATTTTCTGGTCGATCCAAATTGATTGAAACTGACAAAACACGTTTTACTCCGCCATGCTCACATATTGCTTTCAAAAATTATGAATTTTGGAATCTAGCAATAATTTGACATCCTGTATCCAACAAAAGTGGTTTCGTCGAAAACGGAGGTCGTTTGCAAAATAGCTATTTTTACGGGCTTTACTTTCCATAACGACTATTCTGAATTTTCAACTGGGCATAACTTTTTATTCCCGCTATGAAATTTCTATTTTTCGGATTCGTTGAAAAGATATTTTCAAATAGATTCAAATATTTTTTGTTTCACTAAAATTCGGTTTATTTTGAATCATGTACATTCATTTGAATTTTGAAATCGAATTTTTAAACTATCGTGCCATTTTCAATTCCTTTTATATATAAAAATAAATATTTATATTATAACGTCAACCCAAACAAATATATACGTTCTAATTCCGTCGAAAATAAATTTTCCGTCGTTATTATTTAAAATAAATCATTTTAAATATTCAAAATTCATTAAAATTACCTAAATAAATTTTTTAAATTGGTTCGGATTTTCCGGGTTGTTACAGTAGTGGTTAGTCCACTTTAAAAACCATTAATGTGGTTGGTTCACCATAAAAACTGTAGTGGTTGGTCCACTTTAAAAACCATTAATGTGGTTGGTTTACCATAAAAACTGTTTGTAAAAAGTGAAGTTGTTGAAGGCTTAAGGTGAATGTAGTGTGTCAAATTTCAAGTTTCCAGTTTCCAAGATTCAAGTTGCAAGTTTCAAGTTTCAAGTCTCTCTGTCACATGTTTCAACATCTTCACAATTGGGGGATATTTCTACGGCATATGTTCCGACGGGTCATCAATTGGCAGATATATTGACAAAAAACTCTTGGACGTTAGCAATTTACATTTTTATTGCGCAAGGTGGGCATTTATGATTTATATGCTCCAACTTAAGGGGGAATGTTAAGAATATTATGTAAATATCTGCGTCATAGGCAGGATAGGATAATGCTGACTCATACATTTGCAGGATATGGATCATGCTGACTCATACACTTAATGATATCTGCGTTATTGGCAGGATAAGGATAATGCTGACTCATGCATTCACAGGATATGGATCATGCTGACTCATACACTTATTGCTTTCCTCTTATATTATTTTTCCTTTATATCTTATTAAAGGGAAATTGTAATTGCTTGTTTTAACCGCATGTACTCCACCTATATAGAACACTGTAATGTAAATCAATGGATGAAGGAATAAGATTACAAAATTTCATATTTTCTACAATCTCTCATACTATTAGAAATTCTATCAATGAGCCCAATTTTTAATAGATCACAAATTAATTTTATATTATAAAATTTTTATAAATATAAGCAAAATTTTGAAGTATGTATCTTACATAACTTTCGATGTGCGTGCTGATGTATACTTTGAAGTAAGTTCAATAAAATTTATCAAATCGTCATCAACTCCTAAATTTTGATTGATATGAGAATCTAACACCACATCTCATGTATATGTCACAAAGCAATTAGCCTAACTATGACGCTTCCAATCGATCGACGAGGTTGCCGACCTCCTATGTCAGTAATTAGAACGTTGATGTCTTCTTTAAGCTGGAAATTTGCTTACTACTACCGCTTTTAAACATGATTTCATACTCTTCTCGTATAATTTTTTCTTTAGATTTCTCTGTTCTTATTTTCTTTTTATTGGACTCGTTGGTTGAAGGCTTGAAGCAAGAACGGGTGAAGAGGGGGAAAGAGTGGGGTAGGACGAAGGAGAAAAGATTTATTGTTAGAATAATTAATATATGGTATTTATGTTAATAATATATTACATAAATACTATATATTAATGGTAGAAGATTTATGTTAGAATAATTAATATATGGTACCATATATTAATTATTCTAACATTTATTTTGAAGCTTACGGTAGCCGGTTTTTATATAACCAGTTATTGCACATAGATTGCAATCGAACGGTTTAGATTTAAAATTTCGAATGTTTGGTTTTAAATGTCTTTTGTTTTCTATTGGTGGGTTGTTTTTCATTTGGTTGACGCGGGCAGAGGTAGGTTAGAGTAAATATGAATTAAATGTCTTGCAAACCAGGTCGGGAAAGCCCATTCTGTTTGCCTGCAGCGCAGGCCTATAGAGGCGGACTGGATCTGAGCATAAACGGATCACAAAACAATTTTGAATCACTTCTGGAAGTTTCTCGAGCATTCTCTTTGTTTCTGTTTCTCGATATAAATCCACAGTTTTTCCTCTTGGCCTCTCCCGTTGTTTTCTGGTTGTTGCCATTTCTCTTTTTGCGCTGTTGATCCGAGTTCTATCACGGTAAAAATTAATCCCTATTTTCTGGAGCATTAAGTATTTGCTGGGAAAGCAAAGGCATGGTCGACCTCTCGCCATTGCCGACCGCTTCTTGAAACCAGCTACATTAGTCTGTTAGTAACGGATCTATACCAGAGCAGCTCCGTTTCCTTATCGGATGCTGCTTTTGTCAACATCCGTACATTTTCTAGCAATACTCTCTTCATCGTTTTATTGAATTAAGCTTATGTGTTCGGTAGGTGACGACAAACAAAGAAAGCTGGTGATGTAGTAGGGAGAATGAAAAAAGTTTCTCTGCTACCTCCCAAAACCAGCTAAACTGAATCCGCAATCCAATATAGATACTGGTGGTGTTGTGTTTGGATCCGACATCACCAAAACCCGGTTGCCACATGTTTATTTCATATATTGATGATTTGTTGGTGTAATAATCGGTTAGTTGAGAGAATATGTTATCCATTAACGAATCAAGCTAATTTCGATTGAATCCATGGTGTAGTCTCTTGATTTCGGAAGATAGATGTTTGTTGCGTGTAGAAATTGTCATTGTTTTGTTGATCAAGTTTAAATTGGGAGCGATTCTTAGTTTGCTTTTTAGTTGTATTCGTGAGGGTGGTTATTAATAAGACATTTATTTACACAAAGGAAATTGTAATCCCCTTCTGTTGTGTCACGACTCACGATATTGGAAGGTGAAGCTTAGTTAATGGAAAAAATAATGAATTTCTGGGCATATACAAAATTTTAAAGTAGCAATGGCTGATGAAACTTTAAGTGAAAGCAAGAATAAAATGTCAACCGTGTGCCATCCATTCTTTGTAACGGTGAACAAAATCCTAACATAGAAATAGAAATGGATGCAGAAATAAAGTTTGGAATAGTAGATCTATAAAATGCATTATCATCAGAGATGCGTGAAAAGCTCAGAACCAAAATCAAACTATATTGATTCATGGACATATTTATATAATTTAGTGAATATTTCTCTTTTTATTTTTTTTATTTTTTCTCTCCAAGTTTTGATCTCCACATGGTCTTCCATGCCCTGCTAATTGTGTGATTTTGGCCCATCTATGCGTCTAATTTTTCATATCTAGCAGCCATCTGGTGCTGTTCTTAACAACTTAGAGTTAGACAAACACAACAAGCATGCTTGCTTGTATATAAAATGATTCATTCATTTTGGCTTGCCACCTATTTACAATTCTAAAGATATTTTTCTGGGAAGTCTTGTGTTTCTACTTTCTACAGCTTCGTCAATTTAACTAACGAAGATGCATCGACAACATTAATAGTGACTACAAGTTAGTGTGTGCATTTGTCATGTTCCACAATAGCACTGCAAATTTCACAAACTTCATTTGAGATAATGGATTGATACTTATTTCCTTAACTAACGTTCTCATTGCGTAAATGTAAACAACAGAGTAAAAATACATATTACTCAAATATTATCGTATAGTCTTAGAGGTGGATGGAGGAAACGAATATTTGCGAGGATCACATGCAACGAAGTGATTAGAACAGCTATAATTAAATCCAGTGAGCGAGGCACAGGACTTTGTTTTGTAAAATAGTCTGGTATGCTGTTCTTCCTCGGATGAAGCTTCACCTTGCAGTAAGTTTATGTATAGTATTTTCCAATGAAACCTGATAGTGCGGAAAGATAATTTTAATTTAATTTTCGGTTCAAATATATACCTTTGCAAAGAGTACTTAAAAAGCCATTTTCTGAGTGGTGTCAAGCCTGTTATTGATGATCGCATGCTCCGTAAGCAACGCAACATCCTTATTCGTATATATTAAATGGCTCGTAAACCCAAAATCACAAAATGCAATGTTTAAAATTTATAACTTCATCCTATAGAAAATCTCAAAAATGCAATAAAGTTATAGTTTACCTATATAGTAAAGCATTAAAGATGAAAAGCATTAAAGAGAAGAGGTATACCATGATGTTGTTTTGGAGAATGCGCAACCATTTCTATTGAGTGGATGAGCAGAACTATAAAACCAAATCACAAAACAAAACAGAGAATATCGTAATGCAAATGACAAAAAGTAAGTTAAAAAAAAAGTGCAAAATAGGCATAAGTACAAACTTTGGAAAAAATTAAGTCTGAAGGACGTTTAATTTTTAGGCTGAAGGACAAACTTTAAAAGAAATTAGGCTGAAGGATAATGCTAAATATAATTAACATTTTCTGCAGTGTAAAACTGAATAATGCTAGTTAAAACTAGCATTTTCGTATAGTGTAAAAAACTGAATATAGTGCTAATTACATTTAGCATTTTCCTTCAGCTTAATTTTGGTTTAAAGTTTGTTCTTCAGACTAAAAATAAAATTTGTTGTCCTTCAGTCTAATTTTTCGTCAAAGTTTGTCTTTCTCCCTAATTATCTAAAAAAAAAAAAGAACTGTATACTTTTACGTTGTTTCATACATCATGCCACTTACTATTGAGTAGATGAGTGAAATTAAAAATTGAAGCAAAGAACATGGAATATTATTATGAAAGCAACATCTAGGATTGAATTAAAAATGAGAAAAATTAGGTCAAAATGAGAAACTAGAAAGCAACATGGAATATTATTATGAAAGCAACATTTTATATTATTACGAAATCAACATTTAGGCATGGTAAAAATGAGAAAAACTAGATCAAAATAATATTCTTTAGAAATATGACTAGAGAATAATGTTTTGATCTAGTTTTTCTCATTTTTAATTTGTGATATTTCTAAGTAGCAAATTGGATATATTTTTACTTATAAAATCATTTAAAATATATAATTTAAAATATATAGTTTAAAGAATTATCTCAAATATATAGTTTAAAATAAATAAAATTATGGGAAAAATCTTAAATAAACATTAAATATATTTTTACTTATAAAATCATTTAAAAACATATAATTTAAAATTTGTAAAATTTAAGTTTTTTAAATAAAAATCTTAAATTATTATTTTAAATTCAAGTTTCGAATCATTTTACTTCAACGATATGGCCAACGGGGTTCGTACATAGTTTCTACCCAATGGTCAAACGATACGGATATTTATCATTTCAATCCGCAAATTTAACATTTTACAGTATATATCATTTCAATCCGTAATCCCAAATTTAGTTAAAATTGTTCAGGTTTATCATTTCAACCAATAACAATTTTTCCCTAATCTAATGTCCGCTCAGGTATATATTATTTCAACCTTTGGTGATTTTTTCTAAATTAAGGGTATCAACATATAATATATCGTCAGTGCAACCATGTGTCATATGAATATATCGTGTCACATATGAAATGAACACACATATCAAATCAAACAATTTGTACAAGTAATCCTGTAAATTTCATATAACAGTTCATTATTAATCTAACATCCATGAAAAATGTAAGTCAGGTGTGAGATAAACTCACCTTTCATGGTAAAGAATTGAAGACGACAATCTGATTGACACCGAAAGAGACTATGACTTTTAAGCATTATTCAGAAAGGCTTTAGCTCGATATCACTCAATAATTTTTTAAGATGAGGTCGGGAAAAATCAATGGATCAGCATGGTTATTTCGGTTTTGGAATGGTATGGTTATTGGATTTTGGAACGGGTTTCAAACTCAACACAAAATTCAAAATAAACACAACAATTTTTTTATTGTTATTTTTCAAAAATTTAACACACCAAAACTACTATAATACATGCATATATTCACTCACAACAAAATATGTATATATATATATATATATATATATATATATATATATATAAAAAAATCACACATCCAAAATCTATTAAATAATAGTAAAGCAGAAGAATTTCAAGCTCTCTCCTTAATTCTCTCAAATCTCTCAATTCTCCTTAATTCACTCAAATCTCTTAATTCTCCTTAATTCACTCAAATCTCTCAAGTCTCCTTGATTCACTCAAATCTTTCAATTCTCCTTAGTTCTCTCAAATCTCTCGAATCTCATTAATTCACTAAAATCTCTCATTTTTCCTAATAACTCTGAAAACAAATCACGATCTCCGCAAAAAACTGAAATAAACTTCTCTTATGTGATTCAATTTTCTCTTCCCAGCCCTAAAACCGCTTTTTACCAACGTTCTTCTCTTCGATTGCGTCACGGCTGCCGATCCTACCAGCAACCCTGCCGCGTACGCTTCTAATAACCTCCTTCACCGCCGCGGTTAAATCGTATGCTAGATCAGATTTCTCTGCTACGACTCACAGGTGCGTACCTCGCATTCTTCAAATTTTTTCTTACTGAAGATTAGATTTTCCCCAATTATATAATTTTTATTCCTTTTATTCTCCTTATTCTCATCGTCTTTAAACTGCCTGAAGACATTTCCTATCTGAAATTTGCAATATTTCTACTCTGATGGTCCAACTCTACTATTACTATTTAACCAACACCTTTGTACACAAATTATGTTCCCCTTTAATTTTGGATTACCTTTTTCTCATGATGTTAGGATAATTTGTTGTGTTATCTTCTTCCGTGCAGAAACAGCACGCCCACTTATCCCTTCGTTTTTCTGATTTCCAGCCTTGGTTCTACACTGCTATGTTTTCCTATCCAAGGTTAGTTTCTAGTTCTGTTATCCTGCCAGTTCAGTATAAACAAAATGCCTTTTTGTAATTTCTACATGCCTTGGTTCTATAAAATAACCCCTTCAACAATCTACGGACTGATAACCTATCCCATCAACAAACTGCAATAATTAGAATGTGGGTATACCATTAACGACTCATTTGCATCACCTTGGTTCATATTTCTTACCTTTTTAATGTTGGATTGAGGAAATATAATATGTGATCACTTGTGCAGATCGTATGGTTTTCTGGCTACAACAACAATGTAGGAAATTGAATTGATAACTTTGTTGCTCGCAGCAATTTTTTAATTTTTACGTATTTTGATCAAGTTTCAGGAAATGTATTTATTACCGTACAATCATATGTTTTGCTGACATTCAAAATATTCGATAACTTATAGTTAACCATCCTGTTTTGCTCCGAATCACGTAGAATGAATGCAGAATTTTCTGCTCAGTGGAGAGGAACAACGATGCAAAACCCGTAAAGGTGTTCATACAGAGTTGTACACCAATTTAACAGGTATATATTTTAACATTTCCATGTTTTGTATTGTGCGTTATTTATTACTCTTTGATCCCTATTTTGTTAATTCCGCTATTTATATCGATTCCTATATTCCTATTTTAGTAAGTGCGTGTTGTTCTGTAATAACACTGTACCACCATTGTATATGATTGTATGGCGCCGACAGTCCATGATTATCTTGAACACGGTTAATCCAATGTAAAATTTGTATATTTGGTTTATGGCAATTTAGAATTTTTTTTTTTTCTCATGCAATCTGAAGGACTGTACAATAAGATACATGCCGATGCCCATTTTTGCCTTGCATGCTGAGCACCAACAACGTTACATGTTTTTACTTTAAAATTTAAGCCCTTTTAGCCCTGTCTTCATGGTTTTTTTTCTCTGAAATCCAAGCTTCTTGTGGTTAATAACTACTTATAGCGCAAGAATTGATACCACCTGCCCATGTACAATTTGGATGTAAAACTAAGATATATTATTATCCTGAACTGCATGTAGAACTGATTATGATTCTCAGATTATAAGCATGATTTGCTTTGGTTCTACTAAATCAAACATGAAAAAACAACATTTTTGTGGTGGATGATACTTGAGCAATCTTCTCTTTGCATAGTCTGATATTTTGAATAAAACTTCGTCTTCATGCTGATAAATTTAAGGAAAACTGTGCAATATTTACTGCAATAGATAATTTGATCGCATGATTTTTGTTGTCAAATACATTTTTTGAGCCTATATCGTAGGAATAATATAGCTGCAAAAAATTGAAACCACATAACAAATAAAATTGGCAATAATATGCTAAATACTTATAAATTTAGGGTTAAATGGTAACTTTTATAAAGCATATAATCTACAATGAGTAATTGATAGTTGCAAACATGCTAAACTTTGAAATAAATCAGACAATCAATAGTTATTAAGTTGATTGTCTTAAGAAGTAGCATTAATTATAGTTTTGTTCTATATATGATTATTAATTCTAAATATGAGCATATACCAATCGTTTAGCATTTATCCAAATTTAGCATATGATTATCTATCGGGTAACATGAACAAATGTAAATGTTGAATCTGAATTTGAGTTTTCAGATAGTCATACTGAAAAACAAATTCCTATAAAGATAAACAGTTGTGTATAATTTTAATAACTCTGCGAATAGATAATTCCCTCCTGATAGGAATGCATCAAGCTTAATGGCAACTTAGCTTGGCATGCATGCATGTCTTTTATGCTCACGTACAATGAAAATGCATTGGTTATTATAAAGCCAATATTCGTAGAGCCTCATTGTAAACCTTCCACATATCTATAATTCCTATTTTCACAATTATACTTTGCAATTGCTGTGCAAGATCCTTTTAGTATCACCATTTATGGTCATAATCCTAAAATCACAAAAATGTATTAGGTGATTGCTTATTTTACAATTCAATTGTCTATCGTATTCCTCTTCCCGTATGATCACACTACCATCACATTGTAAGCATGTTTATTTTTTAAATGCAAGATGCAGCTAACTGGAAGTCTAACAATGAAAGATGCATCTAAATGGCAGTCTAACAAGGCATTGATGAAAAAGTTCAATAAACGAGGAATGCATACTAACGCTAAGAAATTGAAATAATTGTTTATATGAAAATATTTTATTAATTTCAAATTTGTTTGTAGTATTTTGAATAGCTGTCAGTGATTCACATACATTAATAAATCAATGCGAAATATGTCTAATTTGGAAATAATATTAATAAATAAAAAACCGATACATCAAAAATGAGAAATACATGAAAGGAATTACAAGAAATAAAATACGAAGATTACAAATAAAATATTGGTTTTTAAAAATATGTCAATTCAAGGATTTGCAACAACGGAAGGGATCCTCGAGGGGGCGACAACCAACCTATGAGAGAAAGCAGGAACAACGTTGATGTAGATGGCAGTTGACATGGTTGGTCAAATCGCATGGGTCTACAAACAGCGACATCAGGCTATAAGTTCAGGTGAAAGCCCCATCGACAAACTCTACAGGTCCTCATTTTTTTTGTGTGCAAAATATCATATTTGTAGTCATATGGTTATTTCTATTTTCAAACATGGTTTATTTTTCCTTTTTTTTTTTAAAATACATGTTTATTTCTTTTACTCATACTATTACAATATTTTTTTATAGCATTATCATTTACTATATGTTTTGAAAATATTATTGCTTATTATTTAATATAGGAAGAACAATCATTTTGACGTGATCATCACATCATTCCAAAATTGTTCATTCATCTTATGTAGAAGAAGCATACATATTTTCTCTCTTGATCCATTGCAATTTCCAACATGTCAGATATATCGAATATTTTAACTGGTCTAACAATGGCTACGGACACACTCTAAACAATTGGATGCATTGCCAAATATAATACCTTACATCTTTGGATGTTTCTTTAAAGTTACATACTTGGAGGCCATGTTGGATAATTACATCCAACTGTAATGATGTTTATGTTGAAATGAGGATACGTTGTGATCCCAGTTGTATGAATCAGATTTTATAAATGAAAATATCATTACTCTAGAATGATAATGAATCAAAAAAAAAATTATGATTATTAATTCACAAATAAAAGGAATAACAATGATTCATGCTATTTAATCATCATTTGTACTCAATTTTTATAGATATGCATGCTTTGAGTTTAACATATAAACTATTATACAGAAGTTTGATTATGTGTGCATTATCACTACTAGAAAATGCTGTTATAGTGACACAACAATTGTGACGGAAAAATTCATAGCAAAATTGTGTCGGATTTGAGATGGATCTGGGTTGTTTTTTAAAGTATTTTTTTCAAATATATTTTTCTGTTGACCAACATATTTTTTGTGATGTAACATGAATCTCTAACAAATCCGTGGTAAATTAGTCATGGAACTGTCACGGATATGAAAATCTTGGCTAAATTTTGCCTTTAAAAAAAGGAAATGTGATGTTGTTGCGACAAGAATTCATAACGCCTTCGTAGTTTCTATGTAGATTTATATGGATTTGTGATGTAATATACAATTAACTTTTTTTTAATAAAAATAGATAAATCAAAAGAATTCCATCACAAATTTATCGCAGGTTTATCATAGATTTGCAATTTTGTTTCTGAAGAAAAAAAAAAGAGATGTATTAGTTATTATGAATATAAAATTCAACACAAATCTGTAACAAATTTGCTATGATAAACTTTTCTGAACAATCTATAATAATTATATTTTAAAAATTATTAAAAATATCTATCATCAATCAATGTGTCACGTTTTTCTGATGGTTGTATATAAAACTAAAAAAGAAAGAATTATATAAAAAAATTCATGGTATATATGTTAAAATGGAACCGACAGTGGATATAACTCATTCTTTCGACCTGTCCCATTGGCAACGTAACATTAGATAAATCAGCAAACAACAATATCACACGGGCGGTAACATATAATATTCGTGCGCTTCCTAAAAAGTAGATAATATTCGCGCCCTTCCTGCCCTTAGCTCTTCGAAACTTCTGCTTCTAAAACCTAATTTTCAAGCCACCATTTCCAAATTTTCAACGTTACCATTATCGTCAACGAAATATCATCGACGAAATTTCGATTGAGAAATTCCCATCGGCTATAAAGTCTAATCAAAAAGGTACTCGTATTATCATTAAAATTCCGTTTTGATGTTCAATTGCCTGTCGTGGTTTTGGAAAATAGCGATTTGAATTCCTATAACTGTTCAATTGCCTGTCGTGTTTTTGGAAAATAGCGATTTGAATTCCTATAACTGTTCAATTGCCTAACGTATTAATGATCAGTTGCAGTACTTTATTAAGATTTGCAAAGACGTTTGATTAGGTTATCAAAGGAAGCTTGTCTGCAGTAATTGACAACACAAGGATGGGCTTAGTGCAAGCATTCTTCATTATCTTATTATTATTTTAGGATTTTAAATCTGGTTAAGTGATTTAGATAGCACATAAATTAGGAAATTTTGATCATGTTACTGTAGCAAATAAATTAGATTTTTTATCATTTTACTATAGTTATGTGGCTCTGTTAGTTTTTATTTTTCTTTCTTGCTGTCTTGAGTCCCAGAATGATGAAACCAATACTTCATGTATGAGCTTAATCATGATGCTATAATACCTGTTATAGGTAGTAGTTATGGGTTAAGAGTATCTATTTCTAAAGGTAGACAGAGAAATATCATTTACTTATTTTTAGTACTGGCATGATATCTTCCAGTGATGGTATTCACTAACATTAACCATGAATTTAAACAAATAGATTAATTAAATTAAACTGTCGCCAACAAATATCGAAATTCAGTTTGGTAAGGTTGAACTTATACCATCTTTGTTAAGGGCATTTTAATGTCTCCACCTAGGCATTCCATAATGGATATTTTCAATGAACTATTTCTTGGTAGCTGGCTATATGTTCACTCTATAAGTGATTCAATGTCGTCTGCAAAGTCATGCATATGCCATTGTAGAAGCTTCGGTATGACGATCTTCTTCTTGCTTGTTATTCTTATTGAAGCTTCCAGGTACTCCACTTTCGCCTTCTCTAGTTCATCCATTATGTTTCCTGCACTGTACACTCTAAGCTGCAATCATCATAAGTTTACTTCTGTCAAGATTTATCAGCCTTCAAACTAAGCAAGTTTTACATGAACAAATAAACACATTAAATGTAGTATTGTGAGAAAATGTTAAATAAACACATTAAAAGTGTGACAGTACCTCTGTTATTGAGAAAAAAAAACTTATGGCATGATTTATTTAGTTGTTGACTTATCTGATGCCACTCGGTTACATCCTTTACTAGTGATTTTTTAAGCACAAGGATTAATGCAAAATGTGGTCGCTAGGAAACTTGCAGCAATTATGCAATAACTATAGTTAGATAGTTATGTTCTTGAAGTATTAACCTTTTTGCATTTGAGTAACTGAATGGATAATTTATGTTAATTGAGTACTAAACAAAAATGTCTATTTGTGTAGTTTGTGTGGTTGGATTAGATATGACTATACCTTTTTTTGGGGAATTTCACTATGAGAGATTACACGATAACATATAGAATGACTGAGTACCCAATATATTGATTGTTTACATATACAGATTGTTACTTTGAAATCAAAATTATTAGATTTTTCAAGTATTGAGTTATGTACTTGTAATGTAATGCCTACTTGGCAAAGAAAATTTATTTTTGTGCTCTATATCAGTACTTCAGTAACGTACAAGCTAGTTAATTTTCATGCATATATAAATATGTTCTGTGTGGAGGAGGACTAGCATTCCTTGCTGCTTGGGAGCCTAAGTGAGTTTCCTTTCCCGTGTTAGGCAGAAAAAGGTCTTGTACCTCAACAAAAGAATTTGTAATAGTATTTTAGTTGATAGAACAAAATGTTGATGAGTTGAGATGTTACCGTACCTTAAATAATTCAACCTAGTCTTGTCTTGAAGCCTTGTACGTGCATAAGCTAGTTCACTGCCTTTTGTTATTGTTCCTGAGACATATAGTGTATGTCAATTTAGGTTCTCTTCAATTTGAATTAGCACTTCAATTCTGGTTTTTGGTGCACTTGTATGGCCATGGTTTATAGTACACTTAATTCATTAAACTTTCTCTAGATTCACATGTGCTTTTTGCTGGTATGTTCTGATTTTTGGTTTAGACTAATCTAGTCCTATGCCCCGAGTCTGGAATTGAATAAATATATCTATACATACACACGCACGCGCGCACACCCACACCCATACCCACACACACATGCATTAATATTTCCTTTTTCCTTGTGCTTGTACACTTCTTTAGCTGATGACCTATACTTATGCCAAGTTCATGTGCATGCCTTTTGTTTTACTATGCACTCGCATGTACCTTGTTCTGTTGTTCACGCGCCTGCCCTTAAATATATTTGAATCGGCACACTCACTTCAACCTGCTCACGTATGTTTCTGGCGGTGCAAGTAACATTCTACTAATTAGTTTTGGTTATGATTACAAGCACAGTTTCAGAAGTTATTAAAAATGTTTTTAATTACTTGCTTTAATAGTCATGTCTACTTGAGCTGATCATAGTCATCATTCCATAAAATGACCTGCTTTTATGTTTTCCTAGGGACAACACATCATTTGCTACACAGCCTAGCTCAACTACAGTGCGATCTAGCGCATCTCCTACCGACCTAGGTAGACCAGGATCACAATCAAAGGAGCAACATATTACGCCTCCCATCATTCATCATGCTTTTGGGAATGTCGATCAATCGACAAAAGCATTTGTGTTGGACTCCTCCTCCGTAACGCGGGTCAGTGCCTTTTGGGAATCCCACATTGGGTAAGAATTCATTCCAAGTTTTTAATTTCACTTACAAAATTATTAAAATTATTTTTATGAAGATTGTGGCGATGCTTCAGATTCCTTTAGAGCTTATTGAATGTATGTGCATTACCAATGCAAGTGTGAATCATTGAATTAAATGTTAACTCTCTATATACTGGGGTTCTATGATATTTTAATCCTATAAGAAACTTAATTGTGCTTAATGTCACCTTTTAAACATTAAGAAACATTTTCTTTGTTTTGTATGTTTGAATTGGTCAAATTATGTTAGAGTTGCTTTCGAATGGAATTGGATTAAAGAACCTATAGTCTATATTTTAAGTTACATTTGTAGTAAATTTTAGGACACAAGAAGCAACTGAGCTATTAGAATGGTTCCATTTTGATATGGATGTCTCAGCCTTTCTTGTCTAGGAAGCTTAGTTATAATTATGTCGCTCATGAGCACACCATGCACACATGTACACATTTATTTTTGCTTTGCTTAAGTTATTCGTTCTTTGGTGGGTAGGTTGCCTAGGATAAAGTAGAGTGAATGCCTATTAAGGTCCAGCTAATACATGTAGTATACTTTGTGGATTCTAACATATAGCTATGCCTGTTGAGTACATTACTTAAGCTACCAAGTATTATCATGGTTTAAGATCCATATCTTTAATCCTTCTATGCCTTACAGATTCCTAGCTAGGAGTTACAATATGAATTGTTTAAAAGACTTTGTTGCATCCCCACCCACTATTAGGCATGTATAGCTTTATATATTTTTATTGTGGTTTTAACTACAATATCTTTTTGTAGCGTTCTCTATTATTATATTGCAAGGTATAAAACTTGATTAGGCCCTTGAATTCATGAAAGCTAATGCATGATAGTGTTGTGGGTACACTTTACACTAAATTTGTTTCAAATTTAGTATTATGTATGGCATTTTTTTTATATAGATTTTTGCATAATATAGTGACTGTCTAAAAATATGATGATCCAAATCCGATGCTTGCTTGCTCTGGTTTTGTTATGAACCCTGCTATTACACTCCTTCCATATGCGATAAGTTGCAATAGTGATAAGAGCATAAGCTAGATCTTTTTTGTATGTTTTGTCTTTTAATGTTTGTTGATGAAAGCAATGAATTAAGGTAGAGTGATACAATCCTTGTTGTCTATATCCAAAAAAAAAATGTTGCTGAACACGTACGAGTATCTGCATTCAAAAAACAAATGATCAGTAGATTCTGATTTAATTTCATAAAGAGGACATAATAGATTTCCAGTGTAGCGGCATTTTGTCTTGGGTTGGCATCTATTATTCACAACAAGTGGTACAAATTTCCATTTCAAGATTACTAACTTTGTTCCAAATGCAATATGACCATTCAACAATTGAATATTTACCATCCAAATACATATAGTTTTAATGATGATAGATTAAATTTAACCAATATAAGGTTATACAATGTGTGTTCTGCTTCTTTTCCTAGTTGGACTTTTTGGTTGCTTAGATACTTGTTTCCTCTTGCATTCCTGTGTCATATTGTAAACCTTTCGCATACTTGAGGTTAATCCCAAGTTCTATATTGAATCTTTGTCCACGCATTTCCATACAATCATGCTTTCATCTTCCCTTTTCCTGAGGCTCAATCCCCCTTTGAGGCTCAAGTCCATGAATTCAACATGCATTTTAAGTCTAATATGTGAGAAGATATGCATTATTCAGATTTGAATTGCTTTCTTGGATTTCAATTGCACAGATACAAGCAAATTCTTTTCTTTGTATGGCTTTTATTACCTTTGTTGGGTAATCAACGACTTTAATGTTTCGCCTTTGATTGATGCTGCAAGTGCATTACATTGATTTGAAATTGGGCAGGAAAAACAATTAGGGCTGGTTACAGTGCACTTGCAGCATGTTATATGCACAAAAAGAAGAACAGTGTACATGTAATATTTGCCAACTAATACACATTTTTCACACTATAGATGGGTTCATCCACGATACAAAGACGAAGAATGATGATGGACGATAGCAACTGTGACTCGACGATAGCAGGTGAACTAGAAGCTAAGTTAATTGCCATGCAAAAGGAGATGGATCTCGTCAAGGCTCGAGCAGAGGAGACTAGTCGACTATATGAGGAAAAGCTTTACCATGTTGAGGAGGAACGTCGACAGATTGAGGTGGAGCGCCGACATGACAGAGGGAATCATGAAGCACTGAATAGTAGGTTGATGCAAATTGAGCAACGATTGTCACAAACCACTCATCCTCTTCCATCATGATATTCTAGAAATTTAGGTACACATCATCCATCAGTTTAGACCGCTGATATTTTGGACAATATTTAGATGCGACAAGCTATAATTTATTTTTTGTAGTTTGGACAGTAGCTTTTTTTGTTGTGGTTTGAACTTGGGGTATCAATTTTGTATTTTGGTGATATATTTGTATTAGAAGCACTTATTTTATATTTAGTTATCTTTGTCTATATTATTGTATTGTTTTCCAGTGGAATCTTTTAGTGTTTCCTTCACAGTATATATGCAGGTTGTACGAGCAATGTATATGGATCCGTCAGTGTATATGCAGGTTGTACGAAAGCAGCGGAAATCCATCACAAAATTTTAGTGTTTAATTTTGTTATGGATTTGCCATGGATTTGCAAACCGGAACAAAATTTCAGTGTTTACTTATGTTATGGATTTGCGATGGATTTTTGAAAATATATTTAATAATTTGCTGTTTGAAAATATATTTAATAATTTGCTGTTTGAAAATATAATTGTTTCGTGGCAAATCCATAGCAAATTTTCAATGGATCTGTGATGGAAATTTGAAATGATTTGACATGCTTTTTAAATAGAAATATAAATTGTTTGCTACGTACCGTGACAAAAACATCACAAAATTTGTTGACTTTCCGTCACTAACCATTCTGTGACGGATCTAGCACCTAATGAATTGGGAGGGTAATATCCATCACAAATCCGTTGCAAAATATTGTTTTGTGATGGATTTGAGATGGATTTTCCCATCACTAAAACAACATTTTCTAGTAGTGTATGCACACACAATTTGGCTTTCATCAATTGTAAGTATTAATATCATGTGTACATTATGCACTCACAATTTGGCTTTCATCATATGATATATATATATATATATATATATATATATATATATATATATATATATATATATATATATATGGGCTGAACATTGCTGCGTTATGGATTATTGGCGAGTTTCATCAATTTTGCTTCCTTCCAGTGGAACTCACATGATAAAGCTGACATGCATATTTAGGATTTTCTCCTTATGTTTATGCTTACATAAACAATAAATTTATCACACACTACATTGGAAAATTCTATTTTTAACTTCAAATAACTTCATATTAAGATCTCTATAATTTTTACAAATTTCTTCTCAGTTTATTTATATTATTCGCTCTTAATTCAATATATTTTAACTAATTCTATAAATTTAAATTTAACATGTTTAAAAGACATAAGTTAAATAATATATATTACTTCATATGAAACAATTAAGATATGTCATTTTCAACATGAATATTTGCTTATAGTAATAAGAACAATAAAATTGTTGTTTTACTTCAGAGAAATATAAATTACATAACACATACCATATATAACAAGAATAATAATAATTTATAGTATATTTATTTTGTTAGATTCATTGTATGTTGTACAACAAAATTCCAATTTTGGCATTAAAAGTTTAAATATTATATTTTATAATATTATCGTGTGCAACGCACGGGTTACACACTCATTTATGAATATGCTACCAACGCATGAACAAACTAAAATAACACATGCAACAACATACTCACACTCACACCCAGACAAGCAACACACATACAGACACAAATCCAAAACTCAAAACATATAATCACACAGAATAACGCCACACAAACAAGTACACACGCTCACACCATATTCACACACATCACGCAAGCAAACAGGAAACACATGGAGTCGACATGGTTGACAGGCATGGTTTGGTGAAGAGAGTGATGCATGGCTTTGGCGGAGGGAAAGGTCAGACTGGGGAGTATTGGTGAGAAGAGCAGCTGGATAGGCTTGGCATAGACGAACGTTTGGGGGGGCGAAACTCGGGTGGTGGTGACGCCAGCAGGCGGAGCGGGTGAGACGGGGCGATGAGCGTGGGTGCTTGGTCGAGCTGTCGTGGCTTCATGGTGGGTGGAGGAGCTGAAGTTCTTGGTTTCTCTTTATACAGGCTTTCCAAATGAAGAAGAAAAAAAAATGAAGTATAGGAAAACGTGGGATCTTGGTTTCAGGAAAAGGAAGGTGATATCATTTCCATTTGTTATTTTCTATAGGATTAGTAAAGAGAAGATATAAGCAAAGGAGGAAGAACGTGGTAAGTCGGTGAAAAGAACGATACAGCGGCTTTAATTTCGGAAATTGGAGTTTGAATAGGTAATCAATGCGGCGATACTCAAGAGTTTGAATAGGTACACCAGCCTTTCACGTATCCCAAAATATCAACGTGGTAAGTCGGTGCATGTTGCATTGAAACCGCAGAAGACAAAACTTCAAAAACAATGGGTAACGTTGGTATACATGGTAAGGGACATTTTCAAACTAGAAAGACATACAAAATTTAAAATAGAAGGCAAGGAATTTAGAGAGAAATGGTCGACACGTTTTGTTAACATGCATGGCTTCGGGTTTTGAAATGAAAAAGCAAAAGGGAACCATCGCATGCATGCATTTGGAATAAATCATATATGCATGTATGGTGACATTTGTAGTAACGCATAGTTTATGAAAATGAACAAACAAAGAATGCATACGTAAGTGAAACCATAGTATATGTTAATAAAAGTGAAAGGTTTGCAAATGGTAACAAACTCATGGAACAAACGGCAAGTATGAATGCATTGAAATTGACTCACGCATGTATGGGAAGTTTTGATTTTAAGAAGTAAATATGTCCCACTTAATAAGAATTTTTTTGGGTGGTTTATTAAAATAAAAGAACGAGTTTTGCAGATCCAAAATAACTAGAATTATGCGAGGGATCCGAATATAGATACTTCGAACTCAAATGACCTTATTTCAAAAATGAACCGTGCAAACCTTTTCGCAATTCCAGCGCGAACCGAGCACTGAAACTGACAATTAAATATATTGCGCTAATCAGGGTGATGAGACGGACGCAACTGTAAATTTTTGCAGTGTCAGGATGCCTCGTTCAAAAAGGAATTACGGACCCCTTTTAAAAGGAAAAATGACATGAGAAAACAATTAAATGAAGATCAAAACATCCGAATTTTCCAAAATGAATTTTACCGTTGGATTCGTGACAACGAATAAAATATTTTTCATGTTTATCTGAACTGGATTCGGAGAGATTTTAAAATCATTAAAATTTGAACGGTTATGCGTAGCTTTGCACTGAAAATAGTGCGATCGACAAACATTCAAATTTCCCGAAGAAATTTATTTCTATGCTATGTCTGGTTAGGCGCATCTGAAATATTTTTTTTTTGAACTTTTATTTTTATTGTACATTTTTATCAGTTGTCACTACCACAGATAATCGTCAAAAATTGATTTAAACGTAGTGACTACAAATTTGACGTTTTCAATATAAAATTATTTAAATCACTGCTGGATGGAAATAACAAAATATTAAAGATAAACGTTTAATTATAAATCCGTTCCATGATTTAATTTTCCTAAAATAGTTCAAATTCAACTAAATAAACTCAATTAAATTTATATAAAAAAATAAGATCGAAATTGAAAATATCATTAAATTATATTCATATCAAATCAAATTCATTCATTATATAAAAACCAAAATAAATTTAGTTCTTAATTCAAATTCAAAATAGTTAAAAAAAAAATAGAGACAAACTGGGTTTTGAACGAATAAAATAAAATAAAATCAAAGAATCAAAGTTTAAATTAAAGCATCAAATAAAAATACACTTAAAATTTTGGGTTGTTACATTCTCCTCTACTTAAACCTTTTCGTCTCCGAAAAGGACAAGGCAGAAAAATAGTAATTAAATAATTAATATATTTGAACAATAGCTCAAATTTATTTTCATATCCATGTATACTATATATATGTGTATATATATATTTAAATTAATGTCAAAATATTTTCTAACATTTCAAAATAATTTTAAGTATTCACTCGACGTCTCAATTGGCGATATATATCTATCCCACTTTTAAAACCCGAAAGTAGATATTGATGATGCTGCGTAGTCATCACCAGAATCATTTTCAAACGACTAGATTGTGACCTTATATCTATCAAATACATATGGGATCTAACATATACGTTGATCAGACGTATACCAAAATCACTTGGTATTCGATAGGCCAGCTTTAACGTCAAATGAATACTCAAAACATCTTTAAATCTTATTTAAAATATATAGTTTATAAAAATATAAAATCTTAAAGTATAAACATCAAATCTTTCATAATATATTGGTATATCCTATATAAAATCTTTCACAAATATATATCGAATTTCAATATTATACTAAGGAAAATATATATTATAATACCTTTCAAAATACTTTGTTTTCAAATAATTTTTTAATAAATACGAACTCGCTAGAAGACTTATACTTTCCTTATGCTTTTTGCTTTGCTAAGGATAAGGAATAGTTACAGAATTCGAGTTAAAAGCTGAACGAACGGAAGAACCTAATCAAGGAGGATTTATGATGGAAGAAGGATTCAAATGGAAGTGAAAATTCGGGAGCAGAATTTTATATCCAAAAATATTTGTTTTAAAAACATTTAAAATCTCTTTCTTAGTTTATTATGTTGAGGTTATATAAATTTAATTGCAGGTTATTGGTTTGTTATTTAACATTTTAAAATGCTTAATAACTCAAAGTTTGATAAGTTTATTGTCGTTCTTAAAGACATTAGGCATACACTGGTCAGGCATACGACCAAAATCTCTAAGTACTAAATATTCTTATTTCAACCTCCAGTGAAAATACTTAAAACATTTGAAATAGATATGGAAAATACTTTCCCCATGGATCGCGGTTACTCGGCGGTTGCGCTACTATCCCAGTAGAATCGCTTGTAACCGTAGGTATCACACCCCTCGAATTTCGTCATGGTTGTTGCCATAGATCGTATTTACGCGGCGGTTACACCACTATCCCAGTGGAATCGCTTGTAACTGTATGCATCGCGCCCCCGAATTACGCTATGGCGTCTAGATCGCAGTTACGCGACGTTACGCCACTATTCTAGTGGAATCGCTTGTAACTGTAGGCATCTCGCCCCCCGAATCACGCTAGAACAGATAAGTAATAATGATAATCAACGTGATCTCACCGAGTGGATTCCGATATCGATGGATACTCCAATCAACGGAGCACAAACGTAGCTACGATTTCCGATTTCCAATGGATACTCTCGATGAGCACCAACACAATCCCTCTCTCAGGAATTGCGATTTCGATGGAAGGTACTTCCCATATCTTTATTTCGAAAACATATATACTGTATAAAACATATATATTGTATATATAGTACTTCATTTCACGTTTCGCACTTACATAAATATCAATTTACATAAGATTTTTTTCAACATCATGTTTCAAATATATCATTCTTATGCAAATTCATTACAAAAGGTTTCAGCTCAAATCAATTACCTTCCAATCAATAGCTTTCGAATTAATCATAATTCTTCTATATATCTTCCAAATATATAAGGTTTGAAAACTTCATATCAAATATTCAATATCAAAGATTCTTGAAATTTCGTTTCAATACCAATTCAGTTTTGATTTTATAATAAATTTGGATATTTAATATCATTCCAAATCTTATTCACAAATAGTTGGATCATTCAAATAGTTGAAAAATATATTTTTCAATTCAATAATTGGAAATCACGAGTTCAATCATTTCTTATCAAAACATCTCAATATGTATAATTACACGATCCTAATATAAAGGATTATCATTCGACCAAATTCGAGAATCAATTCAGGATTTTCTTTCAATCATTCAAAATATACATGTATATATTAAATCATGGTTCACAAATCAAACTTCGCTAGATAATCATGTAGCAAAGCTATCAAAGTGGTCTTCATTCATATATTTTCTTTTTGAGAACATTTCAAAAATAATTTCAATCTTTTTATTTGAAAATACTTGTATATACTACTAGTACTTTTTCAAAAACCTTAGAAATCAATTTCAAAGTATTCCGGAACAAAATTCTCAAGTTTAGTCAAACGATCCTCTTTGTTGTAACTAATTCATTTTATTCCACATTTTAACTTTATTTGCAATATTTACTTTACTCTCAAAATTTCGAAAATCGCGACAGCCCGAAGATGGATTTCAAATGGGATCAAGATTCAAATCGAAGGAGAACTCAACAAAGAAAGCTATCGAGGAGAACGAATTCGAAGAGTGGGAGTTTCGAACGGATTTAAATTTCAAAATACTTTACGTTTCAAAATAATTTATATTTTCAAAATACGCTCTCTCACAAAAAGGATTCTGCGACTAATTCCACACATTCTAGGGTATCACTACCTTATCTCTAATGAGCTTTTACCCCCATCAGCTAAAGCTTTGATAAACCAAAGCTCTGATACCATATGTAACGATCCACCATTTTGACCGTGCTGAATCGACAAAACATGTCAACTCGAACCGTTCAAAACAACAGATTGTTATTAGCTTCTGAGGTAAATAGAATAAATCACAGAATCACAGATCACAGACACATATACAAAGTAATATGATATCTCGCAACGGAAAATAAATAATACAATAGTAGTTCATGAAGCTACTAAATAAATTTTTACATCAGAGTTTTTATAAATAATACAGCGGAAGTTTAATACAATAAATTTCTAATACATGAATAAATGTAATAGTCTGAAACATAAATGACAGAAGTAACAGGATAACTGGAACAACTGATCAATAGGTGGATATAGGATGAGCGAAATCCACTATAACTTCGTACTTCAAGAGTGAATCTCGAAAGCAATAATAATCGATCTGACCCGAACCATAATGCAAAACAAAATAATTCGGATCAGGACTAACATTCTCATGGAAGTGAATCAATTTAAATTAAATGTTCGATGAAATGCACTCAATAACTTAAAGGAAGCTTGGGATCACCATCCTCTTAGGATCCGTAATACACTATATGCAACAGTGTCTATCAATTAAGTAAATATCAAAATAGCATAGGCGGAATTACCATACTTACACCGTTGGTATATTTCATAACAAATCTTATATTTCAAATTCAACAAATCATGTCATATTTACAATTTCAAGTCGAATTTTCTTTTCAATTTGAATAAATCATATCGTGGTTTATAATTCCAAACATACGATTCGAAGTCATTATTTATAAATTCAAATCAATTCATAAAATTGAGTTTTAGTTTTATAAGAGTTCTTTAGGTCGATTTTTAAAAATCCAATCCTTTAGGTTCAAATTCGGTTTATATAATTCAAATCAATATCATATTTCAATTTCAATCAATTATATCATATTCCAATTAAACATCCTTTTACAAAATCCAAGTTCATTTCTTTCAATACTTAAGTCATTCAAGTCTGCATTTAGGTCATTTTTAAAAATCAAATTCATTCCTAAATTTGGAAATTCAATTTCAAAACAATTTCACAATTCAAGTTCGTCCTTTATAAGTCCAAATCAATTCGAATTCAAATTCATATCTTCTATTAGTTCATTCATTTAAATCAAATTTCACTATATAAATTTTCATCTTAAACCACGAATTCAAATCACGAATTGCTATTAAAGACATGGGGGAAGTGAACTACTTTTTAGGCATACAAATATAGAGGAAATCAAAATCAGAAATATTCCTGTCTCAAAGGAAATACATATTTGAAATTCTCGTCAAAACAAACATGGACAAAGCCAAATCCAATTCCACACCTATGACTAGCAACTTAAGACTGTCAAAACACAAGTGTGATAACATTGACAATGGTACACAATACCGCAGTATAGTTGGAGCACTTCAATACTTAACTATCACGAGACCAGAAATATGTTTTAGTGTGAATAATGTGTATCAGTTTATGGCCAACCCTTTAAATGAGCACTGGAGAGCAGTCAAGAGGATTCTACGTTACTTGCAGGGAATTTATAGACCATGGTTTAACAATCAAAGCTGGTAGAGAGACATTAATTTAAGCCCTTACAGTGATGCCGACTGAGCGAATGATCCAGATGACCGGAGATCTACATCTGGATATTGCTTGTTTATGGGACCAAATTCTATTTCATGGTGCACGAAGAAACAACCGACAGTCTCCAGATCGAGCACTGAAACGGAATACAGGGCCATCGCATCAGCTACCGCTGAGATCATTTGGGTAGAAACCCTAATCAGCGAGCTAGGGTTAACCTTCATGAAGAAACCAGTTCTTTGGTGTGACAATAAGAGCACAGTCTCCTTATCCATCAATCTGATACAACACTCGAGGATGAAACACATCGAAATCGACCTCCACTTCATTAGAGAAAGGACTGAAGCAGGGAAGCTCACTATCAAACACATACCAGCCTTTTATCAGAAGGCTGACATTTTAACTAAAGCCTTATCGAGGGGTAATTTTGAAAGATTAAGAGAAGACTTAAGAGTTTCTGGTGGCGGCGCAGAGCAAAAGCATGGAAATCCTAGATCGGTTTGAGGGGGCGTGTTAACATATGGATACTAATGTATACAAACCGATCATATATGGGTCATTGTCGGGCCATTGTCTCTCGTTGGGGTTCTGTATATTATCTGTGTATTGGGCTTTATATATGTCAGCCCACTTATGTATTATCGCTATATATACATAGCGTTACACGACATTAAATTGATATATGCATTCTATTCTGATCAATAATACATTTTCTTTCTCTACAATATTACAAATCTCACACGTTAGTACAAGTATTGTAGATTACCACTCGCGTTATGTTATTTCTGTATGCATGCAGGATGTAATTTAATTTGTAGAAAATATGACTCAAATCTGTATAAATTTATACGTTTAATTGTAGAAGAACTTACCTCAGGATACAAGTGGTCATTTTGAGGTAAGGTTAGAAGGTTCATGGTTATTTGGAGATAAAAGGTTGAAAGGTTTAAGAATTATGAAGACGGGATGAAGTATGAAGTTGAAAACGGAATGTGTTGCATACACAGAAAGGCCGAGAGAAGCTTGGCCTTTTGTGATAAACTGAATATTTGGGAGGCATTTTTAAAATCAAACTTAATTTAAAAGCGAACTCCGTTCTTAATATCGTTCTAAAACGGATCCCTGTTTTAGTGCATAATTTTTACAACAATGTTTCATACATTAACAGCAGTTTCTTCACTGTCAGTTTTTTCTGCAGGCCCACAAGTTCGCAGAGCCTGCATTGAAATGCAGGGAGTTGAGGAGGAACGATAGGCTTGATTTGGTTACTGTATTACTGTCTGAGCTTAATAGGTTGAGAGCTCTTGGGGAGTATAATATGTGCTTTTGTACTTTGAAAAGCACTCAAAGATTACCTGTAAATAGCCAAGTTTCCATGTAGGTCGGTACACTTGTATTATTTTATATGCATTTCATCATCCATGGCAAGCTATGATATTATTTTAGGCATTTACTAAGAAGTATACTTGTGCCGAACATACTAAGTCACATAAGTATTTGGAACTGAGGGTTAAAACTAGGTCGCCTGCCTCGACAGTGCTGGTTTTTTAAAACAGTTATAATGACATATTATATACAAGTCCGATCTTTTTGTTTTATGAAAATTTCTTAACTAAATCAACTACCAATTAACTGTTGAACAACCTAGTTACACACTCTCTATCTTTTTGTTTTTTTGATGCTAGGTTTGTTGTATCTCAATTTGACGAGTAGAGATTTAGTGCATAGCCACAAGATCCACAACTGCATAATCAAGACTGTCACAATCAAGTCATGGTAAACATTTGGTTTCTTGTACACAAGATTAAGACAGTTTTAAAAGACAAATTATAATCAGTAATTCCATGATCTAATGCGTACACAACTTTGAAATTAATATCAAAAGGTTAGGTATGCATTAATATAGCACATTCGATAACATAACATGCATCTTGTAAATACACAAAACGGATTTATGCAATGTTCATGTCACTAGTCGCATGGTTTCAAGAACATAAGTGTTGAATGAACGTTTTTCTGAAGCAAATGCTTTAAATTTCTCCATGTAACATGGAATAAAAGTTGCACTGCCATTTACCAACTGTCAAAAGTGAAAATAATTTGTTGTTTCATACATGGACTTGCATGTTTATTGTTAATGCTATGTTTTTTAAGTATTTATCTTTTTATTGGCCCATCCCTGAAACGCAAGGGAGATATTAATACTGAAAAACTAAAATATCATTTGCAGTGCTTAGCGACTCAATAAAACGTCTTGATTATGATATTTCTAGGAGTTACGAGATAAACAAATATAGTTTACGGGTGGGAACTACTTCTAATATGCCATTTTCATCTTCAAAAATCATGCTGTTGGTACTGATTTCATGTTTGGTGCTAACAAGAAGTCAGGTTTCTCACAACTAACATATTTCATTATAATCAGGAATACCTCATAGGATTTAAAGGAATGATATTTACTTGCAATGGTTTTGGCATTAGTCATTCTCTAGCAATAGCATGGAGGGTATGCTTCTCATATTATTTTTCTATGTACTTTCGTTTTGGAAAGGAATTTCCCTCATATTCCCTGGGTTTTGGAGTCAAAACTAGTTTACAAAGCTGTGTACATTTACAACTATTGTTTATCGGATGTGTTTTATTTTTACTATAAGTTGATATTTAATTCCCCTTGAAAGATTTCACAGATCACTTATTTTTATCGTGCAGATTACCAATCTTAGTATTTATCATAGGTGCTGCTTTCCCAGTGTATTAACCATGCAAGTTACCCTAGTTAATGAACTCAGGTAGGCAAATGTCTGAGTTTATTAAAATCAGGAAAGCCCTGAGAGAACAACCAATAATGGCTTGTTCAGTTACTAAACAAGCCATAGAGCAACCAGGTATGGCTTGTTCAGTCACCCGTGGCTAGTTTGAACGTGGTTCGTGGCTGGTTGACTGAACAAAGGTTGGTGTTATAACGGCGAAGTGTTTACCATTATAAGTTTATAACGGCAAAATCTTTGTCGTTATGAACTTTTAATAATAAAAAAGCATGCAAACGTTGTTTGCTGCGGTGAAAAGTTGTAATATTGGATGGAAGGGGTGTTTGCTGTTTTGTACTGTTTGTATTATATAATATTTTTTTAAAGTGATTTGTGGCTAGTTGTGGCTAGTTTTGTATTGCTGGGTGTGTTGTGGTTTGTTTGGATGAAAGTGAAGTGAACAGAACGGATTGTTGGTTATGGTCTCATAAAACATATATTGGTATGGTATGCTGCAGTTTACCCCTCATAAAACTTGTCTGCAATTTTATCACTATAAGTTTTTACCATAAAAACTCACAGTTTTAATTGAAAAATGCAAATATTTTTTGAGAAAACCGTAAAATCCAGAAACTGATAGTGACACCATTCGCTAGTTTTTACTCCCTCCAGTTCAAAATACATGTCGTTTTGCATTTTTTCACACAAATTAAGACAACCATAAACTGACTTATTAACTCTTTAATTAATCTTTACTTATTAAATGCACTCTAAGTTTTCATCAAAAAATGTGGTGTTCATGCAGCTTCCACCAATTAAATTTCAGATGGAGGTTCATGCATGCGTTGGAACCATAAAGGTAAAGCTGCATGAGTATTAATAAAGGATATGAAAAGTCTTATTTCTCTTAAACGTCTTATATTTAGCAAAATGATATCACCCTTAAAACGACATGTATTTTGAACTGGAGGGAGTATACTTTGTCAACGCAATTTATGTTTAAGACGCTGACACCAAGGCTAGAAAGCCAGGATCCCTTGCCAATTCCAATAAACTCTGCTTTTTATCTATTAGTTATACCTTATTTATTTATCACATTCACTTCTAATGAAATAATTGTTTCATTTACTAAGTCGCAAGCCACTAAACCAGTGTAAGAATGGCATTAAACATTCATAAGTGTAAAGATAACATGCTGAATATACCATAAAATTAAGAAGGGTATTTCAGAAGGATCATCGAAAACGAACCCTGTTTTATAATCAACTCTATGACTAGAATAAACGGAAGAGTGAGGAAAGAGAGAATAAAACAACCTTCAGTTGCTCAAAGAAATTCATCAGAGGTATTTTCATGTCAGTTATTTATAATATGGTTATATATAGGTTAGGCGAACCATTTTGCGATTTGAACTCTATTTAATATTTTTGCATTTTGTCGTTCTATTTTTAATGCAACCTGAAGCTATCGCAGAGGGTGTGGATGATGATTGGGGAATGGATGAGATCAGAGCACGACTAGTCAAAGTAAGGTCCTACAATACTGTTATGATTTCCGTATAGATTCCATTTTAATGGAATATGATTTTGGGTTTGCTGTGAACGGTGTTTTTATATGACATTTGTTCTTTAACCCAGTTAAAAGCAGGATTAATTTCCAGAAAGTTAAATAATCATTAAGTAATGATTTGTTAAATTAAAACTAACTAGAGTTTTAATAAGTCTTTAAATAAATTTGAATGAATGGATGATGATTAAATTTACCAAAACATGGGATGTGGTATAAACAAAATATACTTGGTTGTTGATATTCGTGATTGTGATTGATTGATTGTTCGGATTGTGGTTAACCAGTTTATGAGCAAAATATGCTTTTACATTTGGCATTGGGTTGGATAGAAAGATTGGCATGCTAACATCTTGTGAAACACTTCACGATTTGACTATGAGATGTGTAGCGATGTTGTTGAGTTCATTTCAAATTTAATGAATAATTTTGAAATGATATTTTTCTTAAGTGAAAAGAAATGTATTCCCGATTTTGGATAGGGAATGTTTTATAAAAAAAATTATAAAATAGAAAGGATTTCGAGGGCTAAACCGTATATTGTCGAAATAATTTCGAAATGTATTATGTGTTTGACATTGTGGTTCATCACGTAACCGATTAGTTGCTATTGATGATGTATTTGTTTGTTGGGGAGAATTTATTCTTTTGCTTAACACCCTTCTTTGGGACGTATGAGCTCAAAGGTTTTGTGATTAATAGTGACTGATCATATGTTGTGAATTGGTAATGTAAAGTACTATATTTTGGAAAGTACGTGTGATTATTATGTTGTGAAATGATTTTCCCTGCTTCGGGATATGAAATGATTTGGTATGTGGTTAAAGATTCGGGTAATCCTGGATGACTAAAAGTGTGAGGGCAGTGGATTTTCTTCGAGGGCGTGGGAGGTGCATCGTCGGTGTAACCTGCTCCATAGTGGGAGGTGCATATATATATATATATATATATATATATATATAGTTGGAGAGGCACGTACAACCTTGTTTGAGGGTCGTGCCCGATATTTGGTTGCATATTTGTTTGTATGCATTGTTATGTTTTGGAATTCGTATTTCCAAATGTTTTGGTTTGAGATCCTGAAGTGAAATCTATTTTGATATGAAATCTAAATATGTATTTCAAATGATTTGAAATAAGAAATCGAGAAATAAATTCCAAAGGAATAATTTTTGTAAAGTGAATTGGATTTCGAAAATCTAAATTTGGGGTTAAGCCTAAATGGGTAGATTGTGGAATTGCATGTTGTATGATGCATCGTAGGTCCATATGACTATTATTGGTTATTGTTTATGCACTAGTATTCATGGCGGTAAACCCATTCCATGACATACGGTGTGGTCCCGTGATTTACCATATTTTAAAGTAAAGATTTAATAACTGTTTTTGAGTTTTCACACCAGTCCCATGATTGACTCGGAGTTTATTGTTTCTACCTAAACTCCGAGTGCCCATATTTTCCACACTGGAAGCTTGTAATTTTGGTTTTGCAGATTATTTCATTTAGCAGGATTCTGGATCGAAGCATAAAGCTGTGTCCAGAACATTGATAGTCTTCTGCTGTGTTAGTTTATTTGTTTCCGCTGCGTTATATTACATTTATTGTAAATTTATTTTCCTCTGTATATTATTTTCGATACTCTGATATTCTGTACTCTGATGTAACATTATTATGATGTTTATAAAAGTCTTTTGTTGTTTGTTCTGATATGTTGTGCGCCCAAAGTTAGCGTATCCGCCTTTTTGGGTCGATTAAGTCGGTTTAACTATCAATTTGGATCGACCGAGAAGGAGGGTCACCACAAATACCTACAACTTATAAATATTGACCATGTATATTGATATTTCATATATGGTGTGATATATGTTATATATTTTTAGGAAATTTGTAATTGATCCTCGAATGTGTTGGCCTTTGATTATGCTGCCAACATCTTACCATTTGGCTACGTTGTTTGGCGCAAACGGCGCCATCATTTTCATTGTTGATGTTCAGGACAAGCTCGGCCTACAAGTCGCTCACAACTTAGACTGCACTTTCATGACTGCTTTGTTCAGGTCCAGGAAACTACACTACTTCCACGAATCCCAATCCATATTTTTTTTTCTCTAAAAATAATTATAACTTCTTGATATGTTCAGGGTTGTGATGGGTCAATACTGATATCTAGTCAATCGTCCGAAAGAACTGCATTACCAAATGAAGGCCTCAGAGGATTCGAAGTTATAGAGGATGCAAAGTCTCAAGTAGAAGCTGCAGGTCCAGGAGTTGTGTCTTATGCAGATATACTGGCACTAGCTGCACGTGATTCTATGGGTCTAACAAATGGGCCCACTTGGTCAATTCCACTTAGAAGGCGTGATGGTCGAAATTCTTCCGCTTCAGATGCTAAAGACTTGGCAACGCCCTTTGATTCAGTTGTTGTTTAAAGGCAGAAGTTTTCTGCTAAGGGTTTGAATGATAAGGACCTTGCCATGCTTGTTGGTAAAAATTCATTATTTCTTGTAATAACAATACCAAGCAATACTTGTTTCATGTTAACGTAATATAATAATATCCAAATACAAGAATAACGTATCATTGTACATGAACATGAAGGTGCACATACGATTGGGCAGATGGACTGTTAGTTCTTCAGATACAGACTATACAACTTCACAACAAGCGGACATGCAGACCCCCACTATTGCGCAATCCTTTCTGACGTAGCTGTAAACCCTTTGTCCTTCGAATGAAGATGGTTCTAGAAGGGTGGTCCTTGACATAGAAAGCATGAAGGATGGCGTACAAGTCATGAAGGTGGTATGTGTTGGCACTTGTGGCATGTAGAATATTTGAATTGTACTTTTAAATTATGTATTTGATCATATGTGTTGGCACTTGTGGTATATTTGAAGAATTGGTGTGGTATGTAGAATATTTTGGATGGTTTGAATGTGATAACAAATGTTTTGGATGTGTTTCTTCTATGTACAAAACTAGTATTGCAATTTTTTTAATTGAAGCTTTGTATTTGCTTTCTTCTAATGTACCGTTTGTCTTCTTCTATTGTTGCATTTGCTTTTTTTTGATGTCGCATTTCAAGATAATGGTGTTGCATTACATAATAAAGTGGTGTTGCCTTAAATAAAATATTATTAATTCCACATGGCACGTAGGCCCAACAGCTGATGTGGCGTGTGACATGTGAGAAACTAACATGGAGAATTGATGTGGCGTGTGATACGTGTGCATCTTACGTAGGAGCTGACGTGACCCTCACTATTGTGACTTGGAAGTCAGGCTCTAACTTATACTTAAGGCAACGCTGTGTTTTTGTTGCATTACTTGCTAGTAGTGTTGCAATACAGTTATAATGCAACACTTTCTCTATGTGGCAGTGGATGGAAATAAGCGTTGCCTTAGACAGCTACAACAACGGCCGTGGATGTCACTCCCCTCTAGTGTTGCCTATTTGAAAAAAAGGCTTAAGGCAATGTTTTTTCGATCTACAACCACATAAAACTAGTGTCGAATATGCTTACTTATAGCGTAGTGAATCTTCCATCTTGGCCTTCCATAATCTCCAATTTCTCTTATTAAGCTTTTCAACAATTATTTTCTCCATATTCAAACCCTCTTCAAAAAATTAGTGTAAAACGTTCTGATACCAATTGTTAGATTTTCCTTCAGATCTCTACACAATTAGTAGAAGATATACGAAGAAAGATGATCAACGAATTCCTCTAAACAAAACCTTTATTAATCCACCAATTAATTACAAAAGAAAACCTAAAAATTGAGAAGATATCTCAATCCCAATACAAGAATAACCTTTTTTCCTTTTTTCGATACAAATAATCCAACCCAAAAAGCTGCTTATATAGGTGAATAGAAAACCTAGGTCAATACCCTAATTGGGCCATTATAAAATCTCCAAAATATATTTTGTAGAAAACCCGGTCAAAAACAGGAAAAACTCTACTCAGACGTCTGACCGGGGTGGTCAGACATCTGACCAACCTCTTGGGTTGAATTCTGTCATTAGCTCAGACGTCTGACCTAGAGGCTTAAACCTCTAAGCTGAAGCACAACCCAATTTTATCTCTTTAGCTACTGCTATGTCTTCCTCCGAACTCTGATTCATATACCATCTTCTCCTCTACAAAACACACATCGTCGCCTTCAATATACATGTGATTATATATATATATATATATATATATATATATATATCTCACTAGTCACAACATTTGTATGCTTTATAATTTATCATTTGTCTTAATATATTATCATAATAAAACTACATGTGTGAAAAATATGATGGTAGATTATGATGGTTTCAAGTTTGCTCAATCTCTAGTCTTAAGTAGTGAAAAAATGTGCATTTTATAAATACTGTATGTTATTTCTATTAACTGTTATAATATTTTTACCAAATTTTTTTTGGTAAAAGCAGCCAGTTTGTATAGTGGACCGTACAACTTTTTCGTTATAACAAGTAACGAGTACAAAATATAATAGGAGATAAGTTGTTCGGCTACCTGCTACAGACATGATATGCATATACTAAGCTAAACTATTATCTATCACCATGCAGGGTGAGCTGAGTTACAGATTAGTAAAAGCAATTGCACTAGGCATTACACATCAATACATATTTGAAAGGCTGCAAACAGTCCTATTAGATCAATCCCAACCCTGGGTGGGGTTGGGAGTCCCATCGGGCTGGTTGACACTCAGCCCAATGGGAAGAAACACAACAACCCCAGTGGGGGCTGTTGTGTGCTTCTTAGCCAGCTTTTATAAAGCCAGCTAAGTAAACAACGCGGGTTACAATCCTTGACCGTATGATTGTAATCCGCGAGATGGTCTGGAAATGAATCCAGACCGCCACCTTAGCCATCTTTTGGAAAGCCGACTAAGGAGCCATAACCAGCCATATATACACCGGCTATGCGCTCATTCCACCAACACAACTCTCCTCTTCTCTCCCTTTCCTCCTTCCTCAATTGCAAAGTTTTTAAAGAAAATGCGACGTTTTGGAAGAGCAATAAGAGGGGCTATGCGAGGTAGCGGAAGTGGTTCAAATGCACCTCCTGAAGAAGATCATGCTCTAATAGAAGTTGAAGAGAGTGCTCCTATGTAAGAAGAAGTTGCGCCTTCGGCTCATCGCGAAGTTGCCAGACGTCGTCGAGCTACAGAGGAAAAGGATCTTGATCCGAACATCGACTAGAATCTAGAGCCGCAGAAAGTGCTCATCAATTTTCATATACTTCCAGGAAATCAGAACCATGTTAGTTCGCATGTGGAGGAAGCTATAAGTTTTTACAATTTTAAAACATTAGAAATAATACCAATATTGCGTAGATTAGAAATAACATATCGACCCTTTTATAAATAGGCGCGACAAGCTAGAACCCCTGGTTCATGGCCATCTGGTATTTGCTTATATTCTAAGATTTGCGGATACGACATAGCTGGCATCATACACATATTCTTTGAGGATATTGGTCTTGGTGACTTCGTTAGTACATGTTCACTTAAACTATCATCAAATTACTTTCCATTGTTAAATATATTCATCGAATTTTAAAATAATTTATTAATAGGTATTACAAACTTGTTAAATTCGGATGTTCAGTTGATTGGTGTGATAGCGTCGTGTTGGTGGAAGACAACTTACACATTTCATTTTAGGTTTGGCGAGTTAGGCATCACACCTATAAATCTCACAGTTCTTACTAGCATTTCGGTAGGCTTGGGGGAGACACTACCTTATGATAAGCAGTACCAGCGCTCAGACATATTAGCGGATTTATTTCCTAACCTTAACTAATAGCTCGCTATATCTATCGGGGCACAGTGGAGGATTAGTGTTATAAACAAGCCATCAATGATATAATTGATACTCGAGGGGAAGGAAACAATCTTTTAGAGCTTGCACGACTTTTTCTTCTATATTTAATGGGAAACCTTTTCTTTTCAAATCCATCAAACACCTTGCCCGCTGGACATGTTGTTGTGGCAGCTGATTTTACCTTTGATCACACAGTAGTATATGATTGGGGGACGCCCATACTAGCTTATCTCTACGGTTATTTAGACATACAGTGTGTTATCAGAGAGCGGGTACGTCCATTTATGGGTTTTGACAGATTATACAGTATTGGTACTATGAGTACTTCCACAACATGACTTAACCTGCACTAGATCCATCATTGGGACAATTCTTCCCGTGTGTGCGAGCTTGGGCTAGGGAGAATCGAAGACTTGTACAGGGTGGTTAGGCTCGACATATCTTTGTTGTAGCCTGTAACCAGATTGAGTTACGCACGACCAGACATGGTATTATATGGCATCCATACGAGGATTCTGGATTTTTGACATACGAAAAAGTCATCCATGCTGCGATGCTATCGACGTGTTGTTTTCCTTTAGTCTCCTCTCCTCCATCAGGAGTGTAACACCCCTAAGTCCCACATCATGGAAACCTGTGTGAAGTGGGTACTTATATCGTAGAGCCCATCTCTTACTGACGCCGAGGCCTTTTGAGGAACAAAACCGCACACCTATACAGTGGCTAAGTTGGGGACAATATCTTGCATTAACGGAGGTGCGGGATGTTACAGTGGTATCAGAGCCAATACCTAGCCGGAATCATGGCTCCTGTATGGACCACAGTGCCTGGGTGAGGTGTTTGTGAGCCAACAGGGACGTTGGGCTCTGTAGGAGGGGAGAATGTAACACCCCTAAGTCCCACATCGTGGAAGCCTGTGTGAAGTGGGTACTTATATAGTAGAGCCCATCTTTTACTAATGCCGAGGCATTTTGAGGAACAAAACCCCACATCTATACGGTGGCTAAGTTGGAGACAATATCTTGCGTTAATGGAGGTGCGGGCTGTTATAGGGGGTTGTTTTTTAGTTCCATGGGGGGCGTTGTTAGAGCCAGATTTTGGAGGGAGATCGAGTGTCTGATGATCCACATCCCGATACACCATATTAGTGGCATACAAGGCAAAACAGCTGAAGAAAGCTCGTAACTTCAATTGCTGGCCAGCCGACCATTTCATTATTCCCACTCTTGATTACGGCCGATTTTGGGCCCACTTTTATGCACCAGCACACACGGCACCCATGGTCCATGCTATAGCTGTTGATTTGATGGATCCTACAGCTATCAGACCTGGCTTTATTCCACCTAGTTTTCCAGACCTTACTTAGAGTACACAGTTGTATTCAGCTCCACCGCAGCCACAGGGACAGGATGATTGGTGGAGGGTCATAATTCCTACAGTTGGAGGTGGAGATATTTATATGGATGTCCCTCGCGTCCCAGTTACTGAGTACCCTGATCCTGCTGATCTATCATAAGAGGATTTATACCAGATGCAGTTAGAGCTGCGTCAGGTACAACACACACAGCATAGGCGTAGCCTAGATGATTTGATGGCTCGTATTAGCGAGCTTACTACTGCTAATTAGGAGCGATACCATCCCAGAGCTCAGGCGGGTGTGGACGAGGACATAGCTGGGATTGATGATATTGACTTTGATATTGATGATATGCACTAGTGGTATTCTATGTAGTATGTATCATCTGGACTATGGTTTATCTTGTGGTACTCTATGTTATGTATTATCTGGACTATGTACTGGTGGTATTCTATGTAGTATGCACTATCTGGACTATGGTTTATCTTGTGAGATTCTATTTATGTATAGGGATGGCAATGGGGCGGGGCGCAGGTAGTATCACCCCATGACCAACCCCATTGGGGTGATTTTTTTACGTAGTGCCCGCCCCATTCCCGTATAGGTATCCATTAAACGAGTTTTAAACAAGTTGCGGGTAATGGCGGGTATTCGTGGGTATCCGTTATATTTATTCAATTTGTTTTTTAGCCGTTTATTAAAATTGTTCAAAAGTACATTTGGTTAAAAAAAAACAAATTAGACTAATACTCAAATGCTAACCTCAAAATACCAATACATATTTAAATCAACATCCAGAAAGGAAGAGACAACAACAAAAGTATCCATCAAAATATCAACAGTAAGTTGTAAATTGTTGAGTAAAGCCATGCGCAAAAAATATCGAGCAGCTAACAACAATGTTTTTTGTATTGACTATTGATAATAAATCACATTCAGTACGGGCACGGGTACCCACGGACATGGATATCTTACTATCTGTACCCGTCACATTAATTAACGGATATTAAAAATACCCGTTTATTTTACCCACGGATACCCATTTAACAAGCGGTTCCATGTCCATGAAGGATTTTACCTGTGGATAACTACGAGCACATATTTTTTTGCCATCCCTAGTTATGTATTGTCTGGACAACATACTGGTGGTATTTTATGTAGTATGTATTATCTGGTCTATGGTTTATCTTGTGGTACTCTATGTTATGTATTATCTGGACTATGTACTGGTGGTATTCTATGTAGTATGTATTATCTGGACTATGGTTTATCTTGTGGTATTCTATGTTATGTATTATTTGGACTATGTACTGGTGGTATTCTATGTTAGATATTACATGGACTATGGTTTATCTTGTTGTATTCTATGGTGTTTGCACTATGATTCATCTTATGATCTCCTATTTTATGTATTATCTAGACTATGATTTATCTTGTGGTACTCTATACTATCGTATAACATTCATTGAATTCTATATTTAAAAAAAGAGGACGACCCTAAATGTTTATCTCGTAAGTGCATTTCTTGATACTTAAGTTGTAACGATGTTAGAACGCATAGTTTATAATATAATTTAAAACGAGCTCGTAATGTCGCGGTAGTTCATAGTTTTACGTTTTAAACTTCAGTTGAATATATAGAATTCAATATAAGTCGGATTTCTTTGAAACAAGAAACGTCCAACTCTATTTGACTATATTTTCCTATTGAAAGAGAAAAATCGATAGTTCGTCTTATAAATTGTACGTTATATCCAAATCAAAATTCCAAATAGTCGCTATGGATAATCTATTATAATTTCTCTTAAAGAAGTTATATAGTGTTCTATTCGGGCCATTACATAAGCTTTTAAAATGAAGATACAATTCGTAATACAACTACCCTAACGATACAAGCAATAACACGGTTTAACGATACAAGCATTAATACGGTGCAACTAACTTAACTACACCTACAACTATCTTAACGATACAACTGACTTAAAGATAAGTACATGTCATCCTCCTCTAAAGGTTGCCATTACGCCTATTGTAATCTTCAATTTTTTTTCCATGTGTTTCCTCTACAATGGATTGAGGTTATTCAAGTTGCAGCTAATCATCATAAAATCCTCTGCCTCTTGTTGCCTAATCAATTCTAGTCTTCTTAACTCCAACTCATCAGCACACTCCATCTTTAATTGCTCGCGATCACGTTGGCATTCTAAATCTCTTTGTATCTACCTCTCAAGCTTCCTTGCTTCCTTCGCTTCCTTTGCTTCCATATATTTCTGCCTAGTATGTTCCGCTGTAGACAGACTCTCACTAATTTGTTCGTAGTGTTGTGTATAATCGGTTGATGTTTTTTTCTTTCCTCTAAACTTCCCTGCAGGCCTTCCTTCAGCAGTAGTGAACGGTGATTCCTTCTGTCCAGCCGAGCTTCCAGGGGTGACTTCCTCAGAAATCTTCCGTGGTTGGAACATAAACGGTGTATGTTCTTATTGCACCCTTGCCCACTTGTCCTCTTGCGACAGTATGTCATAGCAATATTGCATGCTGAATGGGTGGTTGTTGTTGCCAGCCAATATAACTCATGTGCCTTATTAAGCTGTGCATGAAAACAAACGTTATAACAAGCTCAAAATCCTAAGGAAAAACACTACTTTATACAAAGGCATTAACAAATTGATGTTGTTTGCCCCGCTTTGCTGTCTTGAATGCAAACCCGCCATTATTTCTTTCACCGTTGACAAGTGGTATTAATTCTTTTCCATGACTGCTTTAAAGAATCAACCATTCGAGTTGGGCTTGTTAAACGTCGCTCGTTGAACAAGTTGCAGAAAAAATTCTAAAAAGAACTATTGGTTTGGTTAGTATCTTTTCTTTTGTCTTTCAAACATTCAACCCAACAGTAGGATAGCTCAGCTTGTTCATCTAGCGACCATTTACGGCCTTTCTTCGCCTCAGTCGGAGCTTGCTTTCTGTACTCCTTATCCGACGTTTCATTGATGTTTATTCCTGAATTGATCCCTTCAACACTATCAAGTTGAGTTTCTTCAATACTCCACTCGCTATTATCGAATTGAGTATTCACATTTCTTCTCATATTGGGAAGCGAATATGGGAACATTCTCTGATGCTGGCTTGTAGGCGAAACGTAAGCTTGGTCGAAATTGTTGTTTTACTGAAATGTTACGTTTTGAGAGTAATTCGAATTTTGTGAGTTCTGACACATGTACGAATTTTGTTGAGTATTGCAGTAATTTGGATTTTGAGGAGGTACAAATGAGGAGTTTTCAGAATGAAACAAAATTTGACTTGGTCATGGCTGAGAATAGTTCTGCGTTCTTAGTGGTTGATACTGGAAATTGGGTCGGGGTTGCGATGCACTTGCTTTTCCTTTCTGTTGCTGAGACAATTTCTATATATTTTGATGTTTTTTTATGAGAGTTGTAGAAGTGATGAAGAAAAATGTTTGAAAATTATGAAGGAAGATGGGAGAAATATATAGAGATGGGATAGAAAGAGGGCAATGGTCATATGGAAGACTGTTGTACCTTAGCCGGTCTTTATAAAGTCGGCTAAGGCCAACGGTTTTTTTTTACCGTAGCCAGCTTTATGAAAGTCGGCTAAGAGCAACGGTCAATAAAAAAGTGGGTCCACTTTAGCCGGCTTTACTAAAGCCGGCAAAGACCAAGGTTGTCAGGCAACCGAATGGTTGCTTTGGCAAGCTCGGGGGTTGCCAAAGCAGCCCCCGGGCAGTAGGGCTGCCAATGGGTCGTGTCGGGTTGGGTTAGGGTCAAGTCGGGTTCGGGTTGATTTATAAATGGGTCGGGTCAACCCGTTTATTAAACGGGTCATATTTTCCCAACCCTAACCTGACCTGTTTATAAACGGGTTGACCCGACCCGACCCGCGTAATCCGTTTAACTAAATGGGTCGTGTCAGGTCGTGTTGGGTCGGGTTTACCTGTTTGACCCATTGATAGATATTGCCTACTAATACAAGCAATAAAAGAGCCAAATCACCAACATGCACACTGTTATGTGATCACCAACACGCAACAAGTTGCAAAGTCACTAACAGACAGCACATATATAAAGCATGAAATCCCCATATTCAAAAATCATTTTCTATACATGAGTACATATTCCCATACTGCATAAATTAAAGACTACCAGTATGGAAGAGATACAGTTGTTATAAGTAAAATATAACTAACAACATATAAGAATAAATTAGTAAAATATAACAGCTTACATATACCCGCATACTGATTACTGCATATATAAAAGACTAACACTAATAGTATACATAAAAGACTAATAGTATGGAAGAGATACAATATATAATCGGGTTTGGCGGGTCAAAATCGGGTTAGTGGGTTAACCCTAAACCCATCCGTTTATAAAGGGGTCAAATTCGGGTTGTCCCGAAGAAGACCCGCTAATTAAACGGGTTGGGCTAACCTGTTAATTTTTGTGCGGGTTTCGGATCGGGTCACGGGTCCGGTAGGAAATTGACAGCCCTACCGGGTAGCAACTGACCCCCTATTGGGGGTAAGTTTGCTCCCAATCCCACCTGGGGTTGGGAATGCCCTGACAGTCATGAATCAATTTAGCATGCGGCTAAACTAAAGTGACCAATTGCAGAAATTGAAATGAAGCAGGGTATTAAATCTAACACGGTCGAGCAACTAAACCAGAAACTTAAAACAACACTACACAAGACACTTCAATTTTTGCTTTCCAGACATCAGTTGTGAGCATAATGGAATAGATTAAGTACTCAAGTCTGAAGCATCGAGCCTCAAATCCACCACAGACCAAAATTGCACTAAGAACCAGATGCAGAAAATTGATACAGATGCAGAATGTTGAAGATCAACTCATGACAACATCCAGAAAGGGCAGCTCGAAGGCACAGTGAAATCAACAAGCCATAAAGACTAACCACAAAGAAAATACCAACAAAGCCAATACATATCTATTTGTTAAAATTTAATTTGTAATTTTATCAGGCAACAATTAAATGCATTGACAAATATGCTTTTGTATTAATGTAGAGAATAATTTAAGAATAAAGAATTCTATAAATGACATAATTAGATAAATCTAGATAAGGCATTATCTGGAATATTCCATAGAACGCATTATATTATAAAAGACAAGTTGTATCTCATGTAATCAAGGAAGAATCAAGGAAAAAAATAAATCTTTTATCTATCTCTCCACATATTTACTCTGCTGTGCCTAAAAAATTTGGTATCAGAGCACTGGGCAAGATGTCAACACATGAGCTAATGAGTTCACTTCAAGCTCATGAACAAAGAATTAATAGAACATCAGCAAATTCATTGAAGCAAGCATTCCAATCCACCCTCAGTTTTTCACAAAAGAAACGAAGTTATTACAACTCAAAGAAGGGCTCATTTCAAAAGCAAAATCAAAATCAAAGAAAGGGCAACGAAAGAAATTATCAAGGCAAAGGAGAACAAAGATGAGAACAGCAGAAAATGCAAGGTAATTCTGCCACTTATTGCATTATTTGCAATAAATCAAATCATAATTCTGAAAATTGTCACTTCAAATGCACGAGATGTCGAATTCCTAATCATTCCCAAAGAGATTGTTGGTATCAAAATAAAAAAGAAGAATAAAAAAAATTAAATCTTTTATCTATCTCTCCACATATTTATTCATTCTGCTGTGTCTAACACTATTCACATAAACCCAGTGGAAACACAAAGACTTCAGATCCAGAAAATTTCGAGCACTTTGAGAAAGTCACAGACTAGATTCCACTTACTAATTCAACACTATCTAACACCAACAACAACAAAGAACCAAATAACTTACCAAAACAGCAGATGCAACGCCTAACTCGAGACTAGGAACCAGGCTTGTTCGAGGGGAAGAAGGCAGCCGAAGGAGAAATTTGTGGGAGCACCAACTCCAAACAGTTCGAAACTAGCTTCGAAAATTACCATCTACAGGGGAGCAACATAAGGAGAAGCACAGGCCGTTTAACTGGAAGCAGTGAGGTAAGTAGTTGCGACGGTCTCAGTAGTGGATTCACGGGATGCGAGGCCTAGGGCTAGGGCAAGAAGGAGAGAAAAGAAAGCATCGATGGGCTTCCAGAAAGGTGAAGCAATAAGGAAGGTGGGTTAATCGTATCTGCTATGGATTGATAGACGAGGAAGCTCAGGGAGGTCTAGATCTGGAGGAGCGCCGCTATACCACAAAGGAGAAAGCTAGGGTAGGTAAGTGAGCGAAGAGGAATGAGGATGTAGGAGGTAAGATGCGGAACAAAAATTGATTGAAACGATGGAGAAGAGGTTATTTACGAACGGGAAAAGGGAAAGCGATGCCATAATCGCCTTTTGGGAAATAGAAAGCAGCTCTGGTTTCTTTTTTTTTCTTTTTTTTTCAAATCTTAATATTTAAAAGAGATAGGATTTAGTAAATAAATTTGTATTATAAATTTGTTTTCAGCTGTTAATAATATAAATAAAACTAACACTAATAAAAACTAGATGTGACAACTTAAAAATAAAATTCCAGGTTAACTTCACGTGATTTCAATTCAAATATGTGTGAGCGTACATATATACATGTATGCATATGCATATACACACATACATCCGTGTGTGTGAGTGCCAATGCAGCCCCATCCCCATCAGTAGAAAATGCAGTTGAGATTTCATCTTCGTGCGAACCCGATCATATTAATGCAGGTACTTCAAATGAAATAAACATTAATGATGAAAACGACCTTGATCGTCCTTTAGGAAGAAAGGGTAGCAAAGAGAAGAAAAAGAAAATGAAAGAACAACGAGCGGTGGTAGATGTCTTGACAAGTTTTCAATCTAGTTTTGAAAAGCACTACATGTATAATGAACGGAATTTGGAGTGGAGGCAGCAAATGTTGCAAAACGAATTAGAATTAAAGGAGAAAGCACAACTTTTGAAGGAGAAAGCACAATTATTGAAAGAGGAAGCTCATTCAAAGAAACAAAAAAAAAATGGAAGACAAGAAAGAACAAGAACGTATTATGAATACCGACTTGGATACCCTTCAGCCTGCATTAAGGTCGGCTTTCAAGAGAATGTAAAGTCAGATAACGATGGAATGGGAAGATAGTGGTCTTGTTGGAAATGCTTCAGGGGATGATGACATTCAAATTTGATTATTTCAAACTATCCTAGTTTAGAGCATCTCCAATAGCGTTACGGGTCGTAACGCTACGACCCGTAACATGTTGGGAGATATCTTTGATATCTCCCAACAAGCACGAGCCGATTTTATCGGCTCGTGGCCTGCGAGCCGATTTTATCGACGCGCAAGCTCGGGAGCCGATAAAATTGGCTCGCGCCTCTCCCGCGCCTATATATGGCGCCGCGGGGGGGGGGGGGGTGTTGGTTTTAAATTTTCCTCACCTCTCCATTTCCTCCTTTTTAATTTTTTTTATTCGTTCCGACGCTGGCATGCCGCCACGCGTTACGAAGATGGGGAGACGCACAGTTCCAGTTATGCCAGACGATCTTCCCGATCCAGCTCACCTTCCACCACCAGAGGGTACGACGACTGAGGACTTACGTGTAGCATATAACGGTGTTATATACACAATTATATGATTTTTGTTTGATGATAACAACCAAATATATATTATTATAAATGTGTTTGTTATTGTACTGTTCTATATTTACATCACAGACAAGAATATAATATTTATATTTAAATAGAATACGACTGTACAGACAATCATATATTTATACAGTATTTTATTTAAATTGAACACTCCATTTCAATATCAACAGTAGAGAAATTCCAACTCCACTATTTAAACACTTCGCAGAATATTTGTACTTGTAAATAACAGAATAAAATAGATGAGATTGTTTGACAAAAATAAAATATTATTTTATTTCAAACAAACTTGTTTATTACAAATATCAGTACAATATCCATTTTCATACATGACTTCTCATTAAAACACTCAACACTCGTTACATTTTCATATGTACATTCATTGACTCATATACAGACACTTCACTACACATTGACACTGTTTCAGTCCAATCTTCACAGCCTCCTTGTTAGTCCATGTACAATCAGTCCAGTCACCAGTCTTCATACTTGTCATTCACAGAAACACAGACAGTATCCAGAACAGAAATATTTTTCTAAATTCTAAGCAGATATATTTTATTTTGAAAATTTATTTGCCTCAGAATTTCAGTGTGTTTCTCATCATTTTTCTGACTCGATCTGATTTTTTTTTCAGACTGTTTCTAGACAGCCAGTTTATATATAATACAGGGACAGGGACAATGTAACAACCCGTATTTTCAATAACCTGTTATAACATAAATCGAGGCAGAATTTAATTCAAAAATTTGAATCAAGGGAAACGGGCTATGCCATTGCGTTCGTCTCGGAAAAATACGCGAAATAGAGTCCGAGTTTTCGAAAATCGGAGTCCGTATGACCCAGTTAAGGCCCATCGAAGTTTTCAGAAAATTCCTAAGTAAAAACAGATTTGAATTTCAAGTTGAAAAGTGGGAATTAGGGCAAACTGGCGCAGGCGGGAAAATTCCCGCCAGGACCCCCATGTCGACAGGCATGTCGACAAGGTCCCCAGGGTGTCGACAGCCCTGTCGACACAGGGTGGCCGGGCAGTTTTGCCTAGCGCACCATTTTGGGTTTGGTCTGGTCTTGTGGCTTGGTTCTAGAGAATTCCGAAATCTGATGGACCTAATTCAACTAGGGTTTAATCCTATGGTCTAAATCACTAGCCTAATCTATAAATAAGATCCTAACCTACCCTAAATCATTCATTATTCATTCTAGCAACTAAACTATGTCAAAATCCATCCTCTCATGGCCTCCACTCTCTTCATACAATTCCTAAACAAATTCCTAAGAGATTTCCATGCATACAAGTGTATTTAGGCTTGTATGATCCTCCTTAACTTGCATTAAAGTCTTGTTTCTCTATTATCATCATAAAGGAGGAGTCTTGATCAAGTTTGCTTGCATTTTGGGGTTTTATTTTGTTGCATAAGGGGTTTCTTACATTTGCTATACTCATTTGAATTCGCATAAGCGTTGTAAGCCCTCTTACCTTCATTTTAGAAACTCTAAAGTTAATATGTGATGAAAGTTGGGATTTATGCATGTTTAATAAGTTATGCATGCTTATGCGAGTTCACTATGCTATGTTATGCATGTTTAATGAGTTATGCATGCTTATGCGAGTTCACTATGCCATGTTATACATGTTTGATAAGTTATGCATGTTCACTATGCCATGATTTGCAAGTTTAACATGTTATGCATGTTTAATAAGTTATGCGTGCTTATGCAAGTTCACAATGACATGTTATGCATGTTTAACAAGTTATGCATGTTTATGCAAGTTCACTATGCCATGATTTGCAAGTTTATTGAGTTATGCATGTTTATGCAAGTTCACTATGCCATGATTTGCAAGTTTATTGAGTTATGCATGTTTATGCAAGTTCACTATGCCATGATTTGCAAGTTTATTGAGTTATGCATGTTTATGCAAGATCACTATGCCATGATTTGCAAGTTTATTGAGTTATGCATTTTTATGCAAGTTCACTATGCCATGATTTGCAAGTTTATTGAGTTATGCATGTTTATGCAAGTTCACTATGCCATGATTTGCAAGTTTATTGAGTTATGCATGCTTATGCAAGTTCACTATGCCATGTTATGCATGTTTAATAAGTTATGCGTGCTTATGCAAGTTCACAATGACATGTTATGCATGTTTGACAAGTTATGCGTGTTTATGCAAGTTCCACATGCCATGTTAGGCAAGTTTAACATGTTATGCATATTTATGGTAATATGCAAGTTCACTATGCTAAGTTATGCAAGTCTAACATGTTATGCATGTTTGTTGTGATATGCAAGTTCATCATGTATGTTATGCCAAGATCCCTCTTCCTATCCTTTATGCGTTGTCACGAATATGTAAGCGATAGAATGACGTTGGGGGGGGGGGGGGTGGGTTGGGTAAACTTAAAATACATGAAAATATAAGATTGGGAATTTACCTATTAAGTTAGGTCTACCCCTTGGGAATTTACCTATTAAGTTAGGTCTACCCAAGTATTTGTTGACTTGTGATTATGTTTTGAAATAAAGTGGACATGACACTTAGGAAACATAAGTGTGGCCAACTCGAGGTTGGGTTGAGTTTGTAGCGTAATTCTACCCGGAACCTACCGGCTTAACTAGTGGCTACAAACAATAGGACCCAATGTGAGAAGTTGGTCATGTGTACCTTGGACCCAAGGTTAGACCAAGTTGTGGTGTAAAGCTACCCGGACCCGCCCGGCTTAACTAGTAACAACAACAAAGTCTAATGTGAGAGGTTAAGGCACAATTAAATTAATTAATGCCTCATGATTAGGGTTAAGTCAGGGTCCACTAATACTTAACCATTTGGGGATTCGAGGGATTGAAATGGGGTTACACTTAACCAATTTAATCCATTTGGGGGTTTGAGGGATTGAAATGGGGTTAAGTTGTGAACTGTCGGTTACACTTAACCAATTTAATCCATGATTAGTGAAGGGTTAAATCGCACTTAACCCTCTTAGGAAACCCTAGCAACGTGGTCTGTTCCAGCAGTAATCCCAGTTGGGTATCATTCACAACCCTAGAGGCTAGGCTAGGGCGGGGCACGATTACTGGACTGATGTAAGCGACCAAAGCGACGGCTGAGTGGTACAGCGGTGCGGGTCCAGGCGGGCTACGGACGTGCACGTAATCCGGTATTGGACAAACTCGAGGCACGGGTACCAGTAGGTTTAGACTGTGCATTATTGCTTCAGTGTCTGGGGTTGACACCCGAGGGCTGATACACCCGAAGGTGGACCCAGCACAGTCTGACTACATCCATATGTGGGCCGTATGGACACCAACACTTGACGTGTTAGGCTTATAGGGAGTCGATCGACTAGACCGTTTGGTTGGACCTTATATTAAGGTCACTTCATGTTATTGGGTCAAAGCTTGGGCCAAGGGATCAATACCTGTTATGTTGGTTTGCTAGTACACCGTGGTGCAAAACTTAACCTTGTTTATGCGATGACACCTCTATCTATCTTGTAGTTAATTTATCATGCCAGTATGTTGTTATCTATGATCATCTCAGTTTCCATCATGATGTTAACTTTATTAGTTTATAGACTGATCGTAGCAGGGCTTACTCAGTCTTTTTGACTGACTTGTTTTCTTTCGCCTCTTTTCTTCCGTTTCCCCCCCCCCCCAGGTTCTCAGGGAGGGAATACAGGAGCCTAGCTTGGATCTTAGCTGCTTTCTTGGATAGCTCATGTATGCTTTGGACTTGAGCTCGCTATGGTTTTTCCACTTTGGGGATAGCTACTTTTATGTTTTTCTTTTCAGTTCAGATGATGTTATTTTATGTACTAGACTTGTTTATTTGGGAAATTGACATTATGATGTAGCAGACTTGTTTTTGAAATGGTTTAAAATTCTTCCGCTGTTTTATCTATCTACTTACTCTGTTTATTTACATATATATATATATGTCATGTCCTGCCTTGTTATATCATTATGCATGTTTACCTTGTTTTAAAAACGCCCCACCAAAGTCAGAGTTGCTTGCAAGAGCCACCCTGGCGGAGGTGGGGTGTTACATTTGGTATCAGAGCATATGGTTTACGAGAAGGGATAAAAAGGTTTTTAAAACTTTTGAAAAACTATTTACAAAACCAAGTATAAAGTATTTTCCAAAGAAAAGTCTAGTTATTTTTAAAAGGCTATTCCCCAAAAGCCATTAGCACTATCCTTTGACCCCTCGTTTGAACTCTTTTCTTTTCGTTTCCAGCATGTCTGATAATCTTATCTTGCCCGAAGGAGTAACAATACCCGATTGGTTTCGTCGGTACTTGGAAGTCACGGCACCGGTCCCGGGTGTCTCTAATGTTGTCTTTCCAGTCAAGGCCGCTGTTCCTCCTCCTCCTTCCGTATCTGATGTTCCTCTTCTCCCTCAGCCTCCACAAGCGGATTTTTCGGAAACTTGTAAGAACTTTAAGATGATGGGTGGCAAGAATTTTAGTGGATCAGAGACTTTTGTAGAGGCAAGGAATTGGTTGAAAGAGACCGAAGATCTTTTAGCCACCTTTGATATAGGTGACCGCAGGAAGGTTTTATTAGCAGTATGGTTGCTAAAGGAAGAAGCTGCACGTTGGTGGGTAGTCACCACCGCTACTAGGCCAATTGAGACTTGGGATGATTTTAGAGGAAGGTTTGGACTGAGGTTCTTATCACTGAAGCAAGGGGACATGACTATTAGGGAATACATAGATAAGTTTAATCAACTGACTCGGGTCGATTTAGACTTGGTTAATACAGCTCAGAAGAAGGCCCTACACTTTGCTCTAGGATTAAACGTGCCATTACATGGTTTGGCCATGTCTCATATACCCTTGGGGGCGACTTTCGAGAATTTGGTGAATACGGCCCTACTTCAAGAAGAAGATAACAATGACAAGAAAGAGGTCAAGGCGAATGAGTCTCAAGGCAAGAGGGTAAATTCCGGGAAACGAGGTAAGAACAACAACAACCGCAAGGACAAGCCAAGAGAGAATAGGAAATGCAACTTCTGTGGTAAAGTTGGACATATATCCAGGGAATGCAGGAAGAAGAAGAGAAAGCGGGGCGAATGCTTTCATTGTGGTGAGTTTGGACATCTCAGCAAGGATTGCCCGAGGAAACAAGGGCAAGGTCTGACTCAGTGTGCGGGACTATCTGGAGGGCGAGTTCATCCCCTCAACACCGTTCTTCCAGCTCATGATAGAGGTAGTGTTTCTGTTGGAAGTCTTGTTTACATTTTCTGATTTTCCCTGTTCGTACTTTGTTTGATTCTGGCACATCGCATAGTTTTATTTCATCTGATCTAGTTGAAAGTTTGCACCTAAGTACTAGCCTAGTTGATGATCCCGTATGTGTTTCAAATCCAATTGGGGGTTCCGCCCAATTGTCTGTGGTCTGGGTGGATTTGAAAATTTCTATCTTGAGTATAGAATTCTCGTGGGATGTTTATATTCTCGGTTTCAGGGGATATGGGTTGGTTTTGGGCATGGAATGGTTGTCCTGTTTTGGAGCCATTCTTGGTTTTTGTGCATAGGGTTGTGAGGCTCATGATCCGCCTCGGTAATACCCTAGAAATTTCTAGTAACCCTATGGATCCCGTCATGTTATGTTATCTTGAAATCCCTCGACTCGTCTATCGATAGTTTGCAATCTGTGAGGATGGTCCGAGAATATCCTGATATCTTGGGTGAAGTGAAGGGGTTACCCTGGACGTGGGATAGATTTCCGCATTATCTGGTTGGTAATACCAAGCCAGTTTCGTGGCCGGTTAGGCGCATGACCTCGCGAGATGAGAATTGAGAAAGCAAGTCAAGGAGTTGCTTGAGAAGAACTTCCTGAGACGAAGTATTTTCGAGTAGGGTGCTCCAGTAGCACTCGTTACTAATGTGGACAGTTTGCTTCGCTTGTGTGTTGATTATCGTGAGAAGAATAGACAACCGTTACCAAGGATCGATGATTTGTTTGATCAGCTTGTAGGAGCATCTGTTTTCTTTTGATCTAGCTACCGGATTCCATCAGCTTAGGATGGCTGAGGATGGAATTGACAAGACTGCGTTTAGGACTCTAGATGGATTTTTAGAATGGCTAGTCATGCTATTTGGTTTGACTAATGCACCCGCATAGTACGTGGACTTGATGGGTAGGGTGTTTAGGGAGTCCTTGAACAAGTTTGTCGTGGTCGTCATAGACGATATTTTGATCTCCTCAAAAGAACGAGGAAGAGCATGCTAGACATCTCAAGGAGGTGATGGATACGCTTAGAGCCACCAGTTGAAGGTCAAGTTCTCCAAATGTCACTTTGGAGGAAAGAAGTTGGATTTCTTGGGCACATAGTTCCTAAGTAAGGCTTAGCGGTGGATTCCGCTAAAGTAGTTGCGGTTTAAGACCGGAAAACTCTGAGGAGGGCAATTGAAGTAAGAAGCTTCCTCCGTTTGGCTAGTTAGTTAGCATTCCCTGAGCTTAAACTTACTCTTCTGGATCAAGAAGGGGGTTTCACAGGAAGAAGACCCGCAGTTGGTCAAGACATGGACCAGTTGATTCGAGGCGAGCTGTTAAGTCACCTCGTTAGATATATTATAGATGACAAGGGATGACTAAGGCGCGATGAGAGATTATGTGTTCCTCGAGTGGAAGACTTGGTAAAGAAGGTTCTTGAAGATGCGCATCACTCGAGGAGGTGGCCGAGTTGGTCTCAGGATGCATGTTGTGCCACCAGGTTAAGGCCAAGTCATGGAAGCCCGGCGGGCCATTACCTCCATTGGAGGTTCCGCAAGGGAAGTGTGAAAACATCTCGATAGATTATGTGGATAGATTACCTAGGTCAAAGAAAGGGAATACGGGTAGGTGGGTCATAATAGGTAGACTCACGAAGAGCGCTCATTTCAGTCCGGTGAAGAGCGAGAGGACTGCATCATGGTTAGCAACGGTTTACCCTCAAGAAGTTGGCCAGTTTTGAAATAGCCTACAAGAAGCCATGGGTAGGCAACTGAATCTAGGTATGGCCTATCACTCATAGGCGGATGGTTCATTTCGATTAAGCATGAGTTATAGAAAATCACGTTTGTAAGGGCAATTGGCAACGTGGATTGGTATTTTCAAGAAAAGTTCTGCTGCATGGAATACTTTATAGTAAGTAGACGAGATCCAGGATTCACTAGTGAATTTTGGAGAGCTTGCATGAAATCATGAGGTTACAGTTAGGTTTGAGCCAGGTATACAGGAAAAAGAATAAGTGGAAAGGGAAGACGAGAGGCGATAATGAAATGAGTTCCAACTCGAATTTGGGAAATAGGAGTTAGGAAGCCAAGAAATCATGAAGTAAAAGACGGTCAAAGCACAGTGGAGTTAAGCTCAAGGAAACGTGACTAAGAAGAGTGAAGACTAGATGCACGCATCATATCTCTTTGTAAGAGTGCATCCTTGATCCTTGTTTTCCTGTGGAGCTTGCTTGCAAGTTATCTTTTGTATATATATCCTCTCGGTCCCATTCTCGATCTTATTTCTGTTGTAAACTCCATAAGGGGGATATGACTCATCGGTTAGTACTATATGTCAGAGTTTGAATGGATTTCTTGTAATCCAAAAAGGAGTTTATCTTCTAAGATCTCTTTTTAGCATATCTCTCTGTCCATGTTTATCTAGTTTATCGTGTTTTGTCATGAGAACCTTAGGTAGAAACCCTTTGGACGAAACATGTATTTGAAACATGTTATGCTTGATGTTTGCAAGTGGTTGCAAGTGTTTGCAAGTGGTTACTCGTGGATGCATTATACACATTAGGCACAAGATCGGCTCACACACTCTTCATGTTGCATATGCATGAGTGCTTACACTTATTCATGGTTGAAACTTGTTGTGCTACCACATGGATGTTGCATATGGATGAATGTTATGTGCACTCATATAGATACTATGAATTATGTTAGGAATTTGCATACATATGGATTCATTTCACTGACATACATATGCATTAAGGAGGTTTACTGTATCAGTAACCGCCTGATCTTTGCATTAGATAAGTACATATACACACACTTCTGCATATGTTCATACCACATTTAGAATCTTGTAAGGACAATGATTGCTCGTGGATGATGCTTTGAGTAGATGGATGATTGGATGGTAGGATACGTTCTTCCTAACTTGAAGATTTTGGGGACGAAATCCTTTAAGGAGGGGAGAATGTAACAACCCGTATTTTCAATAACCTGTTATAACATAAATCGAGGCAGAATTTAATTCAAAAATTTGAATCAAGGGAAATGGGCTATGCCATTGCGTTCGTCTCGGAAAAATACGCGAAGTAGAGTCCGAGTTTTCGAAAATCGGAGTCCGTATGACCCAGTTAAGGCCCATCGAAGTTTTCAGAAAATTCCTAAGTAAAAACAGATTTGAATTTCAAGTTGAAAAGTGGGAATTAGGGCAAACTGGCGCAGGCGGGAAAATTCCCGCCAGGACCCCCATGTCGACAGGCATGTCGACAGGGTCCCCAGGGTGTCGACAGCCCTGTCGACAGCCCTGTCGACACAGGGTGGCCGGGCAGTTTTGCCTAGCGCACCATTTTGGGTTTGGTCTGGTCTTGTGGCTTGGTTCTAGAGAATTCCGAAATCTGATGGACCTAATTCAACTAGGGTTTAATCCTATGGTCTAAATCACTAGCCTAATCTATAAATAAGATCCTAACCTACCCTAAATCATTCATTATTCATTCTAGCAACTAAACTATGTCAAAATCCATCCTCTCATGGCCTCCACTCTCTTCATACAATTCCTAAACAAATTCCTAAGAGATTTCCATGCATACAAGTGTATTTAGGCTTGTATGATCCTCCTTAACTTGCATTAAAGTCTTGTTTCTCTATTATCATCATAAAGGAGGAGTCTTGATCAAGTTTGCTTGCATTTTGGGGTTTTATTTTGTTGCATAAGGGGTTTCTTACATTTGCTATACTCATTTGAGTTCGCATAAGCGTTGTAAGCCCTCTTACCTTCATTTTAGAAACTCTAAAGTTAATATGTGATGAAAGTTGGGATTTATGCATGTTTAATAAGTTATGCATGCTTATGCGAGTTCACTATGCAATGTTATGCATGTTTAATGAGTTATGCATGCTTATGCGAGTTCACTATGTCATGTTACACATGTTTGATAAGTTATGCATGTTCACTATGCCATGATTTGCAAGTTTAACATGTTATGCATGTTTAATAAGTTATGCGTGCTTATGCAAGTTCACAATGACATGTTATGCATGTTTAACAAGTTATGCATGTTTATGCAAGTTCACTATGCCATGATTTGCAAGTTTATTGAGTTATGCATGTTTATGCAAGTTCACTATGCCATGATTTGCAAGTTTATTGAGTTATGCATGTTTCTGCAAGATCACTATGCCATGATTTGCAAGTTTATTGAGTTATGCATGTTTATGCAAGTTCACTATGCCATGATTTGCAAGTTTATTGAGTTATGCATTTTTATGCAAGTTTACTATGCCATGATTTGCAAGTTTATTGAGTTATGCATGCTTATGCAAGTTCACTATGCCATGTTATGCATGTTTAATAAGTTATGCGTGCTTATGCAAGTTCACAATGACATGTTATGCATGTTTGACAAGTTATGCGTGTTTATGCAAGTTCCACATGCCATGTTAGGCAAGTTTAACATGTTATGCATATTTATGGTAATATGCAAGTTCACTATGCTAAGTTATGCAAGTCTAACATGTTATGCATGTTTGTTGTGATATGCAAGTTCATCATGTATGTTATGCCAAGTTCCCTCTTCCTATCCTTTATGCGTTGTCACGAATATGTAAGCGATAGAATGACGTTGGGGGGGGGGGGGGGTTTGTGTAAACTTAAAACACATGAAAATATAAGATTGGGAATTTACCTATTAAGTTAGGTCTACCCCTTGGGAATTTACCTATTAAGTTAGGTCTACCCAAGTATTTGTTGACTTGTGATTATGTTTTGAAATAAAGTGGACATGACACTTAGGAAACATAAGTGTGGCCAACTCGAGGTTGGGTTGAGTTTGTAGCGTAATTCTACCCGGAACCTACCGGCTTAACTAGTGGCTACAAACAATAGGACCCAATGTGAGAAATTGGTCATGTGTACCTTGGACCCGAGGTTAGACCAAGTTGTGGTGTAAAGCTACCCGGACCCGCCCGGCTTAACTAGTAACCGCAACAAAGTCTAATGTGAGAGGTTAAGGCACAATTAAATTAATTAATGCCTCATGATTAGGGTTAAGTCAGGGTCCACTAATACTTAACCATTTGGGGATTCGAGGGATTGAAATGGGGTTACACTTAACCAATTTAATCCATTTGGGGGTTTGTGGGATTGAAATGGGGTTAAGTTGTGAACTGTCGGTTACACTTAACCAATTTAATCCATGATTAGTGAAGGATTAAATCGCACTTAACCCTCTTAGGAAACCCTAGCAACGTGGTATGTTCCAGCAGTAATCCCAGTTGGGTATCATTCACAACCCTAGAGGCTAGGCTAGGGCGGGGCACGATTACTGGACTGATGTAAGCGACCAAAGCGACGGCTGAGTGGTACAGCGGTGCGGGTCCAGGCGGGCTACGGACGTGCACGTAATCCGGTATTGGACAAACTCGAGGCACGGGTACCAGTAGGTTTAGACTGTGCATTATTGCTTCAGTGTCTGGGGTTGACACCCGAGGGCTGATACACCCGAAGGTGGACCCAGCACAGTCTGACTACATCCATATGTGGGTCGTATGGACACCAACACTTGACGTGTTAGGCTTATAGGGAGCCGATCGACTAGACCGTTTGGTTGGACCTTATATTAAGGTCACTTCATGTTATTGGGTCAAAGCTTGGGCCAAGGGATCGATACCTGTTATGTTGGTTTGCTAGTACACCGTGGTGCAAAACTTAACCTTGTTTATGCGATGACACCTCTATCTATCTTGTAGTTAATTTATCATGCCAGTATGTTGTTATCTATGATCATCTCAGTTTCCATCATGATGTTAACTTTATTAGTTTATAGACTGATCGTAGCAGGGCTTACTCAGTCTTTTTGACTGACCTGTTTTCTTTCGCCTCTTTTCTTCCGTTCCCCCCCCCCAGGTTCTCAGGGAGGGAATATAGGAGCCTAGCTTGGATCTTAGCTGCTTTCTTGGATAGCTCATGTATGCTTTAGACTTGAGCTCGCTATGGTTTTTCCACTTTGGGGATAGCTACTTTTATGTTTTTCTTTTCAGTTCAGATGATGTTATTTTATGTACTAGACTTGATTATTTGGGAAATTGACATTATGATGTAGCAGACTTGTTTTTGAAATGGTTTAAAATTCTTCCGCTGTTTTATCTATCTACTTACTCTGTTTATTTACATATATATATATGTCATGTCCTGCCTTGTTATATCATTATGCATGTTTACCTTGTTTTAAAAACGCCCCACCAAAGTCAGAGTTGCTTGCAAGAGCCACCCTGGCGGAGGTGGGGTGTTACAGACAACTTGTCTGATGGATGCATATACCCACGTACTCACGTGTGCACTGCCACGCCGATCAGTGTGCAACTGAGGAGTAGCCACGATGGACCTTCTCGACTCAATGAAATTGAAAACAAATATACAAATCCAAAATGTCAAGTACAAAGTTCAAAAGAAAAAAGTGATCATGGAAGCAAAAATAAGTGCATTTCTCAAACAAAGGCAAGTCGGAAAAATCAGTTCAATTGTTCATTGTGTATTGCAGTATGGCAGCCAAAACAATGGGAAGACAAGCCAAACAACAAGGTGCTGGAATCATGTTGAAGTGGACAAAAGTACTACAAGTATTGTGATGCTACAGTTTCAAAGCAAATGGTTCAATAAGGTCTGAAATGCATGGGTGAATCAGTAAGCAAATGTTCAGGAAACTGGTAAAGACAACATATATAAGAATGGAAACAAGTCTGCCAACATGTATTCAAAAAATGCAAGTTCTTATTCAAATTAGTGCAACTCAAACTGGTTAATATACATGCACAGGAGGATACACAAGCATCAACAAGCAATTATATGGATGGTGCTACAAATATGTTTTTAGACACAACAATGAGGTAGTAGCTCAATGAATGTTCTCATGAATAATGGCAAGTAATCGAGCTAGGTACAGCAGCTAAAAATGCAACAGTGCAAGGGACAGTGCATACATATGTGCACAAATCAAGCATTCAGGTTCAATGACAAGATCAACACAGGTGGAGGGTGTAGCAAGCATGTGAATGTAATGCAAGTGCAAGTGTACAATGGTGTAACTGGAATTGGTGCAACAGCCCATGTTTGGCATGCATACAAATGTTGACAATTGTACACATACACAAGTATAAGTGGTGCTACAAATCAGGGCAACAAATGATGTGAAGACCCGTAACTTCCCCGTAAAGGAAAGTGTCGGATAGTTCGAGAACAAACCACAACAGAACGCATACAGAAGAACATTTCACTATATATTACAACAGTGCATCAGATTACAAGAATATACAGAGTATAAATGAATATTACACAGAAATATCAGAGATTCAAATTACATTTAAATACATAGCAGCGGAAAATAATACAAAGCTCAACTAGAAGAGATATACGGATACAAAGCTTTCCGGATATCGTTCCAGCTGTAAACCAGGATCCTGTGAATATAAATCTGCAAAACCAAAACTACTAGCTGCCCGTGTCGAAAATAAGGGCACCCAGAGTTTAGGTTAAAACAATAAACTCCAGGTCAGTCATGTGACTGGTGTGAGAACTAAAACAGTTATTAATCTTTGTCTTTAAAGTTCGGTAAATCAAGGGACCACGCCGTATAACACGGAACGGGTTTCCTCCCAAGAATACCAGTGCATAACCAAACAGCGCAATGCTAAATAAAGAAAAATGAAGCTGTTATAAGACCCAGGTCCTATCACACAATGCAACGCAAGCCGGGGGATAGGGTTTTCCCTTATAACAGCCAAAGGATGCTTGATACGTTTAAAACAAATCATTTGATACTACTATAAGTGCATAGTGTATAAAACAACTTCAAATCATAAGTATCAATCGTAGACGACATGAGCGTCCCATGCCACTATGTCGCCATATATAGGTTTACAAATAAAACCGCAGAGTCGCGTATTTGGAAATTGGATTTCCATCTATGAACCGAGGCAAAAGATAGTCCTCCATCGATTCGAGACGCTCTAGCCCGCCCCTCAGGAACAGCCGCAACTGCCCCTTGGATCGTCAGGGCCGGTCCACACGGAGTGGATTATTATGCCTGAACAATACGTCTCCCCACCCTATGGGGTGTAAGTCTGGTCCGTCAGCCGACCAGAATGCATTCGGCCGAAACCGATATAACCGAGGCGCCTCGCAACCGCAACAACCACATAAGTCAAACTCGTCAGGGCGTGTAAAACCACTGACGCCACTTCTAGCTAGAAAGAAACGCAAGTCCTCCCTGATGTCCTCTCCCGTTTTTGGTTCATACCGGGTGCGAAACTCGCGAAGTAAACGTTACACAAAGCTACGCCACAAAGGCCGTGCTTTGATCATCACCACAAGACTTTGCTTTTCAACAGAAGCCTTGATCATTTGCATCTTAGCATGCCACACAGGCAAACCACTCTATGCAACCGATATCAGTCACACAGAATGAAATCCAATGTCAGACACACAGTCCATTTACAAGTCCGTTCTGGGCCTGAACGAAACCGGAGGCACCTAGTACCCCGCATATCCATCGATCTCCAAGTACGTCTGGACGATCACTAACTGTTTCCATCTTCTTGGGTGTACAGCCCAATCAAGATCATCAGTTATCACCCAAACGACGTGAAGACCTCCGGTCTTCGACCATCGTCTTCATCTTCGACTTATCGTCGCATCAGTTATTCAGAATGGGATAAACCCGGTCTTTCCGAATAACTCGCGTATATTTTAAATAAGTGTTACACAAACACAACATACGCCTCATTCCAATTCATTAGTCACTAACCGTAAATTAATCAAGAGAATAATTCCCCAAATATTAACCCCGAAGGCCGAAACCAACATCAGATCAATATCCAGAAAACCATTCTGCTTGGCTAACCGACAGTTAGTTTCTAAATTTCACGTTCAAATCTAATTAAAGATTTAACTATCGCCTGGAGCAAAACTGGTGATGCTCCATTCTCGATCTTTTCAATCTAATTAAAGATTCATTAAAACTCCACTTAGTTTTAATCATTATCTGGGTTAAAGAATCAGTGTCATTTAAAACACGATTCACGATAAACCCAAAATCACATTCCATTAATTATCGGGTTAAAGAACAAGTGTTATTTAAAACACTGTTCACGATAAACCCAAAAATCAATATCAATTCAATTCCAATTAAATATTATTTAATTGGTACACTTCATTAAATCTAAATAAAAAGATTTAATCCTTTCTCAACTGGGTTCAAGAACAGTGTTAATGAAGACACCATTCACGACAAACCCAAATCACATTCATCAATTATCGGGTTAAAGAACAAGTGTTATTTAAAACACTGTTCACGATAAACCCAAAAATCAATATCAATTCTATTCCAATTAAATGTTATTTAATTGGTACACTTCATTAAATCTGAATAAAAAGATTTAATCTTTTCTCAACTGGGTTCAAGAACAGTGTTAGTGAAGACACCATTCACGACAAACCCAAATCACATTCGATATTCAATACAAGGCTCTGAATAGAAAATATATCGGCTTATATTCAATATCGAATTCTACGACTAACAAATGTCGTATTGGAAATAGCGATATATGTATATATCTTTCAAATTTCCATATCAACATCCGTATAATCACGAATTCCAACATCGAAATATTCCGAAGACAATTTCGATTCAATTCCACTCCAATGCAATCATTGGATATTCTGGTTATTTTTAAAACCATTTCAAATTCAATTTATTTATTTAAAAATAAATAGAATTATAATTCTAGTTCAAAACTAGTTCATTTCGATAAAAATCTATTTTTATCTTTTCAAATATGGAGTTTTTCATCCCAATTCTTTCTAAATCATTTCTTATGATTTTACACAAATTATTACTATTTTTAATAATTTTATCAAGGCCCGTACAGTCGATTTCCATCAATGGCCATCGAACTGCACTTACAGCGACCTTTTTCGAATTTGATTTGGACATAATTCCAAATCCAGCCGTTAGATTTCAAATTTCTAATTTTCATTAGAAAGCTCTTTTCGATACGAACCCAACGGTTCCGGTTTTAGGAGAATCCGACGGTCGGATCTCCCGTAATGTCCGTTTGAAATAAATGGTCGAAATTCGCGAACTGCCGCGGCGCGGCGCGTTCTATTCAGGCCATTATATTATATATATAATATATATAATATATATTTCGTCGATTTCTATTTAAAACGAATTATATAAATAGTTTTAAATTCGTTTCAAATTCTATTTCAACTTCTATTTCAATTCAAAGCAAAATTGAATTCTTCTTTATAAATTCGTTTTAAAATTCATTTCTATTCAATTCGAATTTCAATTCAATTTGAATTCATTTCAATTCGCTTTCAATTTCATTTGAATTCGTTTTCAATTCAATTCATTTCGAAATCGTTTTCAATTCAATTCATTTCGAAATCGTTTTCAATTCATTTCATAATCGTTTTCAATTCAATTCATTTCGAAATCGTTTTCAATTCAATTCATTTCGAAATATTTTCAATTCAATTCATTTCGAAATCGTTTTCAATTCAATTCATTTCGAAATCGTTTTCAATTCATTTCGAAATCGTTTTCAATTCAATTCATTTCGAAATCGTTTTCAATTCAATTCATTTCGAAATCGTTTTCAATTCAATTCATTTCGAAATCGTTTTCAATTCAATTCATTTCGAAATCGTTTTCAATTCAATTCATTTCGAAATATTTTCAATTCAATTCATTTCGAAATCGTTTTCAATTCAATTCATTTCGAAATCGTTTTCAATTCATTTCGAAATCGTTTTCAATTCAATTCATTTCGAAATCGTTTTCAATTCAATTCATTTCGAAATCGTTTTCAATTCAATTCATTTCGAAATCGTTTTCAATTCAATTCATTTCGAAATATTTTCAATTCAATTCATTTCGAAATATTTGATTTCAAAATTACTTTTCAATATCCATTTCAAAATGAATAAAATCGATAAAAATATCGTTCACGTCAAAATGGCGCATCTAATCAACACGGCTTCATATATTTCCATTTTCAAATATTCTATTTCAAATATTTCTATTATTAAAATATTTCGTTCAACACATGACCAATCTCAATGAATGAGTACTGTCAACACATGAACTTTTATTTTATAATATTCTTTATTTTTCAAATTGGAATGAGGCCCAATCAATTACCATATAAAGTTAATTATATGGATTTTCATACAACACATGTATATCATAGCATTGAAAAATAATCAACCATCAACCAAAGTGCACTACACTGTATAAGCATCAAATATAGATATTCAACGCTTATAACAGCCTGTCAATCGATCGATCGACATATTAATCAATCAGGATGAGTGAACTTCAAATTTCATCCCAACACCCGTGTGGGGTTTCAAACAATCAAACGCATATTTTATTTGTGCAGTTGGGCGATGTGTAAAATTTATCGTCCCAATCAATGTCATTCAAATAGGTGTACATAAACAAACCGTCCGGTTTATAAATGAATATTTTATTTTATTCACTTCACGTTAAAAATTATATTTTTAACGATAAAACATTTTATTTCAACCTATGAATTTCTATTCAATTCATTCTTTAAATAAAATGTTATTTTTATTTTTCTAACATATTTTAGAAAATTTCGGCGGCATAACGGCACGATACTAGAAACGGGACAAGGCCTAGCCTTATCCCCGGTCTAGTGAAGGCCCACGCCATTCACACATCAATCAAATCACTTTCGTTATGCAAACTACAAAATTTGGGGTAAGAATCTAACCTAGTCTTACTCCTTCGCCTTATAACGGCGCACGTCTAATCCTAACCAATTTATCGATTCGATTTTTCACACCACAAACCACATTCAAACCAATATCTCAATCAATCACCAAACATCCAAACAAACAAGTCCATGGTATGTGGACGGGTGTCGGGTGCTTCTAATAAGCACCGTCTGCATCCTAGTATATATATATATCTAGAAAAAGAGAATTAAGAGTGAGAAGTTCTCACATTTAGCTATCCTAGCTCCACGGCCCTTCTAATGCAGGAAACCTTCGCCAACTCGCCTTTTTGTCGCTTTCGTTGTCCGCTTTCACTACATATGTAAAAATCGAATTTTTACTTCGCTATTCAATATATAATAATCATATTATTATTATTTTTTTTACTCGAAGTTCAATATATAAAAATCCTATTTTTAACTCGAAGTTCAATATATAAAAATTCTATTTTTAACTCGAAGTTCAATATATAAAAATTCTATTTTTAACTCGAAGTTCAATATATAAAAATTCTATTTTTAACTCGAAGTTCAATATATAAAAATTCTATTTTTAACTCGAAGTTCAATATATAAAAATTCTATTTTTAACTCGAAGTTCAATATATAAAAATTCTATTTTTAACTCGAAGTTCAATATATAAAAATTCTATTTTTAACTCGAAGTTCAATATATAAAAATTCTATTTTTAACTCGAAGTTCAATATATAAAAATTCTATTTTTAACTCGAAGTTCAATATATAAAAATTCTATTTTTAACTCGAAGTTCAATATATAAAAATTCTATTTTTAACTCGAAGTTCAATATATAAAAATTCTATTTTTAACTCGAAGTTCAATATATAAAAATCATATTTTTAACTCGAAGTTCAATATATAAAAATTCTATTTTTAACTCGAAGTTCAATATATAAAAATCATATTTTTAACTCGAAGTTCAATATATAAAAATCATATTTTTATGCCGAAGTTCAATATATAAAAATCATATTTTTATGCCGAAGTTCAATATATAAAAATCATATTTTTATGCCGAAGTTCAATATATAAAAATCATATTTTTATGCTTTAAAAATCAATTCTTTTTCCTTTTTAAAAATCAAATCTGTTACTTTTTTAAAAAATCAAACCTGTTACTTTTTTTTAAAATCAAATCTGTTTCTTTTTTTTTTTTTTTAAATCAAATTAAAAACAGTTTTCTAACTAAAATAAAAACAGTTTTCTAACTGTAAAAAAAATTCAGTTTTTAAATTCTAAAACAAAGAAACAGTTTTTAAAATTCTTAAAAAAAATGCAGTTTTGCTCTTTTAAAAAAAAACAGTTTTAAAAACCTTTTTCAAAATTAGAATTACAGAATTGAAAAATAAAAATAAAATAAAGTAAAGTAGAAAAGAAAAAAAAAACTTACTGCCGAAGAAACAGGGGGGGGGGGGGGGGGTCTTCACTGCGTCGGAGGGTTTCGAGGTATGGACGGCGGCTTCATCGTCGTCAGCGAGGGGGAGGGCTTCGTCGGTGATGTCTCGAAGGGGGGGGGGGCTGGCGAATTGAAGGAGGAGGAGGGCGGTGGCTTCCAGGGGGCTCGAACGGGGTGGCGCTGCTTCGGGATGAGGCGGCTTCGGGTTGTCGTTCGGTGGGAGGAGGATGAACGGAGGGCGGCTTCCAGGGTTTTGGCGGCGGCGATGGTTCGATTGCGGTTTTTCTCTTTTTTTTTTTTTTTTTTTTTATCTGATGGATGAATCAGGTTTTGGGGAAATAGGGGGGGGGCCAGAGTCAAAAGGAGGGAGTTATTATATTTTTTTTTTTTTTTTTTTATTTAATTATTTTATTTTCGAAGAAGTTGACTTTTCACACATGACCTCTAAACGAGGCCCACCGCCTGTCGTCCATAGCGTTTCACCCCCATTCCGAACACAATGGGATATGCCACGCAAGCTGATTCGGCTGTTACAATCAGTTTCCGTTAAATTTACATTTAAATCTCTATATTGAATTTTAAACGTACATTTCAAATTACCGGGGTCACATACTAACTAGAAAAATTCCAGAAAAATATTTTCTAGCTTCGTATTGACGATACGGTCCTAACAAAACTAGTTTCGTCGAATTCTGAGACCGTTGGAAAAATGGCCATTTTCCAGTCGATTGAAATCAACTGAAACTGGTCAAACGCGTTTTCCTTTGCCACGCTCACATATTGATTCGAAAAATTATGAAATTTGAAACCTAGTAATAATTCGACATCACGGACCCAACAAAAGTGGTTTCGTCGAAATCCGAGGTCATTTGCAAAATGTCCATTTTTAAGGGCCTGAATTCCATAGCGACTATTCAGAATTTTCAACTGGACATATCTTTTGATTCCTGATATGAAATCTTGATTTTTCGGATTCGTTAGAAAGATATTCACTATTAGATTCCATTATTTTTGGTTTCACTAAAATCCGGATTGTTTTGCACCCGGTACATTCAATTGAAGTTTGAAATCGAATTATCGAACTACCGCGCCATTTTCAATTCCTTTTAATTATATATAATTATTATATATTCTAACGACGACGTATATAATATATACGTTCTAATTCTATTCAAAATAAATTTCACGTCGATATTATTTAAAATAATTCATTTCAAATAATTAAAATTCGCTAATATTGCCAAAATAAAAATTTTAAACTGGCCCAGATTTTACGGGTTGTTACAATCTCCCCCACTTAAAACTTTTCGTCCCCGAAAAGGAACAAAGTCGAAAGTGGTTTGATTAATCAACTCTACGCTCGATCTGGCTTCCATTCTCCAACTCTTTAGTTTCTGAGAATTTTCAAAACTTCAAAAATTTGGCTAACTCCCGAAATTTTTGAAAAATTTCGCCATAACCTCCCCTGCAATGGGAGCATCGGGGAATTTCAAATAGCTTCCCCGGTCCTTCAGATCTTAAAAAAAGAAAAAGAAAAAGCCAAGCGGCTAGCCAATAGGCTCACAAAATCATCATCACCCAAACAAAACAGGAAATTATGTAGTAAACATGTACCTATTTGTCGGGCAAACAAATTTTATTCTCTGGCTCTAGCCTCCTTGCTATGACCTGTTCAAAAGATATACATGTATGCAAGCAAATGCAACCAAACTTCAATACAATTCAATATTTGATTCAATTAGGCTAAATGGTTCAAAATTAGCAAACAACTAAACAAACAACACAAACATCAATCAATTAGTGAATTAGAGTTTCAAATTCATAATTTTGATACATATACAAAAATCATGTTTTTGATACCAAATCACAACAATAGGCCCTATCTAATTTTGGTTCTCACACCAGTCTAATGGAAATATATAGATATCACACATTCGAAACACGAATATAAATACTAATGATGTGGCCACATCATCAGAATTATCCCCGGGTGTCTAGAATGTGACTCTATATCTATCCAATATATTAAAATTTCAAATACACGCGGATCAGACGTATACGCAAAATCTATATATATTGGATTGTCCACATCAATATAAATAGGTAATCAAATACGAATAATTGATTTAAATTTTCAAAACAAAAATTTGTTTTCACTTTCAAAAATATACTCTTCACACTCGTTCTAGGATACTACTGATCCCATCTCTAACGAGTCATTCCCGTTGGATTTTACTAATCCAATATCTGATGTATTCTTTCGTATGGTTCTAATGTGTCTTGTTCTCTAGCTTTGTAAACCAAAGCTCTGATACCAACTGTGAAGACCCGTAACTTCCCCGTAAAGGAAAGTGTCGGATAGTTCGAGAACAAACCACAACAGAACGCATACAGAAGAACATTTCACTATATATTACAACAGTGCATCAGATTACAAGAATATACAGAGTATAAATGAATATTACACAGAAATATCAGAGATTCAAATTACATTTAAATACATAGCAGCGGAAAATAATACAAAGCTCAACTAGAAGAGATATACGGATACAAAGCTTTCCGGATATCGTTCCAGCTGTAAACCAGGATCCTGTGAATATAAATCTGCAAAACCAAAACTACTAGCTGCCCGTGTCGAAAATAAGGGCACCCAGAGTTTAGGTTAAAACAATAAACTCCAGGTCAGTCATGTGACTGGTGTGAGAACTAAAACAGTTATTAATCTTTGTCTTTAAAGTTCGGTAAATCAAGGGACCACGCCGTATAACACGGAACGGGTTTCCTCCCAAGAATACCAGTGCATAACCAAACAGCGCAATGCTAAATAAAGAAAAATGAAGCTGTTATAAGACCCAGGTCCTATCACACAATGCAACGCAAGCCGGGGGATAGGGTTTTCCCTTATAACAGCCAAAGGATGCTTGATACGTTTAAAACAAATCATTTGATACTACTATAAGTGCATAGTGTATAAAACAACTTCAAATCATAAGTATCAATCGTAGACGACATGAGCGTCCCATGCCACTATGTCGCCATATATAGGTTTACAAATAAAACCGCAGAGTCGCGTATTTGGAAATTGGATTTCCATCTATGAACCGAGGCAAAAGATAGTCCTCCATCGATTCGAGACGCTCTAGCCCGCCCCTCAGGAACAGCCGCAACTGCCCCTTGGATCGTCAGGGCCGGTCCACACGGAGTGGATTATTATGCCTGAACAATACGTCTCCCCACCCTATGGGGTGTAAGTCTGGTCCGTCAGCCGACCAGAATGCATTCGGCCGAAACCGATATAACCGAGGCGCCTCGCAACCGCAACAACCACATAAGTCAAACTCGTCAGGGCGTGTAAAACCACTGACGCCACTTCTAGCTAGAAAGAAACGCAAGTCCTCCCTGATGTCCTCTCCCGTTTTTGGTTCATACCGGGTGCGAAACTCGCGAAGTAAACGTTACACAAAGCTACGCCACAAAGGCCGTGCTTTGATCATCACCACAAGACTTTGCTTTTCAACAGAAGCCTTGATCATTTGCATCTTAGCATGCCACACAGGCAAACCACTCTATGCAACCGATATCAGTCACACAGAATGAAATCCAATGTCAGACACACAGTCCATTTACAAGTCCGTTCTGGGCCTGAACGAAACCGGAGGCACCTAGTACCCCGCATATCCATCGATCTCCAAGTACGTCTGGACGATCACTAACTGTTTCCATCTTCTTGGGTGTACAGCCCAATCAAGATCATCAGTTATCACCCAAACGACGTGAAGACCTCCGGTCTTCGACCATCGTCTTCATCTTCGACTTATCGTCGCATCAGTTATTCAGAATGGGATAAACCCGGTCTTTCCGAATAACTCGCGTATATTTTAAATAAGTGTTACACAAACACAACATACGCCTCATTCCAATTCATTAGTCACTAACCGTAAATTAATCAAGAGAATAATTCCCCAAATATTAACCCCGAAGGCCGAAACCAACATCAGATCAATATCCAGAAAACCATTCTGCTTGGCTAACCGACAGTTAGTTTCTAAATTTCACGTTCAAATCTAATTAAAGATTTAACTATCGCCTGGAGCAAAACTGGTGATGCTCCATTCTCGATCTTTTCAATCTAATTAAAGATTCATTAAAACTCCACTTAGTTTTAATCATTATCTGGGTTAAAGAATCAGTGTCATTTAAAACACGATTCACGATAAACCCAAAATCACATTCCATTAATTATCGGGTTAAAGAACAAGTGTTATTTAAAACACTGTTCACGATAAACCCAAAAATCAATATCAATTCAATTCCAATTAAATATTATTTAATTGGTACACTTCATTAAATCTAAATAAAAAGATTTAATCCTTTCTCAACTGGGTTCAAGAACAGTGTTAATGAAGACACCATTCACGACAAACCCAAATCACATTCATCAATTATCGGGTTAAAGAACAAGTGTTATTTAAAACACTGTTCACGATAAACCCAAAAATCAATATCAATTCTATTCCAATTAAATGTTATTTAATTGGTACACTTCATTAAATCTGAATAAAAAGATTTAATCTTTTCTCAACTGGGTTCAAGAACAGTGTTAGTGAAGACACCATTCACGACAAACCCAAATCACATTCGATATTCAATACAAGGCTCTGAATAGAAAATATATCGGCTTATATTCAATATCGAATTCTACGACTAACAAATGTCGTATTGGAAATAGCGATATATGTATATATCTTTCAAATTTCCATATCAACATCCGTATAATCACGAATTCCAACATCGAAATATTCCGAAGACAATTTCGATTCAATTCCACTCCAATGCAATCATTGGATATTCTGGTTATTTTTAAAACCATTTCAAATTCAATTTATTTATTTAAAAATAAATAGAATTATAATTCTAGTTCAAAACTAGTTCATTTCGATAAAAATCTATTTTTATCTTTTCAAATATGGAGTTTTTCATCCCAATTCTTTCTAAATCATTTCTTATGATTTTACACAAATTATTACTATTTTTAATAATTTTATCAAGGCCCGTACAGTCGATTTCCATCAATGGCCATCGAACTGCACTTACAGCGACCTTTTTCGAATTTGATTTGGACATAATTCCAAATCCAGCCGTTAGATTTCAAATTTCTAATTTTCATTAGAAAGCTCTTTTCGATACGAACCCAACGGTTCCGGTTTTAGGAGAATCCGACGGTCGGATCTCCCGTAATGTCCGTTTGAAATAAATGGTCGAAATTCGCGAACTGCCGCGGCGCGGCGCGTTCTATTCAGGCCATTATATTATATATATAATATATATAATATATATTTCGTCGATTTCTATTTAAAACGAATTATATAAATAGTTTTAAATTCGTTTCAAATTCTATTTCAACTTCTATTTCAATTCAAAGCAAAATTGAATTCTTCTTTATAAATTCGTTTTAAAATTCATTTCTATTCAATTCGAATTTCAATTCAATTTGAATTCATTTCAATTCGCTTTCAATTTCATTTGAATTCGTTTTCAATTCAATTCATTTCGAAATCGTTTTCAATTCAATTCATTTCGAAATCGTTTTCAATTCATTTCATAATCGTTTTCAATTCAATTCATTTCGAAATCGTTTTCAATTCAATTCATTTCGAAATATTTTCAATTCAATTCATTTCGAAATCGTTTTCAATTCAATTCATTTCGAAATCGTTTTCAATTCATTTCGAAATCGTTTTCAATTCAATTCATTTCGAAATCGTTTTCAATTCAATTCATTTCGAAATCGTTTTCAATTCAATTCATTTCGAAATCGTTTTCAATTCAATTCATTTCGAAATCGTTTTCAATTCAATTCATTTCGAAATATTTTCAATTCAATTCATTTCGAAATCGTTTTCAATTCAATTCATTTCGAAATCGTTTTCAATTCATTTCGAAATCGTTTTCAATTCAATTCATTTCGAAATCGTTTTCAATTCAATTCATTTCGAAATCGTTTTCAATTCAATTCATTTCGAAATCGTTTTCAATTCAATTCATTTCGAAATATTTTCAATTCAATTCATTTCGAAATATTTGATTTCAAAATTACTTTTCAATATCCATTTCAAAATGAATAAAATCGATAAAAATATCGTTCACGTCAAAATGGCGCATCTAATCAACACGGCTTCATATATTTCCATTTTCAAATATTCTATTTCAAATATTTCTATTATTAAAATATTTCGTTCAACACATGACCAATCTCAATGAATGAGTACTGTCAACACATGAACTTTTATTTTATAATATTCTTTATTTTTCAAATTGGAATGAGGCCCAATCAATTACCATATAAAGTTAATTATATGGATTTTCATACAACACATGTATATCATAGCATTGAAAAATAATCAACCATCAACCAAAGTGCACTACACTGTATAAGCATCAAATATAGATATTCAACGCTTATAACAGCCTGTCAATCGATCGATCGACATATTAATCAATCAGGATGAGTGAACTTCAAATTTCATCCCAACACCCGTGTGGGGTTTCAAACAATCAAACGCATATTTTATTTGTGCAGTTGGGCGATGTGTAAAATTTATCGTCCCAATCAATGTCATTCAAATAGGTGTACATAAACAAACCGTCCGGTTTATAAATGAATATTTTATTTTATTCACTTCACGTTAAAAATTATATTTTTAACGATAAAACATTTTATTTCAACCTATGAATTTCTATTCAATTCATTCTTTAAATAAAATGTTATTTTTATTTTTCTAACATATTTTAGAAAATTTCGGCGGCATAACGGCACGATACTAGAAACGGGACAAGGCCTAGCCTTATCCCCGGTCTAGTGAAGGCCCACGCCATTCACACATCAATCAAATCACTTTCGTTATGCAAACTACAAAATTTGGGGTAAGAATCTAACCTAGTCTTACTCCTTCGCCTTATAACGGCGCACGTCTAATCCTAACCAATTTATCGATTCGATTTTTCACACCACAAACCACATTCAAACCAATATCTCAATCAATCACCAAACATCCAAACAAACAAGTCCATGGTATGTGGACGGGTGTCGGGTGCTTCTAATAAGCACCGTCTGCATCCTAGTATATATATATATCTAGAAAAAGAGAATTAAGAGTGAGAAGTTCTCACATTTAGCTATCCTAGCTCCACGGCCCTTCTAATGCAGGAAACCTTCGCCAACTCGCCTTTTTGTCGCTTTCGTTGTCCGCTTTCACTACATATGTAAAAATCGAATTTTTACTTCGCTATTCAATATATAATAATCATATTATTATTATTTTTTTTACTCGAAGTTCAATATATAAAAATCCTATTTTTAACTCGAAGTTCAATATATAAAAATTCTATTTTTAACTCGAAGTTCAATATATAAAAATTCTATTTTTAACTCGAAGTTCAATATATAAAAATTCTATTTTTAACTCGAAGTTCAATATATAAAAATTCTATTTTTAACTCGAAGTTCAATATATAAAAATTCTATTTTTAACTCGAAGTTCAATATATAAAAATTCTATTTTTAACTCGAAGTTCAATATATAAAAATTCTATTTTTAACTCGAAGTTCAATATATAAAAATTCTATTTTTAACTCGAAGTTCAATATATAAAAATTCTATTTTTAACTCGAAGTTCAATATATAAAAATTCTATTTTTAACTCGAAGTTCAATATATAAAAATTCTATTTTTAACTCGAAGTTCAATATATAAAAATTCTATTTTTAACTCGAAGTTCAATATATAAAAATCATATTTTTAACTCGAAGTTCAATATATAAAAATTCTATTTTTAACTCGAAGTTCAATATATAAAAATCATATTTTTAACTCGAAGTTCAATATATAAAAATCATATTTTTATGCCGAAGTTCAATATATAAAAATCATATTTTTATGCCGAAGTTCAATATATAAAAATCATATTTTTATGCCGAAGTTCAATATATAAAAATCATATTTTTATGCTTTAAAAATCAATTCTTTTTCCTTTTTAAAAATCAAATCTGTTACTTTTTTAAAAAATCAAACCTGTTACTTTTTTTTAAAATCAAATCTGTTTCTTTTTTTTTTTTTTTAAATCAAATTAAAAACAGTTTTCTAACTAAAATAAAAACAGTTTTCTAACTGTAAAAAAAATTCAGTTTTTAAATTCTAAAACAAAGAAACAGTTTTTAAAATTCTTAAAAAAAATGCAGTTTTGCTCTTTTAAAAAAAAACAGTTTTAAAAACCTTTTTCAAAATTAGAATTACAGAATTGAAAAATAAAAATAAAATAAAGTAAAGTAGAAAAGAAAAAAAAAACTTACTGCCGAAGAAACAGGGGGGGGGGGGGGGGGTCTTCACTGCGTCGGAGGGTTTCGAGGTATGGACGGCGGCTTCATCGTCGTCAGCGAGGGGGAGGGCTTCGTCGGTGATGTCTCGAAGGGGGGGGGGGGCTGGCGAATTGAAGGAGGAGGAGGGCGGTGGCTTCCAGGGGGCTCGAACGGGGTGGCGCTGCTTCGGGATGAGGCGGCTTCGGGTTGTCGTTCGGTGGGAGGAGGATGAACGGAGGGCGGCTTCCAGGGTTTTGGCGGCGGCGATGGTTCGATTGCGGTTTTTCTCTTTTTTTTTTTTTTTTTTTTTATCTGATGGATGAATCAGGTTTTGGGGAAATAGGGGGGGGCCAGAGTCAAAAGGAGGGAGTTATTATATTTTTTTTTTTTTTTTTTTATTTAATTATTTTATTTTCGAAGAAGTTGACTTTTCACACATGACCTCTAAACGAGGCCCACCGCCTGTCGTCCATAGCGTTTCACCCCCATTCCGAACACAATGGGATATGCCACGCAAGCTGATTCGGCTGTTACAATCAGTTTCCGTTAAATTTACATTTAAATCTCTATATTGAATTTTAAACGTACATTTCAAATTACCGGGGTCACATACTAACTAGAAAAATTCCAGAAAAATATTTTCTAGCTTCGTATTGACGATACGGTCCTAACAAAACTAGTTTCGTCGAATTCTGAGACCGTTGGAAAAATGGCCATTTTCCAGTCGATTGAAATCAACTGAAACTGGTCAAACGCGTTTTCCTTTGCCACGCTCACATATTGATTCGAAAAATTATGAAATTTGAAACCTAGTAATAATTCGACATCACGGACCCAACAAAAGTGGTTTCGTCGAAATCCGAGGTCATTTGCAAAATGTCCATTTTTAAGGGCCTGAATTCCATAGCGACTATTCAGAATTTTCAACTGGACATATCTTTTGATTCCTGATATGAAATCTTGATTTTTCGGATTCGTTAGAAAGATATTCACTATTAGATTCCATTATTTTTGGTTTCACTAAAATCCGGATTGTTTTGCACCCGGTACATTCAATTGAAGTTTGAAATCGAATTATCGAACTACCGCGCCATTTTCAATTCCTTTTAATTATATATAATTATTATATATTCTAACGACGACGTATATAATATATACGTTCTAATTCTATTCAAAATAAATTTCACGTCGATATTATTTAAAATAATTCATTTCAAATAATTAAAATTCGCTAATATTGCCAAAATAAAAATTTTAAACTGGCCCAGATTTTACGGGTTGTTACAAATGAATTTCCAGAAATCGGTTTCAAGACAAAAGTTTTATTTCCAGTTTTGGGAAAGACATAAATGATTTTCAGAATTGTTTTTGTTCAATCAGAGAATCAATTCACTTCTTTCCTATTTTACAAAGGATCAAACTTATTGTTGGAAAACTTTTTTCTAAGAAATTTTTCATATCCAGATATCCAGCATGTTTTTAATACCATGGAAATCGATTCAAATCAGACAAGCATTTCAAGAAACAATTTATATCATTTCCAGATTTTTTTTTAAAAGCAGTATGGATATTAAATCGAACAGAGCAACAATTGATTTTTCAATAAAAATCACCATTTGGATTTCAGGAAAATATTAAATTGGTTCCAAGAAAATCAACATTCATATATGGACAAAGGGAAAATTGAAAATTGGTTTCCAGAAATTAACAAAACAGTTTTGGCAAGTACCTAGGGCAAATGAATTCGAGCATAGCAACAATGTAATTCCAGAAATTCAGTCCGACATGTTGGACAAGATTTTGTTTTCTATTTCCAGAAATGATTAATTCAAAAAGGAAAAAATCTGCTTTTTTAAAAGGCCACAATCAAGTCCAGAATGTTATCAAATTCATCGAGATATTCAAGGCAACATACTTCAACAACCACGCAAGTCATTCAATCGAAGAAACAAAAGAGGAAATCACGCAAGGAATTTCCAAAGGCAGCAAATCAATTCAACAGTGGTTCACAAATTCAAAAAGGAAGCAAAAGGGGAAACACGCAAATCAGGGCAAGCCAATTTGAATGAAATCAGAGTAATAGGGTTTCTATTTTACCCTATAAACAGCACCACAACACTGGCAAGTGCGAATCGAAATCATACATCAAAAATTCAGAGCAATCGATTTAAATCAGAGAACTTACAAAGGGTTTCGATTGATATCTCAAGCCAAAGCAACCGAAAAACAGAACCATCATTGCATTCGATTTTACAGAGGAATTCCAAAGACAAAATCATCAATTGCAATTTGATTTGGAAGATCTCAGAAACCCTAGGAAGCGGCCGCCATTTTTAATTTCCAGAGCAAAAGAGAAAAGGATCGGGACACAAATGAAAAGGGTGCAACGCAAACTTAGTGGTTCGGCCAAGTGAGCCCAATATAGTTTTAAAAAGGGGATGACCCCTTATGTTTAAACACCTAGGGTTTTCTTTGTTTAATTTTGTTTTGTTTTTTATTTTCTTCTATAAACAATTCTGAATAGTTTTTCTAGAAATCTGTAAAATTCTAGAGTTCCAGTCAGGGTGTTCACTGGCAGTCCACTAGAGTCTGTAAATTCTAGGGTTACGAGTTACAGGGTTTGTAATTCGGGAAATCTGATTGAGGGGATATCAGTTAGTCTAGGGTTTTGATCGTAGGGTTAGGACAGGAGCAGGCGCTGCGAGTGTACATGGTCTTGTATGCGGGATCTGTTTATAACACCTAGTAGAAACCTTAGGAATGCAGCAGTAGGCAAGGTTTTGCCGAAGCTGGGTATATCTGTGTGTGATTTACTTTCTGCACTTTTATTTTTGCTGCATTCTGTGATTTGTTTATTATTTTAATATCCTGTCAGTTTTTTAATTCAGTTTAAAAAACCGTGATAAACCCTATTCACCCCCCTCTAGGGTTAATCTAGATCCAACATTTGGTATCAGAGCTGGTATAAGGTTACAACATGATAGGGAGTTCTCGCTCTATGATCTAGTGGCGAAGTAGTGACTCTTATCCCTACATGTCCGTGGGTGGTTGTCCATGTCGAGAGGCAGGACGTGAAATCAGTCTTTGAGGTACCTTTGTTTGCCACCGGGGTGTCATTAAAATCCTCGAGAAAGCGAGAACAGTTGGTTTCAGAGCAGGTATTTCTTTAACTCTAGAGTAATGGTGATTCCTAGTTGTCAGTCGATAGAGAGTCAGTCCAGTTCATCTCCAAATATTTTCAATGGAACAGGTTTTTTAAACTGGAAATCCAAAATGGAATTTTATTTAAAATCTGTTAATATTAAATATTGGGATGTTGTTATCAATGGATTTGATAGTGTAGATATTACTTTCAATACCCGTGCTATGAAAATTATATTTGATTATCTTAGTACTGAACAGTTTAATCTTATCTGCCATTGTTTATCTGCACAGGAAATCTGGGATACTCTCAATACGAAGTATGGAAGATCTGACAACGGTAGCTCAAAACCCGAGAAAGTCAACTCAGATTCAGAGTTCTGTTTAACAGGATTTACAAATGAAACTTCAGATGGATCAGATGATGGAGAATCAACAAATGCTGAAACAGAAAATTTCTCATGAAGATCTGGTTTACATGTGTCTTGATTTAACAAAATCTGTTGATAAACTCCAATCTAAAAATAAATCTCTGAAATTTAGGAATTCTGAGTTGATCAGCAAAATTGATGATTTGAAATCACAACTTGAATATGTTAAAAATTCTTCAAATTCTATTTGCAAAAATTGTTTGAAACTGAAAACCAATCTTGTTCATCTCAATAAAAGTATTCAAAAGTTTGAAGATGAAATTCTGATCTTAAATAAGAACAAGACTGAGTTGTCAAATTTGAATAACCTTCTGCAAAAGGAATTTGAAAATTTTAAAACAAATATAAATTCCAAATTTGAAATTGCTGAAAAGGAGAACTTGTTAAAATCAAATTTGATTTTAGAAGAACTTGAAAATGAGATTGAAAAATCCAAGAACTTTGAGTCTGAAAAACAAAAAAGATTTGAACTTAAAATTTCCGAATCCCAAGCCAAAATTGAATTGCTTGAAAATGAGAATTTATTTTTGAAACAGTCCAATGCTGAACAGAAGATCGCTATAAATAATTGGTCAAATTTATTAAAAGAAAATAGTGATCTAAAGTTCAAAATTCAACGATTAGAATCAACTTTGGATAAATTTTCTAATGGGGAAAAATCGTTGAATATGTTGTTACAAAATCAAGTTTCTATTGGAAATAAATCTGGTCTTGGCTTCGAGAAAAATGATGTTCTTGGAAAAACAAATGAGTTTGAAAAACGGAATTCAATTGTTTTTAAAAATCCTTCAAATCACTATGGAAATGTTTGTTTTGAAAATTTGAACTCTAACATTCTCAAAGGATTCTTAAATCAAAAACGTGATGTGAATTTGACTGATAACAAATCATTTAAACAATCTTGGATCCCAAATAAAAATAAAACAGCTTCGACTAAATTCAAACAGGTTTGGGTCCCGAAAGGTACAAAGCTAGATTTGAATGGTTTGTTATATAAACAAGTTTGGGTACCAACACAAATGAATACAACTGTGAGTAGTTTTACTAATTTTGTCAGACCACTTGATTCTTTTAACAGTTAGGTACTGAAGGAGGCTGAGGAACTGCAAAGCAAAAGAAATTTGAATTCAAGCTGCTCAATACTTCTGTAATCATTCACAGTTCCTTAAGCCAAGACTGTTGAGTTAGAGATTCTGATTTACACTGGATTCTGGTATGATCTCTAAACTCGCCTCTGTAAATATTTTCTATTTTTGATCTTTGTTTATTTATTCTTCTTCTCCCTTTTATCTCTTTCTTCTATCTATTCTAATTTGATTTATCACTTCCACATTTTTTTTTGCTTCTTGAATTACAGTATTCATGATATTCTGGAAATTTGTTTTGCGTGTATAGAACTCTGATATTTTTTCATTTCCTGATACTGTTTTTTTATCTGCAATTGTTTTGAAGTTCATTTTCTGTTTTCTGAATTCCTAACGGTGTTGACGTATTCTTGTCATATCTTGAACACTGTTAATATAAATTCTAAATTTTTTTTAAGATCTGAAAAACACTTGAAATCTCACACATCTCTGTTGTTTTGAGGTTCTTCTAATTCATTTTAGAAAGGCTTGAAAATTTATACTCATTACAGCACATTATTATTTCACAGTTGTGATAATTTCATTGGTTTTTAGATTGGCTTGGATATATATATTTTGATCTGTCTTGAATCAGTGATATTTCTTGAAATTTCATCATTATTCATGATTATTATGATTGAAATTAGTTTTTGTTTGAAATCATTTGAGATTCTAGATATTTTGAATATCACACACCACTTAAAAATTGAAATTACCAATCTTGTGTGAATAATTCTTTATATCTCAAACTTGACATTGTTTCAAGTGATTTCAAATAAATATTGTTTGGATCATGAATTATCTTTCAAACTTGATGTAAATATGCTGAAAAATTCTTTGGGCTTGTCAGAAATAATTTGGAAAAATTCTTTGAAAAAAAAACGGTCTTGAAACTCTTTGTTATTCCATGGCTAATTGATTTAAATATTTGTTTGTTTAAACTCATTTGAAATTATTGATTTACTGAATCACACACATATCTTGAATGTGAAATTAATAATCTGGTGTGATTGATTCATTGAATTCTGATATCTTCATATTCATCAAATGATTTTAAATAAACGGTATTTTTTTTAATCTCGGGTCATGAATCATTATCTTGACAAGTCTGATTTGAAACTGTTCCTATTGTGCTGCTCTGATACTGTTTTTCTAATAACTATCTTTTTAATCTGTCTACTACTTGTCAAATCTGTTATTTTGTCTGCTTGGGTCTTGTGATCGATTTTCAATTTGTCCGTGAAATCCTGGTTTATCTCCAGTGTGATTATAATCCTCATTAAAAGAGACACCAAGTGATATCAGAAGCGCCTTATATTTGTCTCACCCATCTGTACTTAGATTCAAATCTTCACCATGTATAAATCCACACACTCCTTTTGTCTTGCACACATTTTTCCTCTTGTCGTGTATAGATCAGCATATTCCTCTTGTAATTGATTTTCAAAATTTAAAATTATTTATTGATTATTCATTCAAAAATTGAAATCAATATCCAAATTGAACTGTATTCATAATTCATCAAAATTATTATCAGATTTTGAAATTGTGATGAATTGTGACTGCAGTATATTTCACAACAAGAGGAGATTTTATTTGGATTTTCATGATGGTTGAATATTTATTATAATATCTTTGAACTGGCAATTATTTCACGACCATCTCCTTTATCTATCACCCATCTGCCATCCATCTTGATTTTATATTAATGTGGAGAGTTTATTTTTAAAAAAAATCATCTTGTTTTTAAAACAGTGAAAATTATTTGTGATAGAAATGGGACTATATTAGTATTCAGAATTAGTGATAATTGAAAATTATCAATAATCCCAGTACAGTCGAGCTTATCTCATAATATAATTAATTTAGTAATTTATTTCACTGTCCATTTCTGTACCTACCACATTTCTATCATCCATATTGGTTTCATATACCGAGGAGTTTTTTTTCCTTTATAAAGTTGAAAATGATAAAAATATAATTAATATATAAGAGTGTCTCTAACCTCATTTAAAAATCCAAGCTCTGGTCATGCATGGTTAAGAGACAACTTATAATTTAAGCTGCGACTGACCCCATTTAAAAATCCAAGCTCTGGTTATGCGTGGTCAGTGTGCTCTTAAATAAAATAAAAAGAAAAAGGAAATAATGTGCTATAAATTGAAATTAATCTGAAATTCTCCTCAGTGTATAAAAACCAGCCTATCAATCCATCTTTCTAATCTGTGAAATGTGTTGAAATATTATGACGTATTATGATTTGTTGATTGATAGATATTGGGATTTGAGATTATTCGATCTTATCACTTAAATTGAATTATTAATTATAGTCCAAATCCATCACTGTTTTTGTGCTTTATTTTTATAAAAATCCTTTGAAAATAATCGGAAATGAATTGTTTTTAAAACTCTCTACATTTTATATAAAATTCATCATATATCAGTCATTCTCTACAATGTGAAATATGCCACCTCTTCTTAGAATATTATGATTTTTGTTTGACTGATTGAAATTTATGATGGTCGTTCTTCCTCTTAAACTGAAATTATATTTTTAGTCAATTTTCATCTGTATTTTAAAATCTGTATCCTTTTGATGATAACAAAAGGGGGAGAATGCGTTCAGATTTTGATTTATGAGTGAACATTTTATAAATATTTTTGATTTTGAAAATTCCTTATTATTCATTTCATTTCACTCATGCACAGTTATAGGGGGAGTCTCTATTGTAGGGAGAGCTTTCAAATAGGGGGAGTTATGTTTTTTTTTGTCAAACACACTTATTATATTCAAAATCTTAAGTATTTGTTTGTCATCATCAAAAGGGGGAGATTGTTGTATATAACGGTGTTATATACACAATTATATGATTTTTGTTTGATGATAACAACCAAATATATATTGTTATAAATGTGTTTGTTATTGTACTGTTCTATATTTACATCACAGACAAGAATATAATATTTATATTTAAATAGAATACGACTGTACAGGCAATCATATATTTATACAGTATTTTATTTAAATTGAACACTCTATTTCAATATCAACAGTACAGAAATTCCAACTCCACTATTTAAACACTTCGCAGAATATTTGTACTTGTAAATAACAGAATAAAATAGATGAGATTGTTTGACAAAAATAAAATATTATTTTATTTCAAACAAACTTGTTTATTACAAATATCAGTACAATATCCATTTTCATACATGACTTCTCATTAAAACACTCAACACTCGTTACCTTTTCATATGTACATTCATTGACTCATATACAGACACTTCACTACACATTGGCACTGTTTCAGTCCAATCTTCACAGCCTCCTTGTTAGTCCATGTACAATCAGTCCAGTCACCAGTCTTCATACCTGTCATTCACAGAAACACACACAGTATCCAGAACAGAAATATTTTTCTAAATTCTAAGCAGATATATTTTATTTTGAAAATTTATTTGCCTCAGAATTTCAGTGTGTTTCTCATCATTTTTCTGACTCGATCTGATTTTTTTTTCAACTGTTTCTAGATAACCAGTTTATATATAATACAGGGACAGGGACAACTTGTCTGATGGATGCATATACCCACGTACTCACGTGTGCACTGCCACGCCGATCAGTGTGCAACTGAGGAGTAGCCACGATGGACCTTCTCGACTCAATGAAATTGAAAACAAATATACAAATCCAAAATGTCAAGTACAAAGTTCAAAAGAAAAAAGTGATCATGGAAGCAAAAATAAGTGCATTTCTCAAACAAAGGCAAGTCGGAAAAATCAGTTCAGTTGTTCATGTGTGTATTGCAGTATGGCAGCCAAAACAATGGGAAGACAAGCCAAACAACAAGGTGCTGTAATCATGTTGAAGTGGACAAAAGTACTACAAGTATTGTGATGCTACAGTTTCAAAGCAAATGGTTCAATAAGGTCTGAAATGCATGGGTGAATCAGTAAGCAAATGTTCAGGAAACTGGTAAAGACAACATATATAAGAATGGAAACAAGTCTGCCAACATGTATTCAAAAAATGCAAGTTCATATTCAAATTAGTGCAACTCAAACTGGTTAATATACATGCACAGGAGGATACACAAGCATCAACAAGCAATTATATGGATGGTGCTACAAATATGTTTTTAGACACAACAATGAGGTAGTAGCTCAATGAATGTTCTCATGAATAATGGCAAGTAATCGAGCTAGGTACAGCAGCTAAAAATGCAACAGTGCAAGGGACAGTGCATACATATGTGCACAAATCAAGCATTCAGGTTCAATGACAAGATCAACACAGGTGGAGGGTGTAGCAAGCATGTGAATGTAATGCAAGTGCAAGTGTACAATGGTGCAACTGGAATTGGTGCAACAGCCCATGTTTGGCATGCATACAAATGTTGACAATTGTACACATACACAAGTATAAGTGGTGCTACAAATCAGGGCAACAAATGAATTTCCAGAAATCGGTTTCAAGACAAAAGTTTTATTTCCAGTTTTGGGAAAGACATAAATGATTTTTAGAATTGTTTTTGTTCAATCAGAGAATCAATTCACTTCTTTCCTATTTTACAAAGGATCAAACTTATTGTTGGAAAACTTTTTTCTAAGAAATTTTTCATATCCAGATATCCAGCATGTTTTTAATACTATGGAAATCGATTCAAATCAGACAAGCATTTCAAGAAACAATTTATATCATTTCCAGTTTTTTTTTTAAAAGCAGTATGGATATTAAATCGAACAGAGCAACAATTGATTTTTCAATAAAAATCACCTTTTGGATTTCAGGAAAATATTAAATTGGTTCCAAGAAATCAACATTCATATATGGACAAAGGGAAAATTGAAAATTGGTTTCCAGAAATTAACAAAACAGTTTTGGCAAGTACCAATGGCAAATGAATTCGAGCATAGCAACAATGTAATTCCAGAAATTCAGTCCGACATGTTGGACAAGATTTTGTTTTCTATTTCCAGAAATGATTAATTCAAAAAGGGAAAAATCTGCTTTTTTAAAAGGCCACAATCAAGTCCAGAATGTTATCAAATTCATCGAGATATTCAAGGCAACATACTTCAACAATCACGCAAGTCATTCAATCGAAGAAACAAAAGAGGAAATCACGCAAGGAATTTCCAAAGGCAGCAAATCAATTCAACAGTGGTTCACAAATTCAAAAAGGAAGCAAAAGGGGAAACACGCAAATCAGGGCAAGCCAATTTGAATGAAATCAGAGTAATAGGGTTTCTATTTTACCCTATAAACAGCACCACTTCATCACTGGCAAGTGCGAATCGAAATCATACATCAAAAATTCAGAGCAATCGATTTAAATCAGAGAACTTACAAAGGGTTTCGATTGATATCTCAAGCCAAAGCAACCGAAGAACAGAACCATCATTGCATTCGATTCTACAGAGGAATTCCAGAGACAAAATCATCAATTGCAATTTGATTTGGAAGATCTCAGAAACCCTAGGAAGCGGCCGCCATTTTTAATTTCCAGAGCAAAAGAAAAAAGGATCGGGACACAAATGAAAAGGGTGCAACGCAAACTTAGTGGGCCGGCCAAGTGAACCCAACATAGTTTTAAAAAGGGGATGACCCCTTATATTTAAACACCTAGGGTTTTCTTTGTTTAATTTTGTTTTGTTTTTGATTTTCTTCTGTAAACAATTCTGAATAGTTTTTCTAGAAGTCTGTAAAATTCTATAGTTCCAGTCAGGGTGTTGACTGGTAGTCCACTAGAGTCTGTAAATTCTAGGGTTACGAGTTACAGGGTTTGTAATTCGGGAAATCTGATTGAGGGGATATCAGTCAGTCTAGAGTTTTGATCGTAGGGTTAGGACAGGAGCAGGCGCTGCGAGTGTACATGGTCTTGTATGCGGGATCTGTTTATAACACCTAGTAGAAACCTTAGGAATGCAGTAGTAGGCATGGTTTTGCCGAAGCTGGGTATATCTGTGTGTGATTTATTTTCTGCACTTTTATTTCTGCTGCATTCTGTGATCTGTTTATTATTTTAATATCCTGTCAGTTTTTCAATTCAGTTTAAAAAACTGTGATAAACCTTATTCACCCCCCCCCCCTCTAGGGTTAATCTAGATCCAACATTACGTATTCTCCATGAGCTACCACAGGGATTCACACATCAATCTTTTACCACATTGGAGACCGTTCAGTTATTAATTTTAATTATTTTAAAATTTGTAGTTACTGAACTGTTAAAAAGTATCCCCTGTAGGTTTTACGTTATAGTTTAGTGCATGTAGGTCATATGTTTTAATCGTATGAACTTGTGGTTTTATAGTAAATTAACTAGTATAATTTTAATAGACTGGGTACGTCTACCTTCGCGGGAGTTGGGCGAAGTTTGTTTCACTTGCCCTTGACTTATTACCTCCCTAGTCGATTTAGAGCAGCTGCATATGTTTGATTGGGGCTCTGCCATATTGGGATATCTATACACCGCTCTTGACTCCTATGCTTTTGGAGAGGTTCAGCAGATGTTTGGTTTTTGGTACATGTTGTCGTGTTAGTACTACGAGTACACGGCCATCATGCACCCACGCATACTGCCCACCGCCAGTCATGCTGCTGAGACTTTTTTCCCACGCATGCGTAGATGGAAGAGTATTCATGTAGTTCGTCATGCTCCTGCTGGTGTGAGACATGACTTGATGGAGGCTCGTACCCAGTTAGATATGAGGGAGAGGGGGAACATGCTACGAGCACCTTGGGCTTCTTATTGGTTGTTACTTGTAGCGGATGGCCCAGTACCTGATGCCCATCCATTAGCCATTGCATGTCGCATATCTACTCGACGTGTCCTCTTCCTCCCACCGGCCCACCTTCCTGCTTGGTACTTGGGAGACCGATGTTATTACCAGGGTATCGGTCAGTTGCCCGTACCCGTAGATCCACCTCTGCCACTTAAGATGTTTGGCCCGCAGCGTGTTATAGGGAGACAGTATGTTTCTGGTTTCAGACAGGCAGGATGGGTTGATACGATCGATTTTCACATACCCGACGCAGAGTTTGATCCTTATTGGGTTCGGGTAGCTCCTAGACGGTACTTGCTGCCGGATTATATGCAGGGTGTGAACTCCGATCACATTGGTCCACGATTGGTTAGTGGTAGAGTTCACCCTTCGCCGTTCACATTTGACCCGACCCCTTCACAGATCGCCGACCCTCCTACGGATTTCGCTCTAGCCGATACATTTCAGACATTTGATCTTAGCGGAGCACAGATACTCCTGCCTATTGTTCACCCACCTGCACACATGGTGCACGGTGTCCCTACTGCTGGATTATATCCGTCACATGAGGTAAAGCTTGTACTTGTGAATTTACGTTGTATGTTATACGCTGTAAATACTGATTTTATATGCTCTATTTATGCAGTATGCACCACGATTAGACCAGCATAGGATACATATTGCGGCTATTCAGGAGATGGCGCTGCTACATTCTCAGTCCATGTATCAGGAGCACCAGGCGATTGTTCAGAGATTGCAGGAGCATATCTTTGACTTACAGGCCAGATTAGCGACAGTAGGGGGTGGTGATACTTCGGCATCAGGTACCATTATAGGGTCGTGTACTAGTGGAGGTTCAAGAGGGGGTGGCGGACTTGGTGGGGGTGACGGAGTAGGAGGGGGTGGCAGAGTCGGAGGGGGTGACGGAGTAGGAGGGGGTGACGGAGTTGGAGGGGATGACGGAGTTGGAGGGGGTGACGGAGTAGGAGAGGAAGACGGGCTTGGAGGTAGTGATGACGGGCTTAGAGGTAGTGATGACGATATTCCATATTATGACCCTTCTGATAGCGGGGACGAGATGTCTTTGGACGGTGAGGATGATGCCATAGATTTATCATGATGTATATTTGTGTATGTCACGATGTATATATATGTATGGCTCAATGTATGTATGTCTCGATGTTTGTGACTGTATGTTATTTTATTATGTGTTTTGTGATATGTTTCATTTCATATGTTCTGTGTATTGTTTGCTTGTGTCATATGTTCTTTGTAATGTTTGCTCGTTTCTTATGTTCTGTGTCGTTCCATATGTTCTTCGGTAAGTGCCAACACTGGTACTTCGGCAAGTGCCAAGTTTGACACCTTGCCAAGTGCCAACACTGGTACTTCAATATGCAGGTAAGTGCCAACACTGGCACCTTGCCAAGTACCGACACTGGTACTTCGGCAAGTGCCAAACCTGGTACTTCGCAAGTGCCAAGTTTGGCACCTTGCCAAGTGCCAACATTAGTACTTCGGCAAGTGCCAAACCTGGTACTTCGCAAGTGCCTAGTTTAGCACCTTGCCAAGTGCCAACACTGGTACTTCGGCAAGTGCCAAACCTGGTACTTCGCAAGTGCCAAGTGCCAACATTGGTACTTCGGCAAGTGGCAAACCTGGTACTTCACAAGTGCCTAGTTTGGCACCTTGCCAAGTGCCAACACTGGTACTTCGGCAAGTGTCAAACCTGGTACTTCGCAAGTGCCAAGTTTGGCACCTGGCCAAGTGCCAACACTGGTACTTCGGCAAGTGCCAAACCTGGTACTTCGCAAGTACCAAGTTTGGCACCTTGCCAAGTGACAACACTGGAACTTCGGCAAGTGGCAAACCTGGTACTTCGCAAGTGCCTAGTTTGGCACCTTGCCAAGTGCCGACACTGGTACTTCGGCAAGTGCCAAACCTGGTACTTCCAAGTGCCAAGTTTGGCACCTTGCCAAGTGCCAACACTGGTACTTCGTCAAGTGCCAAACCTGGTACTTCGCAAGTGCCTAGTTTTGCACCTTGCCAAGTGCCAACACTGGTACTTCGGCAATTGCCAAACCTGATACTTCGCAAGTGCCAAGTTTGGCACCTGGCCAAGTGCCAACACTGGTACTTCGGCAAGTGCCAAACCTGGTACTTCGCAAGTACCAAGTTTGGCACATTGCCAAGTGCCAACACTGGTACTTCGGCAAGTGCCAAACCTGGTACTTCGCAAGTGCCAAGTTTGGCACCTGGCCAAGTGCCAACACTGGTACTTCGGCAAGTGCCAAACCTGGTACTTCACAAGTACCAAGTTTGGCACCTTGCCAAGTGCCAACACTGGTACTTTGGTAAGTGCCAAACCTGGTACTTCGCAAGTGCCTAGTTTGGCACCTTGCCAAGTGCCGACACTGGTACTTCGGCAAGTGCCAAACCTGGTACTTCGCAAGTGCCAAGTTTGGCACCTTGCCAAGTGCCAACATTGGTACTTCGGCAAGTGCCAAACCTGGTACTTCGCAAGTGCCTAGTTTGGCACCTTGCCAAGTGCCAACACTGGTACTTCGCAAGTGCCAAGTTTGGCACCTGGCCAAGTGCCAACACTGGTACTTCGCAAGTGTCAAATCAAAACTTATTCACAAAAATAAATGGATTCCAGCTTTACAAAATGCTTGCTGGCTTTTGCTAACGATTCGGAGGAAGATGAAATCCTTCAAGAGGAAGCAGAAGAAATACAAGAAATACGGGACCTATACCGTGAAGTGTATGGTTCATCGTCCACATCTAGAGGGGATCGGTTCCTGGAAGGAGGTTTATACACCGAAATCATGCTAAATACCACAAGTCTTTGATGCAAGATTACTTCGATGACGATTGCACTTACGGGCCTGATATGTTTCGCAGAAGATTCAGGATGCGGAGAAACCTATTTCTTCGGATATTGGCTGGTATTCAAGGTAACAATGATTACTTTAAGTACAAACAAAATGCATCGAAGACACAGGGGTTATTCGGTGAACAAAAAATGACGGCCGCTATGAAAATGTTAGCTTATGCCACTCCAGCTGATACTTTAGACGATGCATACCGCATAGCAGAGAGCATGGCACTAGAAGCACTTGAAACTTTCTGTCAAGCAGTTGTGGGCGTCTATGGAGCTGAATACTTATGGTCACCGAACGAAGCAGATGTAGTGTGAATCAGAGAGATGCACGAAAGCAGGGGTTGGCCGGGACTGTTAGGAAGTCTGGACTGTATGCACTGGGAATGGAAGAACTGTCCTAAAGGATTACAAGGTGCGTACAACGACAAGGAAAGACGACCAACCATCATTTTGGAAGTTGTGGCATCGTACGATCTGTGGATATGGCACGCTTTCTTCGGAATACCCGGTTCTAATAACGACTTAAATGTTATAGAAAGATCAAATCTATTCAATGATCTTTCTCAAGGCCAGGTACCTCCTTTAACATTTACCCTAGGACAAAATACTTACAACCATGGCTATTACCTAGGTGATGGCATTTACCCGAAATGGAGCACCATTGTTAAAACATGTCCAAATCCTTTAACTCCTAAACAAGTCATGTTCGCGGCGATGCAGGAGGGACAAAGGAAAGATGTGGAACGTGCTTTCGGTGTTTTATAATCTAGATTTGCAATGATAAGTAATCCATGTCGGTTGTGGTCCAGGAGTAAGATGTCTGCAATCATGTTTGCTTGCATCGTTCTTCACAACATGATTATAGAAGATGAAAGAGATATGGATGAAGAACAATGTCACTGCGATTACGAGGGTGCTTCGCTACCACCGCAAGTGTTTCGACAAAACCTACCACTAACACAAGAGGACTTCAACATTCATTTGATCCGTTAGGTTTTGTATAGAGATGCAGAACTCCATAACCGGTTGCAGAAGGATCTTATGAATCATTTATGGAACCACTACGGCGATACATAGTTATGAAGAACCATTATCTATTTTCGTGTTTTATTTTGTGCTTGTCCGAACTTATCGATCATGTATGCAGTGATGATGTTGTCCTTTTCTATTGTACCAACTCGTTCTATTGTATTTTTAAGGGTTATTAATCATCTATTATTACGTTTCAAAGTTTATTTTATAAAAAAATTAAGGGTTTTGTTGTTGTATATATGACAAAATATGGTATTATAGATGGAAAAAAAAATTGGCCACGAGCCGATTTTATCGGCTCCTGAAGTCGCGCGCCGATAAAATCTGCTCGTGCCTTCACGAGCCGATAAAATCGGCTCGCGCATGCCATTCAGAACTCTGAATTCAATCTGTAACATTTTGCTTAATGTTACACCACGTAACATCTGTTGGGTGCAAAAACATGCCTTATTCAACCCCGTAACATGAATTGAACCATCTGTTGGAGATGCTCTTAGTCTTCTTGTTTTTTTTTTTTTTTTTTTTTTTTTTTTTTTTTTGTCGGTTTATAGTTTTTGTTATGTGTATGGAAACCTTTGATATGTGTGTTGATTTGTGAATTGTATTTCAAATTCTAGTACATGTAGATGCTTGTCTATTTATGTTCAATTTTGTTGTATTCAAAGCACAAAATAAATAGGTATATATCTGAAGTCCTATATTGATGCAACTGTGAACAACAAGTAGACCACAATTTTTTTATGTTTGGGTAGCATGATTGTTTTGATTGCAACTCTTATGAGAAAAATCAATGTTAGGGATCATGGTTGGGATATGTGCTTATATTACATGCATGGTTCCTGACTTTTAATTAATGCATGCAGTAGGCTTATATTGTTATTTACTTATTTTGGTGGCTGCAGGTGTAGCTATTAGACCACAACCAACAATCCGTTTTGTTCACTTTTTCTCTTTCATCCAAACAAACCGCCAAGCAACTAACAATACAAAACCAGTCACAAACCACTTAAAAAATATATTATGTAATACAAACTATATAGAACAGCAAACATCTCTTTCATTCAATATTATCTCTTTTTACAACAGAAAATAGCGTTTGCATGTTTGCTTATTATTAAAAGTTTATAATGGCAAAGTCTTTGCCGTTATAAACTTATAACAGCAAAGACTTTGTTGTTATAACCTCCAACCTCTGTTTAGTCAACCAGCCAAGAACTCATACAAAACTAGCTACTGGTGACTGAACAAGTCATAACTGGTTGCTTCGTGGCTTGTTTAGTAACTGAACAAGCCATTGTTGATTGTGCTCCTATTTTGTACATTAAGCAGTGCTAGTAAATTATCATTCCTTTTTATGTACCAAGACAGTAAATTAGTAGCTTTTGTGATATAGAGAACTCAAAAAGAAGCTCACAAAAAGAATGTCTCAGTCAAATTATAATAGGCACAAAACAGTCAAAATTACATGCATCTTCAAACCAAAACAATACAACTGACCACACCATGGTACAACATACAACACCATATAACTCAGCTACAGCCGATTGAAATGCACATGACATCTGACATATATTGTCATGCTTTTGGACACAACATACAAAATTATAGTGCCTCATTAATTTCAGCATACATGCAAACCAAAAAAATAATGCACAGAACCTACCCATCAGTTAATAATCAGACATTAGTGAAAACTGAAATAACACAATACAATATAGAAAACTGATAATAGAAGACTACTAACGGGCGAATGCATGCAGTGAAAGAACATTTACTAAAAGAGATGTGAAATATACATGTATATACAAACACAATAATCCTCCTTCAAAATGACAGACATATAAAGTTCTTAAACAAAAATTTAAACATCCTACTTTATGTGAATAGCGCTTGTCATAATTTTAGCTTTCCTCGTCTCCATGCATATTCCATAAGTGATTGATAAGGTCATTCTTCAACTGGTTGTGCATATCCTGATTCTGGATTTTCTTCAGTTGATCAATCATCTTTGACACAAGAAATGTATAATCATGCTCCAAATCAACTTGTTGAGTCGTCTCATTTATAGGTGGATCCCAGCATTCAGGATCATATCCTTCATGACGTTCACTTTCGATAACCATGTTATGCAAAATGATGCATGTTTTCATAATCCTTCCAAGGTCTCTTGCATTCTAAATACAAGATGGCCCTTTGACAATATGCCACCTACTTTGCAATACTCCAAATGCTCGTTCTACATCTTTTCTCATAGCTTCTTGCCTTTTAGCAAACAATTTCTCTTTTTCATTAGATGATTGAGATATAGTCTGGATTAAAGTAGCATACTTCGGATAAATTCCATCCGAAAGATAATAACATTTATCATATTCATGATGCTGGATAGTAAACCTACAAGGAGGTGAACACCATTGACAATATCATCAAATAATGGGGATCTATCGAAAACATTTATGTCGTTGTTTGTACCCGCCATGCTAAAAAATGCATGCCAAATCCACAAATCCTGAGATGCTACAGCCTCTAAGATAAGTGTAGGAACTTTTTTAAGTCCATTAGTATGTGTACCGCGCTATGCCGTTAGACAATTTTTCCATCGCTAATGCATACAATCAAGACTACCGAGCATGCCAGGAAAACCCCGATTCTCCCCTTCTTTCAATAAACGTGCAATATCATCTTCATTTGGTTTTCGTAAATACCGTTCTTCAAAAATTGCAATTATTGCATTACAAAAATGCTTGAGTGTTTCTATTGAGTACTTTCACCTATTTGAAGATATTCATCTAGGAGGTCAGCTGCACAGCCGTACGCAAGCATTCGAATTGCAGCTATCATCTTTTGTAAAGGACTTAATCCATACTTTCCAACGGCGTCGATCTTTTGTGTAAAATAGCTGTCATAATTTGTGATTTCATGCATAACGCGGTTAAATAGATTAATATCCATACGAAACCGACGACGAAATTGTCTTGATGTGTATTTTGAGTACTCTCATTTGAAATAATCAGAAACAATGAGATCATGTCCAGACTTTCTTTCACGTCGAATATAGCGTCTACCAAAGGTAGATCCACCATGCAATCGATACTGTTGAATTAATAATGCCGCTGCTACCATAAAACATTGAATAGTTGTAGTCTGGACATGCTTTGAGACATTACGGTCAAATTATCACTTTAATTGGTCTCATCTATATCTACAATATTTTGGATGAGAGAACATGAATCATTGCTTGAGTTATCCGAATCATAATCAGAATTTGATAATGACATATATAAAGATACACCTAAAATCACAATTGAAATATAAATTAATGCCATCAGCTTTAATAATTATATAAAATAAACACAAACTGTTTCTCAGGTTAACTATATAATAACATATTGTTAAGAATTAATTCAAGCATTTTAGCCAAGTTTTTAGGAATAGAAAGAGTCAAATCTCTATTATAGCGTGATTAGTAATAATTCAAATTTATGATCCTATTTTTAATGAGAGAGCTTTTAAAATTGATATTATTTAGGAAAAGATATTTTTCCATATATATTTAGATATATTCCTAGAATATTGCAAATCTAGAATGGTCCATTGTATGCTATAAATAGAAGAGCTCTCTCCTCATTTGTATCAAGCAAAATGTGAAAAAAGAGTAGATTTTTTATTTTTCTGCAGTGTTTGTTTTCTCCTTCTGTGTTTGCTATAATTCTCAGAGAGTATCCAGTAGTTCATATAATTAACAAATTGGTATCAGAGCTAGACAAATTTTCAACAAATTGGTATCAGAGCTAGATCATCGCAAAGCTTAGAGTGATTTTGTATTAGAAAATTGATTTTTGTTCGGAAGAAAAATGATTTTTTGTTGAAAAAAAATCGATTTTTTTTTACGTCGGATATGATGGCGCTGTTGGTGATGACTAATTTTGATTGGGGATTCGAAGACCTCAATTGTTTGGTTGATGGAGATGAAGAGGAGCCCTCAGATGTGGATGGAGGAAGATGGAAGAAAACGAAGATGTTGGCAATTGGTTTGATTTGCCTATACCTTGGTGATTTGGTTCATGTTTTCGACAGGGGTCTTCACGTTGATGATGCTCGAGGAATCAAGAGTGATCGAGGAAGAGCTCAGGTCAAGTGGTAGACAGGTGTTGATGTGACAGGCGAGTGACGGTTGAAGAACCTAGTCCACAGCATGGTGGAGAGGTTAATTTGGTCAGTGCTGATGTGTTCGATAGGGGTCTTCAAGTTAATGATGCTCGAGGGATCCGGAGTGATCGAGGAAGGAGCTCAGATCAAGTGGTAGACGAGTGTTGTTGTGGAATTACAAGCACTTTTAGACCGTTGGTTGATGCACGGTGCAGCTCAGGTGGTAGATGCATCTTTTGTAGGAAGGGAGTTGTGTTTGTAATTGAGGTGTGGTCGTAATACTTTCAAATCGACTGGGCGTATCTCGTTGCCCGGAAATCGAGGTTGGTTTAATTGAGAGAAGGTGTCGTTGAAAGAGCTAGATGACTTGTTTGGTGATTGTTGGAGTGTTGATATGATTTCAGATTAAGGTGGAGCATTGTGATGGTGATTTCACATGTCCATGGAAGTCGGTTGACTTGTTGTTGATGTGATTTCATATCAAGGTGGAGTGTTGTGATTTGTGACATAAAATCACATATGTTGATATAGACGAGGCATGGATGTGCTTGGCGGTAGAGGAGATGGTGCAGCAACAGAAAGAAGGTTAGAAGGAGCAGTTTGGCGTTTGAGCAGATTTATTGCTGGATTTTGATCTGGTCTTTCTGTGACTTATCTGCAAGTATTGAGGGGATATATTCCTAATATATCTCTAAGAGGAAAATTGGATATTTTTCCTAGGCCTTCTATTCTTCTATAAAAGAAGCACATTGGGTTGGATTAATGTATAACCGAATAGAGTGGCGGCTGCGTGCCTCTAGGGCTTGGTGCCCTAGAGATGATTGGTGCCCCCAGTTAATCCAAGGCTTAGCCGTCGTTCTTCATTGTTCTCCTTCTCCAACAAAGAGTGTTAGTCGTCTAGATATTCTTTCCCTTTCTCAATAAGGTTATTGATTCTCGTAATTTTGTTTATTGTTAGTTTTGATCCATTGAGTGTAAGCAAAATTTGTTTTTGAGAATCAATAAAAAGGGTGGTTGGGTGGAATATCTTATGTTTGTGCGTATGATTTCATATCTGTGTTTGTTTCCATAGAAATCATCTATAAGTAATTGGGTGAATGAGATTATGGTCGCTTCCGCAAAGGCGCAGTTTGCCATAATAATTGGTATCAGAGTCCAGGTTGAAACTATGGCATTTTTATTTCTTTCGATGTTTGTTCTCACAAAAGAAAACTTCGAAGAGTGGAGTAACAACAAGAAAGAAGAATTGATCTCCAAAGGATTATGGGAGATTGTTGAGTGTGGCTACGAGTGGCCAAAAGATGTTAAAAATATGACAAAGAAAGAGAGAGAGGCACTTACAAGGTCGAGATGGAAAGACCTTCAAGCCCGTGTTGCTATGTGTGAGAACGTTGATGAAGAAGCTTTCAACCATATTATTAGAGAAAATTATGCAAGAGATTCGTGGAAATTACTGAAAGAGGTGTACGCAAACAAGGAGGCTTTAATGGAAAATAAAGAAGACGAGGCTGATTGTATGGCTCTGAAAAGAGTCGAGCAGGAGGAAGCTGTTGACAATCAAGAATTCGTTGAGGAAGTCAATGAGAAAATGGATAACAATGAGATTGCTAATGACGATGATACAGAAATTGATAATATAATGAACGTAGAAGAGGGAAGACAAAGAGCAACCGCTGAAGCAATTGCAAAACAAGAACGGACAACTATTGATAAAGCAAATGCTGAAGCACGATTACGTGCAGAAAGAGCCACGGTTTAGACGGATGCCTCAGAAGTAAGAGAAGGAGATACAGACCAAGTTGAGGAGGTATTAGCAGTGAACAAGGAAGAATATAACGTACTTGATAGCAATTTTGATGAGGACGAACCTGATGATGTACAAGAGATTCAGGCTGTTGATGTAGAAGGCGAGAATAAAAGTAACACTAATGATGATGCTGTTAAGAAAGAAGTAGATTTAAAGGATACTGAAGTTGGGCTTGATGCAAATAATGCCATGAATGTTTATAGGGCGGTTGAATCAAATGAAGTAGAAAAAGAAAATACAGCTAAAGTTGAAGAAAGATGTGACCAGCTAAGGTCTACTATTGATTTGAATTCATCGGACTATGGCAAACAGAATCTGCAAGAGCGGTTGGCAAAGTTATCTGGTGGCATTATAGTTCTAAAAATTGGAGGAGCGACCGAAGCTGAAGTTAGTGCGAAAAGGATAGAGTTACCGATGCCTTGAATGCAACTAAAGCTACTGTGGAAGAAAGAATTGTACTTGAGGTGGTGTTGCTTTGCTGTATGCATTCAAAGAACTAGCGAACTTGCAGACGGCTAATTTTGACCAGAAAATTGGTATTCAAATCATTCAAAATGCTTTGAAGATGCCAGCATATATTATTGTTGTGAATGCTGATCAAGTAGAAGGTGCGGTTGTTGTTGGCAAGCTTTTGGAGCAGGATCAAGCTGATGTTGCTAATGGTGAATATGTTGATATGGTAAAGGCTGGTATTACCGATTCATTGAGAGTGATCAGAACTGCATTAGTGGATGCTACAAGTGTTTCTTCACTAATGACAACTACAGAAGTCGTGGTGGTAGAGCAACCCGAAGGTAAGAAAGCGAGAAAAGAAGAGAAACTGATGAGAAAGAAAGTTTGGACGATTACTATACTTCTACCAAAACATGTGAGATATAAAGGAATCAAAAGTCTGCAATCAAAGAATCCAGTTCACCACGAAAGGAGCAAGCACATAGATGTTCATTTTCATTTCATCTGGGAGCATGTCAAGGAAAAGGATGTGCAACTGAATCGTGTTACGAGTCATGATCAGGTAGCGGATATCTTCACCAAACCGTTGCCAAAACTGTTGTTCAAAAATTGCAATGATTGGAGTAAAGGATGGTAGATGCTTGAGCTTAAAGGAGGGATTTGTTGAGAATTAATCTCAAGCATTTTAGCCAAGTTTTTAGGAATAGAAAGAGTCAAATCTCTATTATAGCGTGATTAGTAATAATTCAAATTTATGATCCTATTTTTATTGAGAGAGCTTTTAAAGTGGCTATTATTTAGGAAAAGATATTTTTCCATATATATTTAGATATATTCCTAGAATATTGCAAATCTAGAATGGTCCATTGTATGCTATAAATAGAAGAGCTCTCTCCTCATTTGTATCAAGCAAAATGTGAAGGAAAAAAAAGTAGAGTTTTTATTTCTCTGCAGTGTTTGTTTTCTCCTTCTGTGTTTGCTATAATTCTCAAAGAGTATCCAGTAGTTCATATAATTAATAAACTGGTATCAGATCTAGACAAATTTTCAACACATATACCATAAAAATAAACTAGTTCACGGGTACATAGGTAACAAGAACAGGCTGTAGGAACATATAACTTGGATTTAATAGTATACTAGCATTAATATATACACAAATGATGACTACTTTGAATTAAACCATATATCAATTCCTACCATGCAAAAAAAAACATATAGCAATTCCAGAGACAACAGGATTTGATTCATGACAGTAATATTTTGATGCTTTGCAAACTTTATTAAAATAGAGTCATCTTGCTCATCCAATATTACCTATTTGTAGCCATAAATCCTCTTATAAATTGAATAAATGATTGAAATAAGAAACAGTCAAAATAACTTTGAATGATTAATCCACAAAAACAAGTGATTTGAACAAAAGGTTTCCGTACGCTATGATTATTAAAGCATAAAAAAGCAATAGCAAAATCGGATTTATTGTGTTCCTAAAAATGTTGGAAAGATTCAGAATGGAGCCCTATGATGGCAGCAGAAAATTGGATGAATTGGTAGAAGACGGTGGGAAAGAGAAGATGTAGTTTATTATGTAACTGAATCTAGTGACGTGTACCCTTTTAAATTGTGAAGGAAGCTGTCCAGAACTAGACATCGATCTCACAGCTGCGTTGGAGAGCGGAATTTCTTTGAAAATGTCATATGCGGACGTGGCATTGAAAATACATCTTAAAGCATCTCCAATGCCTCTTGGCTGTAAAGTCTTGTGTATCCTATGTGTCATGCCCCCTTTCAAAATGTTAAACGAGTTGAAAATGTCAACTTGAAATTTATCTCCAACCCTACAATTTTGCCACTAGCCATTAACCTGCTCCCGCGAGAATTTCCCACCAGATCACATTCTCCCGTTAAAATTTCCCACCAAATCACATTACTCGCGCTACAATTTCCCACTAAATCACATCTCCTGTTTGATAACCAAACAGAGAAATTAATTATCATGGCGGCAGAGTACACATTAATGGAGGAGGAGACCATAGAACAGCAGGTATATTTTTATTTTTCATGTCGATTGTAATTTTGTACTATACTGCAAATGCTTCCGCTCATAAATTCATGTTTAGTATAAATTATTCATCTTCAGAATTTTGGTCACAGTTCCTAGTTTTTTCTCTTTGAACGGCGAAGAGATAAAATAATTGAAGGAGAAGCTACCTTTTTTGTTGTATGGGTTGGCAAACGACAGTACCATTTAGCAAAAGAACAAATACATTATTTTAGAAGGGATTTTTTTTTAGATTTAGCCACCTTTTATAAACTTATAACACTTTTAGCCTAGTTTCAAAACTTATTACGGCTGTAGCCTGGTTTATGTCACATCAGCGCAAAACAGTTATTAACACAAGCGGCATTTAAGATGACGCTAACTGCGGCATCTTAAATGACGCCCAGAAGTGAGTTCTATGCGTCATCCCAAATAACGCTCTACGCGTCATCTCAAATGCCGCTGTGTTGATAACGGTTTTGAGCTGATGTGACATAAACCAGGCTATGTTCGTAATAAGTTTTGAAACTAGGCTAAAAGTGTTATAAGTTTATAAAAGGCGGCCAAATCGAAAAAAAATCCTTTTAGAAGACAACATCTACTGAATGAGAATAGGACAGCTACTGCTTTTAGCTTCTCCTTGAATTAATTTCACCAACAACTACATCAATTTCGGTCAAACTATACTTGGACTTCAGATATTTTTGCTTGCCTGTTTATGCATACTTTCATAGCTATTTTTGGGATGCAAGTGGCACTAGAATATTTTCACTTGTGCTTTGATCATGTTAGTCAAAAGTAGGTAGTAAAATGGTGTGCTGGACAATTTCTACATTCATGCAAAATAATGAAATAATTCAAAAGTGTACTGATGGATATTCAACTAAATTTTGCCAGCCATATTTTCTGTTCCTGATTGTATTTTTACTTTTTTTGTCTCCTAGTTTAAATGAGCAATTCCCTGGTGCCTTTTGCATGAAATATTTAACATTGCTTTTAATTTGTTTATCAAAGTTATTATCCATTATGTATGCAAAAATTTCAGTGATATAAATGTATGCATGCTCCATATGTTGTAGGTACTTCAATTAATATTTCGATGAATTCACAAGAGGATCACATTTTTAGCACCCAACAAATTCACGGTACAAGCGAAAATTATCCTCGTATGGGCGATCTTGGTGACTCTTAAGGTCCTCAACTGCATCATCAAGTTCATAGTACTGACCAACCTCTTGCCTCAAGTCAGTTTTTTCCCATGCAATTTCCATTACGAAATACGTTCGGGATAAACCACTTTAGTGTTCCATTTCCCCTTAGTGCACACGAGTTATATGGATCCAAATTTCCCTACTCAAGTAGTTCTACCACACAAATTCCTTCTGTTGATACTCAAGTCAGCAAAATCGAAGAAACAGGTTAATATGTCAAGTCCTTCAACACAACCACAACTCAATCAACCGTGCACTAACTATCGTTTTTGGTCGATTGAAGAGGACATTGCACTTACAAAAGCCTATCTTTATATCAGTGTTGATTCAATTGTTGGAAAAGATCAAAGTTCGTCAAAATTATGGGATCGAATCTTGAAAGTCTGGAGGGATCTCATTGGAACATATAATGAAAAGCGAGGACCAAATAGTTTATCATGCCGATGGAATACTATACAAATGGTTGTTTGCAACTTCCACTCGATGTATGACTCATTGGAGAGAGCGCCGAGAAGTGGAACAACTATTGTGGATATAGTAAGATTTATAGTCAGTTGGGTATAGCAAATTCTTTACTGTTCGGCTCTTATATTTTTTATCGTTTATACGGAAAAAAATCATTATTGCTAAGATTTTTTTTCATCTTGTATGTAGAAAAGAGAAGCCTTAAATATGTATAGAGAGTTGGGAGATGGTACGCCATTCAAATTTGAACATTGTTGGGAAATACTGAAAGATAATCCGAAGTGGTGTACGGCTCAACTTACGAAAACTTGTTCGTCAAAGAAATCAAAAAATTCCAACATCAATGCTTTTAACATTTCATCGCCAATTAGGCAGAAGGTTAACGAAATGTCCTCTTCGGTTGATACAGACCATATGAATGTGGATAACATATTGACTGAAAATATTGATGTGGATAATGGTCTCGATCGACCGCTGGGAAGAAAAGGCAGCGAAGAAAAAAAGCGGAAGCTCAATGAACAGAAAACAATTGTAGAGGCATTAAATAATTTTCAGTCCACTTTACAGCAGCAAAACTCCCTTACAGAACAAAATTTGAAGTTGAGGCATCAATTGTTGGAAAAGGATATGGAAATGAAGGAAAAAGCATATCAACTAAAGGTGGAAACTCAAGCAAGAAAGCAAAAAATGGAGAAGAGGAAGGAATAAGAGCGCATTCTAAACATGGATCTACATAGCCTTCAACCTGCAGTCAGAGCCTTGTATGAAAAAAATGCAAAGGGAGATATTAAAGGAATGGGAAGAGGAAGGTTTTTTTGACAATGGCGGTTGTGAAGTTTAAATTCTGCTTAACTTGTCATTAATAATATAGTTTTTCTTACATGTATGTATCAATTTATGTTTCCCAGTTGAACTTTTTTGTTTCCCTTCTTTGTCCAGTCAGTTGCAATAATTTGTAATAGAACATGTATGCATTGCATTTGCCAGTTTCTTTTTTTCTCTGTTGGTGCTGATGAGTTGGTGTTTTTGGTTTAGACTTGTTTTGCTTGTCAGGTTGGCTATTAAATGGTTTATGGAATTTTCATTTGGAGCTATTGCTGACACTTGATGCTTGAAGTTGCTTTGTGACTTTATGGCTTTTGAAGATGGTTTGCAGCTTGGTATTTTGGTTTTTGTGATGTATGCTGCGTTTTTGCAAGGTCTTTATGTTGTAATTTTAGTTGTTTGTCTTTCTATGTCTTGGTCGATTAAGCTGATTTATCTTTTTGTTTGCACAGTGTGTTTTCTTGTTTGAGTTGTTATCATTTGTTTTCAGCTTAATCTTTTCTTTGTATCATGTTTATTGTAATATAAGCACCATTCTCTTTCAAAAAAAAAAAAAAACCCAGAAGTTCACAGTAGGAATGTGCAAGAGTGCATATTTTGTTACCATATAAAAGAACATATTACAAGACCAACTTGCTACAGTAGAAGAAATAAATGGTTCTGTATGCTATGCATTCAAGGTAGCAAGAGTAGAATCAATATGGAAACGTTATAAAGCTGAATCAAGTATTGTACGCATTTGCATGCATTGTTTGCAACTTAAACTTGAATAGGCAATAAGTACTTGCAGCGATATATCAACAGTACGAATAAATGAAACAAAACATTACATTTCCATAAACTACTGTAACCAAGTGTAAAAAAAAAAAAATCAGGCATGATATAATTTAGCAACATGCTAAAATATACTGCAAGAGCCACTGTCTTAAAGGGTGATCAATGGCAAACATTTGGCATCCAATATCTTCTAGGTGGTCATTAGTTAAATCTTTTACTGTACCTACACAAACCATCTAAATAATTCAGTTATAACCATGTAAGTGTTTCTCAACTAACAAACTTCATAGGACAGATTTACACCAAAAAACAGACTAAAACGTGTAATATAAATGTAATCAACATAATGATGTCATTGTAAATTACCATTACCATAAGATGCATGCAGATATTTAAAAAAGGTAACAAATGCAAATATTTAAAAAGCATGTTTTCAAGAGCTGACATATTTTTTATATACCACTAATTCTAACAATTATGATATAATTCATTCAAATATCAGATTTAAATGATTGTAAACAAGAAATAATTGCCAGTCAACAAAAATGAAACAAGAAGCAAGACTTTGAGTACACTACTACATGAATGCAACACAAATTTATTAAGAAAAAGGTTCAACTAATGGGTAGAAAAAAGTTTCTGTCTACTATCATAAACCGAAAAATCATACACCAAACTAGGCTACATTATTAATGCTCCTCATCTGATTCGTCTCCGTATGTATTCCATAAATGATTGATAAGGCTCATCTTTAATCGATTGTGAGTCTCCTCATTTCTGATTTGTTTTAACTTACTAATCATATTCGACACAAGAAACACGTAATCATGCTCTATGTTGACATCCTCAACGGTTTCATTTACAGGAGGCTCCCAACGTTCAGGATTCAATCCTTCATGACGTTCGCTCTCTATTATCATATTATGGAAGATGATGCAAGTTTTCATTATCTTTCCCAAATCCTTTGCCTTCCACATGCGAGACGGTCCTTTGACTATATGCCATCTGCTTTGCAACACACCGAAGGCTCATTCTTTATCTTTTCTCACAGCTTCTTGACGTTTTGCAAAAAACTTTTCTTTACAGTTTGAAGGTTGAGATATTGTTTGAATCAAAGTAGCATACTTAGGGTAAATGCCATCAGACAAATAATACCCTTTGTTGAAGCATTGACCGTCAACTATGAAATTGCAAGGTGGAGCAACTCCATTAACAATATCATCAAATAGTAGAGATCTATCAAGAACGTTAATGTCATTGCTTGTACCAGCCATGCCAAAGAAGGCATGTCAGATCCATAAGTCTTGTGATGCTACCGCTTCCAAGATGAGCGTTGGAACTCTTTTAAAACCATTTGTATGTGTTGGAAATTTATGTGAATTGTTTAAAATATAGAAATAAGTGTATTATGGCTCCTAAATGTGAATAGTCCCACATCATGGGATTATATGAAAGAAGCAAGTATTTATACATGTTTCTAAGAAGCTTTGATGGGGCCTTGGGGCTCCCAATACATGTTTTGTTGTGAGGAGGGAGCCCATGCATCATGACCACCACACACGCGCGCGCGACCGGTCCGACCCGGCTCGGTTCGGTTCGGGCTTGGGCTTGGGCTTTGGGCCTTGGCTATGTGGTGTAGACACTTATATTTTTAGACCAGAAAAACTTGATTTTTTCGAACCGTTTTTTAATTACGGAAAATATTTCTGAACCGAATTTAATTTGAAACGGTAAACTTTTGACCAAGTGTTTGTGCAAAGCAGATCAGTTATTAATTTCAGAGAGGTTGTTTTATCCTGGAGGCGGCGGCGAAAGTACGAACTGGTTTTGCACCACCGACCAGATTGCCGAATCGTCTTCAAGAAAGCGACCTGGTCCGCGACTCAGCCATTGTTTCCCAACAATTTGAAGACGATTCGTGAAACAATGGCTTCGGTTGCCCTCGTTCAGATTTGCCGACCAACAAATCCAGCGCACTTCGGTCCTTTGAAGAAATAGACATGCTTGTTCAGATGGGAAAGAGTTCGCCGGATTCAGAGGTAGTTCTGGTCTTCCTTATGATGAGACGAAGCTCGCTTTGGTTTAGCTACTTCAGAAGAACATGATCTTTTCTCAGACTGCCGATACTAGTTCCGCCGGTTGCTCTCAACATTGTGGTGTGGCGGTTCTAAGCAAAGACTGAGGTCATTTATTTATTTACTCCTAATTTTTATTCTACCCATCGAAGTCATTGCATATTCTGAACCTAGCTTATTTTGGTAACTTTGACATCTAATAACTCCATGCTTTTAGTAAAACTCATAACCTGCTATGCTCAGAATTTCATGACATCAAAGCACTAGGTTCACTACATTTATTTAATAGGATGTCATGAAGACTTACTGTTTAATGCAGTATGAAGTCCTACATGTCATGAAGAATGTGGATAAATTATGCAGGCTTGTTTTTACATTTAAATATGTTTGCAGACCAATCTAATTAAGCAGTTTGGAGATTATTGATGTAGGGTAGAAGAAATAGAAATGACTAGCTGTTGATATTGCAATTATGATGATAAGCAATAATGATCACTCAAAGGACGAATTACATTTTGTGTGCAAATTCAAATGATTCTTTTTCACCATGATAATTTTGTTGAATATGTGTATTTAAAATGAATTATTATGGAAATCCATGGCACATATATGCATCTTATTTAGAAAATGTCATTAAAATTTGGGCATTAGTGAAATGCATATGATTATATAGAAATGTCATTAAAATTGACATTAATAGAACACATTATATTGGGAAATGTCACTAAAAATTTGACATTAATAGAATGTGTATGTTATTTGATAATGTCTTTAAGAATTGACATTAATTGGATGAATGGCTTTTTTGCATCAAATAAATTGACATAGTTTATATGCATACAAGTGAAAAGGTAGAATATAGAACACCTTTGTTGCATACATGTGAACAATTTATGTTAGTCTCTGAGTTTATGAATATTTTCCTATGAGAAAATATAAATTATTAACATATAAACATCTTTAAAAAATAGTAAGCATCAACAACCGACCAGTAAATAACAGAATGAAATCCGCAAGGAAACCATAAATGACAGCAGCAATCAACCCAAATGAATGATTTTGGACAGTTATTCTAGAATACAACTGTAGAAAACCAGATCATATGACACGAATGTTTTGGAACAGACCAGGCACTGCACCGCAGGATAACCTGACTGAGGAGCCTCTTACGGCTATGATTACTGAGATTCGCCTTGTTGGTGAATCAGAGGGTTGGTGGGTAGACATTGGTGTTTCTCTCCATGTTTGCTATGATCGTGATATATTCACAATATACACGGTTGCTGACGATCAGAAAGTGTGTTGTGAGATCCTCGCACCACTTAAGCTGAAGAGACTGGTAATATGAAAATAAAACATATGATTGGAAAGACATTGATTCTTAAAGATGTGATGCATTTGATATGTTTGAAAACATTCAAAATTGAAATCAAGCAAATAAGAAAATTAAGAGACTACATAGTGATAGAGGAACAGAATACGAATCAAATTCTATTCTGGATTTTTTATGTGATATATTGTACATAAGAGAACTGCACCCTATTCACCTGAAATGAATGGTAAAGCTGGAAAAATAGGACCTTTACCGAATTAATAATTGTCATTTTATTAAATTTTGGTGCAGTATAACATTAGTGGGGGGATATTTTATAGACTGTACGTTATGTTCTAAATAAAATCCCCATATCTAAGAATAAAATTTCGCATTATGAAATTTTAAAAGAAAAATAAATCCAATATGTCATACTTTTGAACTTGGGATTGCTTAGCATATGTTCGCATTCCTGACCCTAAGAAAATAAAATTGGCAAGTAAATCATACAAATGTGTATTTATTAGCTATGCTGTTAATAGCAAAGCATACATGATTTATGATCTAAATACACATAATATAATCTGAATCAAATGATGCCAATTTTTTATGAAACGAAATTTCCTTTTAAATTAAGGAATAGTGGGGGCACATCAAGTATGCCTATTAGAACAGAACTTAATAAAAGTTCTGAAGTTGAACCTAGAAGAAGTAAAAGAGCGAGAATCGTAAAAGATTTGATTCAGATTTTTGTGCTTTCACTATAGAGGAGGATCAATTAAACCTCTAAGAGGCCTTATCTTATTTAAGACGCCGATTTTTGGCGAGAGGCTATAAATGATGAGATGGATTCTCTAGAATCCAATAAGACTTGGCATTTGACAAATTTACCCTCTGGTTGTAAATCTATAGGCTGTAAATGAGTATTTAAAGGAAAATTAAAACCTGATGGCACTGTTAATAAATATAAAGCACGATCAGTAGCTAAAGGTTTTAAATAAAAAGAAAATATACATTTCTTCGACAATTTCTCACATGTGACTAGAATAACATCCATTCGGGTATTAATTTCACTTCCTTGCATTTATAATTTACTAAGACACCAAATGGATGTTAAAACGGTTTTTTTTTTTAAAACAGTGAATTAGACGAAGAAATTTATATAGACCAGTCTGAAGGATTTGTAGTACATGGTTAAAGACATAAAGTATGCAAATTAGATAAACCATTATATGGTTTAAAACAAGAACTTTAACAATGTCATGAAAAATTTGAGAACTTTAATCATTTCACATGGTTTTAAAGCTAATGAAAGTGATAAATGCATTTATTACAAATCTGAGAATGACATTTGTACTATTATGTAGATGACCTTTTCATCTTTGGGTCAAACATTCATGCCATAAATTAAGTCAAATCCTTATTGAGTGCCAATTTTGATATGAAAGATCTAGGTGAGACGAGTGTAATCCTTGGTATTGAAATTACTAGGTCAGAAAAGAGAATTTCTTTGGATCAATCCTATTACATTGAGAAGATACTAAAGAAATACAATTATTTAGACTGTAAATATGCAAATACCCCATATGATCACAGTGTAAAGTTATTTAAGAACACTGATGAAGGTGTAAAACAGTCTGATTATGCGAGCATCATTGGCAATCTTTGATATGCCATTGATTGTACTAGACCCGACATTGCCTATGTCGTGGGATAATTGTGCAGGTTTATTAGTAGATCTAGTATAGAGCACTGACATGCTATTGAAAAGGTCATGAGATACCTTAAACAAACTATGAACCTTGGATTACATTATGAAAAGTTTCCAGTTGTACTTAAGGATATTCTGATGCAGACTGGAATACTTTATCTAATGACTTTATTGCGACCAGTGGCTATATATTCAGCATCGCTGGAAGAACTGTTTCTTGGAAATCTAAGAAACAGAATATCTTGACTCAGTATACTATTGTGACTGAGATAATAGCACTAGCCACAGCTAGTAAAGAAGCAGAAAAACTAAAGAAATCTGCTAGTTGAGATCCCTATATGGAAAAATAGACACCAGTGGTGTAATCGATTGTGATAGTTCCGCGGCTATTACAAAAAGTATAGAACCGTTATAACAACGGTAGAAAACGACGTCGTAAGCACAATACTGTAAAAGAACATCACATACATAGTGATGAAAAATTCAAAGACTATTAAAAGGAAAACAGAACCGATATTACAACGGTAAGAAATGATAGTCGTATACACAGTATTGTTAGAGAACATCACATATGAGGTGATGATAATTTGGCAGATCCTTTGACGAAAGGACTGACCAGAAAGAAAGTCCTTAATAATTCTAAAAGAATGGGACTGCTGCCCTGAGATAGTGGAATCACGCACAATGGTAACCCGACCTAAATGACTGGAGATCCCAAGAACTAGGTTCAATGGGTAAAAACAAGTTGTGTAGTGATAGTAGATGAACATGCTAAATTTGTATATTAAGAAGCATGTATTCCTGAAGTGATTAGAGGATGAGTTAATAGAAACTCTTAATGAGATCTATACTCTATTTGGAGTGGAGTACCTACTTTCAGGAGTACTCTTGATAGACTCACCTATGTGAATGTGGAAATGTGGCCGTTTCCTATGGAGTTTTGGGCAGAACTTCTAGAGCGTTCACTAAACTGGGATAGACGTGCATGGACATAAACGCACAGGCTTATTTGATTGCACTATGGAAAAGATTGTGTGTGGTTTGATGTCAGGAATAGAGTTCAAGACTACGTGTCACTCTAGTAAAAACTGAATCTTATTCACTACGCAAAGGTTCAAGTCGGATGACACCTTTGTTTATGCACAGTCTTATGTTTTTAGAAACTGCTCGATAATATTTTAAAAATTCAAGTGGGGGATTGTTGGAAATTTATGTGAATTGTTTAAAATATAGAAATAAGTGTATGATGGCTCCTAAACGTGAATAGTCCCACATCATGAGATTATATGAAAGAAGCAAGTATTTATACTTGTTTCTAAGAAGCTTTGATGGGGCCTTGGGGCTCCCAATACATGCTTTGTTGTGAGGAGGGAGCCCATGCATCATGACCACCACACACACGCGCGCGACCGACCGACCGACCCGGCCCAGCTCGGTTCGGTTCGGGCTTGGACTTGGGCTTTGGGCCTTGGCTATGTGGTGTCGACACTTATATTTTTAGACCAGAAAAACTTGATTTTTTTCGAACCGTTTTTTAATTACGGAAAATATTTCTGAACCGAATTTAATTTGAAACGGTAAACTTTTGACCAAGTGTTTGTGCAAAACAGATCAGTTATTAATTTCAGAGAGGTTGTTTTATCCTAGAGGCGGCGGCGAAATTACGAACTGGTTTTGCACCACCGACAAGATCGCTGAATCGTCTTCAAGAAAGCGACCTGGTCCGCGACTCAGCCATTGTTTCCCAACAGTATGTGTACCATGCCACGCTGTAGGACAATTCTTCCATTGCCAATGCATGCAATCGAGATTACTAAGCATGCCGGGAAAACCTCGGTTTTCTCCTTCTTCAAGCAACCCCACAATATCTGCTTCATTTGGTTTTCGTAAATATTGTTCCTCAAATATTCCAATTATAGCATTACAAAAATGCTTTAGACTTTCAATGGCGGTATTTTCTCCTATTTGAAGGTATTCGTCAAAAAGGCTGCTGCACAACCATACGCAAACACTCGAATTGCAGCTATCATTTTTTGTAGAGGGCTTAACCCGTAATTTCCAACTGCATCAATTTTCTGTGTAAAATAATCATCAAACAGTCCAATTTCATGTAAGATGCGATTGAAGAGTTTAACGTCCATTCGAAAACGACGCCGAAATTGGCCTGATGTATATTTCGAGTATTCTCCTTTGAAATAGTCATTAATAATTAGATCGTGCCGAGACTTCCTATCCCGTGGAATGTAGCGCCTTCCAATAGTAGATCCACCATGTGGCCTTTTTTCGTGTACCGTTGCAGCCAAAAGTACAACTGGAATTACATGTAAATTAAAGTTACTGCATT